>JAKYLM010000050.1:0-428635 GCA_023634145.1 Thymallus thymallus
CTGTGTAGTAACTTGGACAAAGTAATAAGGCAAAGTAATGCAAGTACATATCCATAATTCACAATTATATCTTTCCACTCTTGGCAAAGGGTATGGTATCAGTAATTTTCCTATGAGAGGAAGGTATTATTTTGGTGGCAGGCGCAATGGCCATTAATCAAGTATTTCCAATATTTATTTCATGATACGTTTCTCATCTTCTTTTACAGGTCTCCAGAGTGGAAATCCCAGAACATTAACCCTCATAAAATATGTGTATGCTCTGTAGAGGATATCTCGCACAAGCCATCTTCCTTTTTGGGACAATTTTGTCAAGATGACGCAGTATGTGTGGTGCTTGACCGAGTTGACTCTGTACTTCAGGTCCCCCTCTTGACATTTTGATAATGGCGGCACCTACATGTGGTTTTGGTGCAGCTGTGTGCCATTGGCTGTTGAAGTGACATGGTGATGGATTTCAGGACAGGATCACGGTCTGACATATCCCAGGCGGTTGGTCGAACACACAGGCTTCTCAGCTCTCTGACCCTGTGGGAAACTTTGAACTCTTCACTCCTCAAGGTTGACATGATCACACAGTGCAGGTCAATAGGGTCCGCTGCCTCCCTCACTAACAAGGCTTCCCACTGGTGGGTTAAAGGACTATTGTGAAGTCAGTCCCCAGGTGTCAGGTTTTTATGTAGACCTCACCCTCCAAGTATGCACGCACACACACACGTGATCTGATTTACAATGTTCTAAAAGGTTGTCCTATAAAGACCAAAACATCTAAGGGGATATGAGGATGGAGGGGCCAGTGTGACATACTGTTTGTGGTTCCTGGAATGCTTGCAAATGACACATGTGCTTGCTGCTACAGTACTGTGTGTGTTGTGTGATGGAGAGGGGGATGTTAAATGACAGGGCTGTAAAACCAAAATAAACTTTACCTTGGTCTGTCTGCTCCCTTCACTTAGTAGGTTACCTCACATGACGGTCTACAGCAGAGAAGTACAACTGAGAAAAGGAGTAGGCTATTGGTATCTCACTCCACTGTTGCCTAATGTGGATAAAGGAGTTGGATGCAATGGACTTTCTCGTGTGCCCTTCATACAGTTTTGCTATGAATGTCTCATCTAAAGATTCACAGCTGCGGAAGTTCCATCTGATTCTAGAAATGAATTCATGAGTTTGATGAAGACACGGTCTCAAAGCAGCGATTACTGTAAGTGGCCAACTGTCAATGTGATGACACAATGATTACGCACGTAGTTGAATGGAAAAATGATATCCTTATTGTAACGACCTGCTGTAGCCTACTTCAGCGGTTGCCGTCTCTCTCTCACTTTGCGTCCTTCTGCTCCTGAAGACTGACTGTATGTTGGAAACGATTAGCCATTCACTCACCCCTCGCTGTCGGTGGAAGGCGCATCCTGCACTCTAAAGTTTTGGGCAAAAGTTTAATTTTCCTTTCATAGTCTCTCAAGGGGCTACACACGAAACAAAACGGATACTTCAAACATTCTATCGAAGCCCGGTGCGCATTTCTGTCTACCCATAATACATCGGAATTTCTTGTTAGTTTTATTCTTTGGGGAATTTGTCATTATACGACTGTATAACTATGGAGTTATGCGCTGCATGAGGAGTGGCATTGAGGAGACAACAAAGCCATCGTAAAAATGGGATACAGTGAGTCTGGCTCAAATAAAAGTTAAAACAAATTCTAAGGTGAGATGTTTAACATTTTCCTTTGCGTTCAGGTCATACCATGTTTTGTGCGTAAAGATGCGTTCATACAGTGTGGACATTTTCTCTGCTGTGAAATATTTCGCCAGAGATCGCCTTTTTATTTGTCTTTGGGTCACTACTGAAATAGGCCTATAATGAATCTGTAACCTTCGACCAGCTCCAGTGATAGGACCACTTTGTGTTGGATGGATGCCCAGCTGAAGATGGACCGTCCCGCCGCATTCATATTGATACTGTCGGTGCTGATGGTGCCAGTGACAAGTTTCCCCTGCCCGCGCCCGTGCACGTGCCCTCAGGCCACAGAGGTGCACTGCACGTTCCGTTCCCTGCTCACGGTGCCCGCCGGCATACCCAGACAAGTGGAGCGCATGAACCTGGGGTAAGCCTGGTGGATTGGCTTTATTCAATGACCCGTAATGAGGCCATAGGCTTAAAAAAACAGGCATCCTGCACAAGACACTATACCTATAGACCTACAATATGTGTAAAATGTGAAGTGCATAAAAGTATACGATTGGTATTTATGCACGTGCATTGTAGGCCAATGAAAATAAACAATAAGCAATCAAATATTCCCTTTTCATTAGAGGCCTTTAGAATTGGTTACAGTTAAGTACATGTTCAAATGTGCTGAGCATGTGACTGGAATTAATCTCTCTGCAACTCACAAGTAAATATGCATAATGCAATGTGCCTACAGTGAAGTCTGATCTAATCTTATTATATGCTTATTATACACCCCATTTCACATATGAGCTTTAGCCATTTCTTAAAAAGAACCGAAAGGCCCACCCACTGTATATGTTCCCAACCACCACCTTTATTGACAACGTTTTGATCCCAAGGTCTTAAGTTCCGTCAGGTTTTCCTTCATTTCTTCTTATGTAGGCACAAATTAAGGCACTTTGCTCCACAAAGAACAAGTCAAGTAAATTACTAGTCAGTCATGAATTGCTTTTTGTCATTGTTGTTTCCTATAGGTTTAACACCATAAACCGTATGAGTCAGAACTCTCTGGCTGGGCTGAGGAAGCTGGAGCTTCTGATGATGCATGGGAATGATCTCCACAACATTCCCAACGGGGCCTTTAGGGATCTCATGTCCTTACAGGTACAGTAATAAACAGGAAATGTTGATTAGCATGAAATATCACCTCAGTGCTGTACAGTAGGATATACAGTATAGTACCAGCATAGTACCAGTAGCAGGCAATTGTTCCATTCTGTTATTATATTCTACTCTGTTCTACTATACTCTATTTCAGAGTTTCCCCAAACTCGGTCCTGCACCCTGTGCTAGGGAAAAAAACCAAAATGTGCACCCTGGGTCCCCCCCCAGCAGCTTGGTGATGAGTTGGTTATTTGAATCAGCTGTGTAGTGCTAGGGTAAAAGCCAAAAGGTGCACCCACGGGGGGAGGGGGGGCCACAGGACCAAGTCTGGGAAGCCCTGCTCTATTCTATCAGGATGAAAACTCACTCACCTCTGCCTGTCTTTCTTTCTTCCCCTCAGATGCTGAAGATGAGCTATAACAAACTGAAGGAGATCAACAGACACACTCTCCAGGGTCTGGGGTCTCTGGCCAGACTACACCTGGACCACAACCGTCTGGAGTTCATTCACCCAGACACCTTCCAGGGCCTCACCTCCCTACGCCTCCTACAGCTGGAGGGGAACAGACTGCAGCAGCTCCACCCCTCTACCTTTTCCACCTTCTCCATGATGGGACACTTCCACGTCTCCACCCTCAGGTGAAGCCTAGCATGATGAACTACAGTACCCATAATGCTCTGGACAATATTTGGTTTTATCTTAGTATCGGGTGCTTTCTCAATTCATCTTTCCTCGGTTCTTTGCGTCCTCTCTCCTCTCCGCCTTCTCAAAACCTATTGGAGAAGAAGGTCATAGGGGCGGGACCTTGTACCTTCTCTAATGTAGTTGAAAAAGAGGCAAGGAAATAGGATGTGAGGAAGCACGGAATAGGAATTGAGATGGAGCCAAGATGTTCCTGAATCTAACGTTATAATGTCCCTGCTGTTACATCAGGCACCTGTACCTGTCGGAGAACAGGCTGACCTCGCTGCCACAGAAGCTGCTGGGAGGAATACCCCAGCTGGAGAACCTCTTCCTGCATGGGAACCCCTGGACATGTGACTGCAGAATGAAGTGGTTCCCCGACTGGGACAAGAACTCACCAGGTTATGTCTTTTATTTACTAGCTACTCATTGAATGTACGTATTCTTCAGTGATGGCAGATACAACTGGATCCATGCTCAAAGCATAATGCAACTGTCATTTTACACATTTGTGCCTTGAAAATGTATGTCCAAAACCTAACCATGATGTTAATGTTCCCTCTCGTCTTCCTTTCTTCATAGGTGTGCTGAAGTGTAAAAAGGACAAGGCCTACCCAGGAGGTCAGCTCTGCCCTATGTGTTCCTCCCCTAAGAACTTACGAATGAAAGACGTCCTGGGCCTGGACAACCTGGTCTGCTCCAGCCCCGTTATCACCTCCCCTGATCGACCTACAAAACCAGCGGACACGGAGACAGAGGTCATGACCCTGGAGGAGTTCAAGGAGCCGTTCGGCAACATTACCCTAGGCCTGACGGACGAGCATGGGAACAAAGTGGATCTGGAGTGCAGCGTCGGGGAGCCCCGGAGGGAGTCATCTAAGGTCATCTGGGAGCACTTCAACCCTCTGCAGCTGGCCTCTAATTTGAGTATCTCCGTGGATCTGGAGTGTCCAATCAACAGGGACAATTATGAGAGACTCTGGAGGCTGGTCGCCTACTATAGCGACACGCCCGCTCACCTGCAGAGAGAGATCATGCTGTCTAAGGAGCCGGTGCCAAGCTACAGGTAGGCTGGATGAAGAAACCTCTTTGTATCTGATCATTATGGGCCAAATTCTAACTTCTACTTGAGTAACATTTTGCTTAGTCATGCATTGTAATCAATGCAAGTGATCATTTGTGGAAGTTAGGATTTGCCCCTATGTGATTATTATGTGATTTAATGTGTTCATGTCAGAGTGGTCCTCAATACAGAGCAGGGGTGTCAAACAAATTTTCTTCACGGGCCGCATTCAGTCTTCACCAAAGTCCGGAGGGCCGCACTTAAAATGTATTCTATTTCCTCGCCATCAAAATGTGCAAAACATATTCCTCACAATTTTTGATGCTCCCTGACTGTCTACCTTTCGTTTCGATGACTGTTAGCTAGCTGGACAGAGTGGAGAGACTGTACATGTAGGTCCGTTAGCATTTCTACACAGTCTCAATTAGGTTTTAGTCATTTAGATGTTGATTGAGATAGTAAAAAAAATATATATATTAATCATAATCAAACCACCCTCAGGCTGGATTCAACATGTGATATATAGCATCTAATTTCATATTGTTATGTTTTGTTATCTTATGTAATGTGATATATATTATACTCCAACTTCTTGACCTCCAGGTACAGGCAGGACCTGGAGAGAGACGCGTTGTACTACACAGGGGTCAAGGCTAACATGGTAGCTCAACCATCCTGGCTGATGCAGAGCTCTGTGGACCTGCAACTGAACAGGCCCCAGTCCACTGGGAAAAGCGTCAAGCTGATCCTCAGTACCCACCTCACACAGACCGTGGAGCCCGAGCTGGAGCGCAGACACCGCAGGACATGGGTCATGATAGAGAACACAAACACTACCAGGACTGTGCTGAGTGTTGTAGTGGGCAGCACCGCTGTAATGGACTGTAACGTGTTGAGCTCAGGAGACACGGTGGTTCGCTGGATGCTGCCAGACGGGACCCAGCTGGAGGCACCGTACAGCAGCTCAGACAACAGGGTGTCAGTGTCTAGCACCGGTAGGTTGGATATTAAAGCTGTAGGACACTCAGACTCAGGGATATATTACTGTATCGCCCAGGTCTCTGGCGACCTCAGTGTCCTACCTTTCCGCCTTGCGGTCGAGGAGTCCTCCAGTCCTCCCCCTCTTGGAGGGGATGAGACGGCGCCTACCCCCTTAGAGGGGTTCACCGGTGTCCCTCTCACCCTGAACTGTGTCGTGTCTGGCTCTCCTGACCCTGAGATTAACTGGATCCTTCCTGACAGCAACATAGTGAGTCACAGAACCAACTCTTCTAGAGTGCTGGTGTATTCCAACGGAACTCTGAGAGTCCCAGAGAGTCGACTGACAGACAGTGGATATTATAAGTGTGTGGCGATGAACCAGCATGGTGTGTATTCACTGGCTACTAAGGTGACTCTCACCAGACAGTTAGGGGCAGAGATACGACCACTGAGGAGAATGAGGCCACAGTCTGCTTCAGGGGTCAACACCAGGGTCAAAGCCCCCATGAAGGACACTGGGGAGGCATCAGGGGACGACGATGACACACAGGAGGAAGTCCCCTCCTCGTCATCCTCCTCCTCTTCCTCATCCTCCTCATCCTCCTCATCCTCATCCCCAAGCCGTGTGGAGCTAATGAATCGGCGGAGAAGTCAAAGTTCAAACAGGGGTGGCGGACATCCATTTAGAAACGCATGGAGACGACCTGCTGTACCTAGAAAACCAACCACGGCAGGGACAAACGTTGACAAGAAAAACACAGTGGAGATGAGAAGGAGGATTAACGTGACAAACAAAAATATAGACCCGGAGAAGTGGGCGGACATTTTGGCCAAAATCCGTGACAAGAACGGACAGGGTAACACTAACATAACTCCCAGCTCAATTTACCTCACCACAAAGAAGAAGCAGGAGTCAACGACAACAGCCAGAGCTAAGCAGACAGAATCTCCAGACAACATAGAGGGATCAACAGACGACCTACATGAGGAAGAGGAGGAGGAGCTATACACACCCACTACTATACCGTATACACCCACTCGACACACTACTTACACCACAGACCCAGACGCGGATACAGCCATAAATCGTGCACGTTTCACGCAGCCAGTCACAGAGCCTGTCACATCTGTTCCCCAGCAGCTCAGTAACACTGTCACACACACACAGACCCTGGGCCAGCTTTATGTGAACGTCTTGACCAATTCTTCATACGACAATTCTTTACAAGGAGAAAATCACAGCACCACCACCGCTTTGACTACAGACGCGGTTACAGAGTCTGAAGATAATCAGGGTGCGGAAGACGCTAACGAACCCAGTCTTATTAACAGCTACAATGAAAGAGGTGAAGCACATTTAGACAGAGCTGAACTTGACCCATCATTCACCACCACCACAGTTAGAGGTTATGCTGAATCGGAAACAGAGAGAGATGAATTGGATCACTCTCACACTGAGACTGAGAGCACCACAGCTAAACTAGCCACACGTACTCAGCTAAAGCAGCATACAACGTCTGATATAACCCATCGTCCACTCACCACACCCTCTCCCACAACCAAGTTCACTTCAGCTGTGAATATGAGGAAAGAAACTCCAGGTGAGGTGGCTACTCGACTCAGAAACCAGAACTCCAGAAGGAGGAATGGGGGTGGGAGTGGGGTCAGGAGAAGACGGCCCAATATGGGTAGAAAGAAGCCAAAGCCTAATAATCCATTGAAAAGTGATTTTACAACCGCAGCCACACCTAAGGACACCCTCCCAACAACTACCAAGGCAACCACTGCCACATGGACTAAAATAGAAACATCCGACAAGGCCAAAAGCATGACGGCCAGGTTTAATACCACAGTTCCATCGATGGGCAGCCAAGCAACGTCATCAGGCAGAGTGAGTCACGAAGAGAACACAGGAGTCTCTTTATACGAAGACAGGATTGACCCTTCAGTAAAACCTACAACTCGCTCCGAGACAAAGAACACATTTTCAGCACACGCCAAACCACTGTTCAGGAGTACAGCAGCCCCACCGGCGTCTCCTACAACCTCTTTAACAGAAACATATAAACAAACATCCCAGAGCAGCCATCACAGAACAGCCCCAGAAAGAGCCTTTCAGACTCCGAACATTCAGAGCCCAGTCCCAGAGCACTCGGATGTGCCCACGACAACCAGTCAGGGGACATTTACAAGCATCCCCCTTCCTGCAGTTAAACCATCCGAGACAACACAAAGGGGAGGCAGCGTTACTGTAGGCCTTCACTCTGTTCCAAGTCCTGAAAGGTCCCCAGAGAATCCCCACACTGGGCCAGGAGCGTTGCCAGATGGACAGCTCAACACACCAGACTATCAATATACAACAGGTACTACTGAGGTGACAAAAGTGTCTGTCAAAGAGATTGACAGCGTGTCTCCATCTATCAAGCCTGAAATAACCAGAGCACACAGCACAACACAGGCCCCGGGTGCCTCAACAAAAGAGTCCTTTCATGAGGAGGCAGAACATGAGAAGGCTTGGGTTAGCACCACTGAAAGGCCGATGACATCTGAAAGCTCTTATCACGGATCTGGTACCGCTAAAACAGTCACTGTTAAGTCCGGAACAACTTTTGATGGGCGCTATAACATCAGAGGAAGCACTTCCACCACAGGCAAAGAGCGAACACCAGTGGAAAATGTTGTAGTTTCTGTTGCTGCTAATACAACAAAGGATGTTACTCCAACTATGACACCTGTCGCCTCCACATCAGATAGAACATCCGTATTTTTCCCCTCTAGGGTGAGGCCTCAGATCCCTGTACTAAACACTCCATCCACTAGGGTCAGGACCCAAGTTTCATCGAGAACAGTGGAGGCTCCCTCCAACTCCAACCACATCCCAGACAGTCACAGAGAGAGAGTCCTCATCTCTCAACCCGACCAGAGGAACAACCCGATGCTCAACAGAGGAGACTCCATACTAATCACCAGATCTGACCCCAACAGACCATCACCCGACTCCCACACCACTACTAACCTAGAGTCAACTGACATTAAGCCTGATCCAGTCACCGGTGTTAAACCAACCACCACAGAACCCAGAACACCCCACAGGACAGTCACAAACACAAACACCCAGAGGGTCAAACAGACGACCACTACAACCACTCTCACTACAACCACTCTCACTACAACCACTCTCACTCCCACCACCACCAAGAGCGTTTCTCAGACTTCATCAGTGTCTTCATCGACGCCTCAGAATCCCTCCAGGGGAGGCCAGAGGACAGAGACCCCCACCCAGACACAAGGGGTATCAAGTGGGGTGTCGGGAGGGGGTCAGAGACTCTCCGTAGCAGGGCCTGTTGTAAGAGGGAAGCCCCGGATCACCAATGTGGATGTGCAGACAGTGACAGTGAATGCAGAGATGGATGCACAGCTGCCCTGTGTAGCTGTAGGGGAGCCCAAACCTTTCCTCTCTTGGACTAGAGTCTCCACTGGTATGTATAACAGTACTTCCTATTCTGTTGTCCTCTTTTCATAGAAAATCCTCCTCTTATACAGCTGTATGTAAGCTTCTTAATATAACACAAAACCCTAAGCTATGCTCCATTCTTATGTATTTCAACAGACAACATGTTGTAGAAATAATCCTTTATCTGTGTTGTTTTAATCTACTCAATGTCTTTAAACATATATTATTTTCATTCATGCAGGAGCGACAATAGCCCAGAACACTCGGATCCAGAGGTTCGAGGTCCATACCAACGGCACGTTTATCATCCGTAACCCCCAGCCCCAGGACCGGGGACAGTACCTCTGTATGGTCCAGAACCAGTACGGCGTGGACAAGATGGTGGTCACCCTGATTGTCCTGGCCCAGCATCCCAGAGTGCTCCAGCCGCGCTACCGTGATGCCACTGTGTACCACGGAGACGGCATCGATCTGGAGTGCCAGGTACAGGGACACCCCATGCCCCGGGTCACCTGGGTGCTGCCTGACAGGGTCCACCTCGCTGCCACCACGGCCCTGGGCCCTGCCAACCCAGCCAGTGGCCCCCAGCCCAGCCCTCAGTCTGACCCCAAGCGTGTGGCCCTCCTCAGTAATGGTACTCTCCGGATAACCCAGGCCAGCTACACAGACAGAGGGATCTATAAATGTATTGGCAGCAGCGTGGCGGGGGCTGATACAGTCTCTGTCCGTCTCCATGTGGCAGCCTTGCCTCCAGTCATCCAACAACCTCGCTATGAGAACGTGTCCCTCCTCGAGGGCAGCACGGCCTACATCCACTGCACCGCCAAAGGAGCCCCTACGCCCATTATCCGCTGGACCACACCCGACGGAGTCCAGCTCCTCGACTCGCAGTTCGTCACCGGTCGTAATTTCTTTGTCTTCCCCAACGGGACCCTGTATGTCCGTGGGCTAGGCCAAGGCGACGCGGGGAGATATGAGTGTGTTGCCAGTAATGCAGTAGGAGCCTCCAGGAGAACCTGCATTCTGACAGTACTGAGGGTCCCATCCTCCACCAAGGCCAGGATTACCTCCTCGTCTCCCCAGAGGACTGACGTGGTCTACGGGGGGCTGCTGAGGCTCGACTGCATCGCCACAGGAAAACCAGAGCCCAGGATTGTCTGGAGGACTCCCTCTAAGAAACTAGTGGATTCCCAGTACAGGTATGCATCTTCTAATATGCCCTTGAGACCATTGTCTGTGTGTACAGTGCCTTTTTCCACATTTTGTTGTGTTACAGCCTGAATTTAAAATGGATTAAATTGAGATTATGTATCACTGGCCACAGACACAATACCTCATTATGTCAATGTGGAATTATGTTTTTAGACATTTTTACTAATTAATTAGAAATGAAAAGCTGAAAAGTCTTGAGTCAATAAGTATTCAACCCCTTTGTTATGGCGAGGCCTAAATAAGTTCAGGAGTAAAAATGTGCTTAACAAGTCACGTTGCATGGACTGTGTGCAATAATAGTGTTTAACATGATTTTTGAATGACTACCTCATCTCTGTAACCCACACGTACAATTATCTGAATGGTTCCTCAGTTGAGCAGTGAATTTCAAGCACAGATTCAATCACAAAGACCAGGGAGGTTTTCCAATGCCTCGCAAAGAAAGGGCACCTATTGGTAGATGGGTACAAATGTAAAAAGCAGACAATGAATATCCCTTTGAGCAATGGTGAAGTTATTATTACATGTTGTATGGTGAACGCTTTGTACAGTTACACAGTTTAATGTCTGTAATAGGAGAAAACTGAGGATGGATCAACAACATTTTAGTTACTCCACAATACTAACCTAAATGACAGAATGAAAATAAGGAAACCTGTAGAGAATTGTTCCAAAACATACATCCTGTTTGCAACAAGGCACTAAAGTAAAACTTTACAGCATGTGGTAAAAAAAATAACTTTATGTCCTGAATACAAAGTGTTATGTTTGGGGAAAATCCAACACAACATCATCACTGAGTACAACTCTTCATATTTTCAAGTTAGGATAAAAAGAAACGCAATAAAGCTAAGTAGAGGAAAACGTGGTTCAGTCTGCTTTCCAACAGACACTGGGAGACAAATCCACCTTTCAGCAGGACAATAACCTAAAACACAAGGCCCAATATACACTGGAGTTGCTTACCAAGATGACATTGAATGTTCCTGAGTGGCCTGGTTACAGTATTGACTTAAATCGGCTTGGAAATGTATGGCAAGACATGAAAATGTGAAAAGCTCAAAGACACCCAGAAAGACTCACAGCTGTAATTGCTGTCAAATGTGATTCTAACATGTATTGACTTAAGGGTGTGAATACTTACGTAATTGAGATATTTTTGCATTTTATTTTCAATATATTAGCAAACATTTCTAAAAGCATGTTTTCACTTTGTCATTATGTGGTGTTGTGTGTAGATGAGTGAAATTTAGAATTCAGGCTGTAACACAACAAAATGTATGAATACTTTCTGAAGGCACTGTATACTGTATCAACTATCATCATCAGATGTCATCATGAATGAGAAGGTTTACTGTGAAATCATACAGGCACATTTTCTATTCCCTAAAGTGGAACTGAAAATAACTGACCTAAAATGGTTGCTATTAACAACAGGAAATACTGTTATTCACAAACAATAACATCTTGTTTTTGATGGGGGGGGTATTCAGCTTCGACCCCAGGATAAAGGTGTTCACCAACGGTTCTCTGGCCATCCAGGCCATGACAGAGAAAGACGATGGGGACTACCTGTGTGTGGCCCGAAACAAGATGGGGGACGACTACATGCTACTGGGGGTTAATGTGCTGACTAAGCCGGCCAAGATTGAGCAGAAGCAGCTGCTGGCTAGTCAGAAGGTCTGTCTTTTGTCTTCGTTTTTTTATGTAAATAATGGGGTACGTCCCAAATGGCACCCTATTCTCTGTATAGTGCACTACGTTTGACCAGAACCCTATGGGCCTTAGTAAAAAATAGTGCAGTATATGTACTTGGGAGAGGCGGAGGTCGAGAGCTTGGCGTTTTTAATGTGATGTTTTAATGTGTTGTGTCATGCTAATTCTTCAGTTGATTTTCTGTCTAATGTACGATTGGATAGACCATACATCTTTTTGAATTTGAATTTAAAGGTGATGTATGGAGGAGACCTGAAGGTGGACTGTGTAGCATCTGGCCTCCCCAACCCTGAGATCCGCTGGGCTCTGCCGGACGGCACCATGATCAACACACTCAAACAGACGGATAGTAGGGTTAGAGGTGGGCGCACCCGCAGGTACGTGGTGTTTGTTGGATCACATCAACTGTACACATACCGTAATATGTTATTCAATCACATAATACAGTATTTACACATGATCTGTTATCACATTAGATGCACAGTCGATAAGAATCACAACAAAATTTTTAAACGATCACTCAACCCCACCCACCCCCTCAGATATGTGGTGTTCGACAACGGGACGCTGTACGCCAACGACGTGGGGATGAGAGAGGAAGGAGACTACACCTGCTACGCCGAGAACCAGATAGGGAAGGATGAGATGAAGGTTCACATCAAGGTGGTGGCAGACCCTCCGATCATCAGAGACAAAACTCAAAGCCCTGAAGTCATCAGGGTTCTCTATGGGGAGACCTTGTCACTGAAGTGCAGCGCCAAGGGAGAGCCAACCCCAGTCATCACATGGCTCTCCCCCACTAACCGGGCCATTGCCTCCTCCTCCGATAAGTACCAGGTCCATAATGATGGTACATTAGTGGTCCAGAAGGCTCAACGCTTTGATACTGGTAACTACACATGCACAGCTAGGAACAGTGCCGGCCAGGACCGCAAAGTCACCAGGGTGGACGTCCTTGTGACGCCACCAACCATCAACGGACTGAGAGGTATGGTCAACACTATCAGAGTGACGGCTATAAGGGACCAGCGCACCATGCTGGCCTGCGAGGCCGGGGGAACACCCATCCCCCGGGTCATGTGGGTGTTACCAGAGAATGTCAACCTCCCGTCGCCGTACTACGGCAGCAGAATGACGGTGCATCGTAACGGTACGTTGGATATACGTTCCCCGAAGGGCACCGACTCGGCTCAGCTGGCCTGCATCGCACGCAACGAGGGTGGGGAGGCCAGGCTGATAGTCCACCTGGAGGTTAGAGAGATGGTAGAGAGGCCACAGCTCAGAGGACCCAAAACAGAGAGCCTCTCTCTAATGGTGGGCGGTACCATGACCCTGAACTGCTCCTTTGAAGGAGGCCCAGCACCCCCAACGGTAACCTGGATCCTCCCTAATGGTTCCCCACTCATGAGCGGTGCCCAGTTCTCCAAGTTCTTCCACCGACCTGACGGCTCCTTGGTCATCACCAACCCCTCTGTCTCTGAGAGTGGTATGTACCGCTGCCTGGCAAGGAATGTAGCCGGGCTAGTGGAGCGTACCATTACTCTAGCCCCGGAGAGGAAACCAGAGATCAATAACCGCTACAACTCCCCCATCAGTATTATGAATGGGGAGAGCCTCCAACTACACTGTCTCGCCACTGGGGACCACCTCCGGCTGACGTGGACCCTGCCCAGTGGGGTGGTCCTGGGGCGGCCACAGAGAGCCGGTCGCTACGCCGTCCTGGCCAATGGGACGCTCGCCATCCAGCAGGCGTCCGTCTACGACCGCGGCTCCTACGTCTGCCGAGCTGCCAACGAGTACGGCAGCACCCTGCTCTCCGTGCCTGTCATCGTCATCGCGTACCTGCCTCGTATCACCAACGGCCCGCTTCCCATGATGTACGCTACCCGCGGAGTGGCAGTCCAGCTGAACTGTGTTGCCACGGGGATCCCTCGAGCTGAGATTGCCTGGGAGACACCGGACAGGACGCGGCTAGCGGTTAGCGCCCAGCCACGCCTCTTTGGCAACAAGTACCTCCACCCACAAGGCTCTCTCATCATCCAGAACCCCACACAGAGGGACCAGGGATTCTACAAATGCACCGCCAGGAACGTGATAGGTGTCGATACTAAAGTCACCTATCTACATGTGTTCTGATTAGCCTTAGACAAATAGGTTTTCATTATTATGCCCAAGAAACTGCCAAAGGAGCTGAGCACAGCCAATGCTTTTCATCCATCCACATGATGTTGGAGAGACTTTTAATCACTGTCAATGCAATGTAAAGATGTATTTTCCAATAGGTAGCTCAACAAACGGGCTACTGTGTGTGCAGTAGTTGTTCTGTATGTGTCCTGTGACGTCATTCAAGCCCATGTTTCAACTGCATTTCAACAACTATTTTGTGACAAAGCCATTTTTCGCTCATCAAAAAACACTTTGGTATGAAGGACTTTAACGGAGAGCAAAAACTATTATTATTATTTAAGTACTATTATTTGTAGCATTATACAGACTGTATATGAGAGCATGTTACTTTTCATGTAGGCTTCTTCTGTTTTCCATCTCCTGCGCTGACAATGACAATTTATGTCAAACTGTGTAGATAAGCATAGCTAAATATCTTTCTATGTTCGATTAATGAAAATATTCTAAATTATATGCTGTTGATACAGAAAATATCCAATATTGCTGAGATGTGGACAATTTCAGGAGCCTAAGCAACAATGGCTGGTGTTACAATTATGAACAACTGCTTCACAACCATCCATATCATCTTACTATCTTAACCAAAAGTATTTTTAAGGACTTGTAACCCTGCTATTTACAGGAGCCACTCACACATTACCGTAACTGTGACTATTGTACATGCAATATGGTTTAGATATGCTTACAACCCTCATAGGTGTCAACATCAGCTCATAAAATAATACTATGTTTTTTACATGTGCCCATTATTAAATTATTTGTCTTTAAAAGACTGATGTATAGGAATTTTACACATTTCTAATAAAGAGAAGCTCAAAATCCATCGTAATCTTGTAGTATATTACTTATATAAGTTTGAGAAAATACTATGGATGCATCCCAAATAATGCACTATATAGGAAATATGGTGCTATTTAGGATGCAGCGTTAGTCTATGGGTCCTGGTCAAGTGCACTACAAAGGGAATAGGGTGCAATTTGGGAAGGGGGTAAGAACTTCGAACTAGGTCAGAACAGGTTAGGTATCCGTCTTTCAAGAGTAAACATTTTCAAATGTAGCTCTGGGAATTATTATACTGTCTTGGTCCCTCTCTTGCTAAAAGGAGAACCATCTGGTTGTGTGGGGGAAACCCCCTATTAGTTCACTGGTTTCCTTCTGAAAGAATTACCTCTAACTATACAGACTTAATTGTAATCTGCTTTCATGATTTATGAAATCCACTCAACTTGAAGTGGTGCAATACTGCTGCGAGAGGGATGTCATAGAAAATGTGTTTCTTTGACTATTGATGGCAGAGCAGAAAAGAACCCAGGGCCGCTGCTCACATCTTGGACACACTTGCGGTGCCGTTACAGTACCATGTTGTCATCAGCACTAAGTACTGCAGTCTTGCTTTGTTTACAGTGTTTATATGATCATTTTCTTTCCATTTCCACCTCTGCTCTGAGAGGTGGAAAGACTAGCGTTAGAGTTTCCTAAATCTGAAAGGCAACATATTTACAAAATGTGGTCGTTTTGCTGTGTTGTGATTGTATAATCATACATGTGACTTCATTTTCCAAGTGATAGTCTGTGTTCGGAACAACTCTAATCACAGGAGACAATCACCCTCAGTGTCATGTGTTCTAGAGTCATGGGAACAGAATACAGGCTGTGAATGCTAAATTCCACAATGATGAAAGCTGGAGTTTAAACCCTCATCCTCCCTGTGGTCTCTTGGATGTTGGCAAATGCTGTTAGATGTAGTGTGTGTGTGTGTGTGTGTGTGTGTGTGTGTGTGTGTGTGTGTGTGTGTGTGTGTGTGTGTGTGTGTGTGTGTGTGTGTGTGTGTGTGTGTGTGTGTGTGTGTGTGTGTGTGTGTGTGTGTGTGTGATGATCATGCACATGGGAGTTGTGTGTGAGTTATGTAGGCCTATGTGTGTTTGAGATTTATGCCTCAGTCTGTTCAGACGCTGCGTGACTTTGCTAATTCATCAAATCAAGCCAAAAGTCTCCAATTACATTGGTATTTAATCATTTCAATTTCAGAACGAGCAGCATCCCTCAGAAGTGTTGTCAGGATGCGGTTGCCTGGGCGGTGATGTCATCCGCTCCTATGGCTGGAGAAGGAGGTGTTTGGGAGTGTGGTGTGTTCCGTGTTGAGGTGTGACCAGAACACATTTATAACTTAACAGTGTCTGAGCTTGCAGGGTAACATATGGCCCATAGATTACTGTAGTACCACAGGGGAAAGTAGCACCTGTAAAATGTAATCTTTTTACCATACATAGGAAACAATGACTGGGGAATAACTGCTAGGGCTTTGTTGAGTGAGGGCTAGTTCCAACAGTTCAAACTGAAGAGCCGTCACAATAGTACAGTGGCTGGCAGCCAGATGTTGCCAATGACATAAGGTAATTTAACCAAATTGAAATGTTTAACCAAAGACTCAGTAAAGGGTCTTTCAAAAGAGGACAGCAACATCAATATGCTGACTATGCTGTCATAAATGCGTTAAAAAAATGAAATATGTTTATTTCACCTTTATTTAGCTAGGCAAGTCAGTTAAGAACACATTCTTATTTACAATGATGGCCTACCTACATGGTCAGCAAATTAGGGTTAAGTACCTTGCTCAAGGACACAAGGAAACTATGTGGTCAGCGCGAAGTAAGCTATGGTTTTATAATAACTCATACTGTATCTTGTAGGCAGCAGGTGTTATGCCACGCTCATGTGCTAGTCGTATCTACGAAACTCCTACATTTCCGACTTGCTATCTGGTAGATAAATTCCAACCAGTTAGGAAGTCTGAAATGTCCGAGTTTCCAAGTTCTGACTAGCACCTGAACGCGGCAATACATTGGACGGGAAATTCTCCACAGTGACGTCACACCAAACTAGCAAATTACTTCCTTGGAGATGACGGGCGCGCTCCGTCGTTAGGGACGCTGCTGTGCGTAATAAAGGCCAGCTATTAATCCAGGACATTGAAGAGGTTTAGTTGGTAATAGGCGTTATCAGCAATAGTAACAATGCTTCAAAATGCAATAGTTATCGTGCGCTACGGACCATATGAATCGTGTGGAATCGTGGACCACAGAACGTTTCGTCTGATTGGCCTCCAAGGTAGATAAAATCCTTGGCTACATGCATTATAAGCGTGCATATTGCAGTGTCATGAAGTGGCGTGCGTGCATTTATAAAGTACCTTTTAGTTTTATATAAGTAAGCAATAAGTAGCCTACGTTTAGTTTTCCCGATAATAATCGCACTCATGTCTTCTAACTTTCCTAGCTGCATTGCAAGAGTATGGACGTCAAAGTGTCTTGGAGAAAATGTCTGATTGGAACAAGGTGGATCTTGTGGTCAATGGAGAATGTGTCTATACATGCAGCATAAAACAGCTGGAGTTTGGTAAATTCAAATTGTATAGAATCTTACCTGTGGTCAATTATGACTAATGTATCGTTTTCACAGAGTGAAGTAAGCATACTGTAACTGAATGCACATGGATTTAACCCTTGTCCGCTCTCTGATTGTGACATAATCTGTGGGAAAACATCATTCTAGAGCAGAGGTATTCAACCGGGAGTCCGCCGCCCCCCTAGGGGTCCGCGAAAATATATAAATATAAAAAAATGTATGAATATCAATAGCAACAACAGAATAAACACATTTTGAATTGCATACCTAAAGTAGGAAGTAGGAGAATATCTTATTTCTAATTATATCAACTTTATTTCTCACCTGCCAATTACAGTTAGGGGAGAACTGGGACGAAAGTAACACTTTTTGTTTTTGTTTCTAATTAATCAGAGATCGATAGAGCTAGAGACAACATATTGTACGACAAACAACGTATGTGTCCTCTACCATTAGCAAGTTAGCAACTATAATTTAATTTCTATGGTAAATGAGTTGAAATTAAAAAATGAAAAGATCGAGAACAGAACTACTGCAATGTTACTTTTGTACCTGCTGGTGGGACGGGAGTAACACCTTGGAACAGAAGTAACAGCTTGCGAGAAGTGCACAATATCTGTCTCATCTCCATGTTTCTGGTTTGTAATGCTCGTTAATCTTAACAAATGTACTATCAGCCATAATTTAATGTTCTTGCCGATTTTAGTAATTAATGCTTTAGGTTTGACATTTATTAAAATGAACCATGTGTCAGAAACACAATATTTTGCCTTACAATGTTAGTCTGACTAAAATGGATAACATAATAGCTATATTAAGCAGAATTTTCTCATCTCACTTTTGAGAACGTAGTAGAAGATGTTTTTCACAATTTTCAACGACTAGTCACGCCTAGCCCTACCAATCAGCTACACTTCATGTGTGCTCCTCGTGTCTTGATGGAATAAACAGATTTATTCTCTTCACAAAAGGCAAACTCATCATGCTTATCACATTTCCATGTGATTGATAAAAGGTTATTGACCCCCAGAATCATAAAGATATATATTTTTAACCACTAGCCTGTCCATAAAAGCTTGTGTGAGAAGCTGATCCATCAAGCCTATTGGTTAAGGCATAATTCTAATGATGTCATATATAATTTTCAAATATTCAGTCACTTGTTGATATTTTGCTAACATTATAAAAGCAATAATAACTAGAGGAGACAATGACCTGTGTTTTATTTTATTCCAGGCCATCAGTTTACATTGTGTTACATTCGTCCCACCCACCTGTCTCTCCTGTAACTTCTCCCAGGCTAACACCCAGCATGATACTGTGAGGGTTTGGCTGTGGTTAGACCTCACTCCCAATAAGGGGAGTGGTAGAACCACAGTCGAGCCCTCACACCCTAACTAGGGGAGGTATGATCCTCAATCAGAGACAGCTGTACTGGGTTGTCTCTGATTGGGGATTGCATTTAGGCACCACACACAGCCACCTGTGTGTGGGTCATTATATTCTCCAGTCACGTCACAGTAAGTGGGTGTTCCGTTCTTGTTCCATTGCATCATTGCCTTTCGTTTATATAGTTCGTGACATTTGTTGTTTATCATTTAATAAAAGATGTCGAACTATCGCTGCGCTGCTCCTTGGTCTCTCTCTACACCCACTCGTGACAGATACTTGAAACCTATGCTGTCATTTAGTTAAGTAAATGACATACACTACATGACCAAAAGTATGTGGACACCGAACAGCTCATTCCAATATCATGGGCATTAATATGGAGTTGGTCCCCCCTTTGCTGCTATAACAGCCTCCACACTTCTAGGAAGGATTTCCACTAGATGTTGGAACGTTGCTGCGGGATCTTGCTTCCATTCAGCCGCAAGAGCATTAGTGAGGTCGGGCACTGATGTTGGCCAATTCATCTCAAAGGTGTTCAATTGGGTTGAGGTCAGGGCTGGGAGGGGGGGTCTCTGGGCAAGAAAATATAGAAAACCCCTCTTATAGAACCTTCTATATGAAGCCAACTTCATAGAGGGCTCTGATTAATCCGATTGTCAAAGTCTCTGATTATGAAGTCACAGTAGCATTGAGTGCATTGTGTTTATAGCGTAACAGTCCTTTATTCTGCCTCCACAGGAGGAGATGGGAAACTGGACCCCCTATGCAAGGAGGCCGTCACTGCTGTGCAGAATGCATACTGAGATACAGCCACACTCTACCTGGAGATTGGTCAAGCGGATTAATCTAGGCTAATCTAATAGTCAACTTGAAGAGAAACACAGCTACACACTTTTGTATTTTTTATGACCAGCATTACAGTACCATACAGTAGTATTCTCCAGCGTTAAGTCATGTGTTGTATTTATTACTACATAATCTCGGGAACCCTCAATCAAATCTGCTGTGTATGCTGGTCATCTCAACAGTCTGTCACGAGAGACTGCAACATGCCAACTGCAATATGTAGTCATTACAGTTTCTTATGGTTTTTATTTTATGGTGATTGACTGCGCTATAGTTACTAGATAATTGTCGACATTGCTTCCTGTCTGAAAAGATACATTACAAAATCCATAGAATTCCCTTAACCTTCCTGTGGTCTCTCTCCTCAACTGAATATGATTACTTCTGCAATCCATTCTCAATTAGACTTATGGGAGGGATTGTGCGCTATTAGAATCATACCCTATCGGTTGAACCACAGATCTAATTAGCGGACCAACTTTGCATTGCAAGCAAATCCAAACGGCCGCACAGTCACATTCTGGTTAAGTCCCAAATGGCACCCTATTCTCTATGTAGTGCCCTACTTTTAACCAGAGCCCTGGTCAAAAGGAATGCACTATTAAGGGAATAGGGTGCCATTTGGGACGCTACCTCTGAGGTTAGGCTCAAAGTCAGCTTCAAAGTTAACCACAAACATATGGAGGTGCTTATAGGGGTTCATGACATTCATCACATTTGATTTCAATGCAATGAAGGCATCCCACACAGACACACAGACACATTTAAACACAGTACGCCTCCTCTAGACCTACTTGATTGTCCTCAAATCTTTATTAATGCATTATATTACTAAAAGCAGCCAGTTTGGAGCACTTTCATTTTAGGAGAATATCAGACAACCAATAGGAAGCCTTGTTCGCCATTTTCTGAAAGAGACAGGATATTATTACTTCTGTTTCTTCCTGTGAGGCATCAGTGTATGCATCCCTATTCCCTATATAGTGCACTACTTTTGACCAGAGCTGTAGGGATGCCATTTGGGACGCAGTGTCTAGCACTGAAACCTATTTAAGGGGGAGTAAACAAAAGCAAACACACTGAAATATACTCTAGATTTTTCTCCTCACTCTTCCACCCTCTGAGTTATTGCCCCGAAGCTCCTGTTTTTAACGGTGCATGCAGTTTGCTTCGAGTTTCAACCTGGCAAGGTGGATAGCAGTTAATGAACCTGACAGCGAAGCTGGGGGAATTCTGAGAAAACATCTGGGTGTCAAATATTATAGATTGTCAAAGCAAATAGACTCACTCAGTAGTGAAATTCCTTAGGAGGGTTATTGTGATGTCAATGCTATTGAATAACTGCTAGAGGATACAGCCATCTGGACCCACTTGACTGATTAAAGGTGTGGCTGATTAGTCGATTTAAGTGCAGCCTTAAGTTACGCAAGGCTGCTGCTGTTCTCCAAATGGGAAGATGGAGGACTGGAACGGACTGGACTAGAGAGATAGTGAGCGGGAAGGTGGAATGGGAAGGTGGGCTTGTCACTGTAAGTAGCCTATACGTTATGGAATAAGATATTATTCTAGTCAGTTTGAGGTTGTATTTAGTCTTTCAGGATAGCGTTAACAGTTCTGCACTGACCTTATATCTCTTTAGCCTTGGTACCGTTCTCTCCTTGGACAATAGTGGTGTAAAAGCCTATATGAATATTGCTCCAACAACATCTATGGATTGGATCCCTGAGGGCAATTTGACTTCTTCTTTCCCTAGCTTCCCTAGTCTTTGTAGTCTCTGGAGTCTAGACTATCATGACCCCTATAGGGCTGTTGGAGTTGAGTGACCAGGGAAAGTGCTTTATCTGAAAAGCCACAGTACCCTCTAGTGGCAATATAAAGAACATTTAAAATCTTACAGATATTTCCAGCATCAACATAAGGAATGCATTTCAACTTGAACTCTATGACCATTTTTTATATATATTTATTAACAGTAAAAGGACAGTAAAAACCCTATTAGAGTGGTGGCCTAAACTACAGACATAGCCCACATAAACATGAACATGAGTATACATAGTAAGCTACTAATGTAAGAATCTGTCCAGTTTTTTCTGGATGTTGTCGAAGGCGTCTTTGCCTAGGTAGTCAGCCTGACCCTCCTCCCACAGCCTGCGCTGCTCCAGATCATCCTCCTCTGTCTCTGCATCAGTCTACAAGGGAATAACCAAGATAATATTTCAGGAAATAACCAAGATAATATTTCAGGAAATAACCAAGATGATAAAAGAGATTCAAAATAACCAATATTATATAATAGATTAGGAACCAAGATGATAAATTATATTAGAAATAACCAAGATGATAACAAAAATAGATTAGGCAGCCATTCCATTCACCGTCAGTCAGAAGAGTAATGAAAAATGAAAGATGGAGACATGAGGAACATTACCGGGAGGCCTTGAAGCAATATGATGTGTGATATTTTGGCAGATGCTGTTACTACAGTAGGAATGTATATTTTGTCAAACATTTCTGTAATGTTGATCATTTAAACATGTAACGATAGATAGATAATTTCTTAAATCAGTTCCTAACTGAGTGTACAAAATATTCTGAACACCTTCCTAATATTGAGTTGCAAGAACAGCCTCAATTCGTCGAGGGATGGACTCTACAAGGTGTCGGAAGCATTCCACAGGGATGCTGGCCCATGTTGACTCTAATGCTTCCCACAGTTGTGTCAAGTTGGCTTAATGTCCTCTGGGTGGTGGACCATTCTTGATACACATGGGAAATTGTTGAGCGTGAAAAACCCCTCAGCGTTGCAGTTCTTGACACACTCAAAGCGTGTCAAAGCCAGGCACTTAATACCATACCCCGTTCAAAGGCACTTAATATTTTGTTTTGCCCATTCACCCTCTGTCTCAATTATCTTTAACCTGTCTCCTCCCCTTCATCACTGATTGAAGTGGATTTAACAGGTGACATCAATAAGGGATCATAACTTTCACCTGGACTGACCTAGTCAATCTATGTCAAGAGAAGGTGATGTTTTGTACTCTCAATGTATGTTAGAGTAGACAGGTGACATACAGGTTCAGTGGCAGGATCCTCCATGGGGTTGAAGGCTGTGTCAGTGACCTCTAACCCCTCCTCACTGGGTCCAGGTGGGTCCTGGTTGGCTGTTCTGTCTCCAGCTCCTCCCTTCTCCCCCGTGGATACATGCTGACGTTGGGTACGCTGTAGGACAGGGACCAACCAAACATCACGGAGTTAGTCATAGGTCGTTCCACAACAATATACAGCTAGAGACACCCAACTAAAATTGTAAGCATTTGAAAAGCATCCACTTTAATATCTATTATAGTTAAATTATACATATTTACTATTAGAGTGGGTCATTAAAACCCACAGATTTGTTTTCACCAGGTTGCAAGTATCGACCGCAATGGCTTCAATCATATAGGTCCCTGAGTCAGATTTCAATAGGTGTTGAGAAAGTATTTCAGTCACTTTCTCACACTGTTCCTTCCTACGATGCATTGACATTGGCAGGGCGTGCACAGCCTCTAGAATCACAACCGTAGATTCTCTAAATTCTTGAGTGAAATCCCTCAAGCTGATCGGAATTCGTAACCAGGTTAAAGTGCTATCAGAATTAATTAATTAAACTAATACTTACCACTTCCAAAATCCCTCAGACACCTAAGTCATAACTAATTAATAATCATATTGAATAGATAATGCAGAGGCAAAAGCTCGATATCGCCTTTTGTTAAAGACTAACCATTTCTCCTGGCTGTGTGGGTGAATCGGGCATCTTCTCCCTCTCTGTGAGCAGAGTGACTTCTCTGAGTAATGATTCTGTGAGGTCGTCTATCAACGACACTGTAGCTTCTCTCCCCTTTGGCTTCTCTTCTTCTCTCCCCTTTGGCTTCTCTTCTTCTCTCCCCTTTGGCTTCTCTTCTTCTCTCCCCTTTGGCTTCTCTTCTTCTCTCCCCTTTGGCTTCTCTTCTTCTCCCCCCTTTGGCTTCTCTTCTTCTCCCCCCTTTGGCTTCTCTTCTTCTCTCCCCTTTGGCTTCTCTTCTTCTCTCCCCTTTGGCTTCTCTTCTTCTCTCCCCTGGCTCTGTGAAAGAAGTGTGATGGTGTGTACTGTTGAGAACCACCTAAGGTACGTTGTTAGAGGTGTGTAGAGAGGAGAAGAGTCGAGGGGCAAGAGGACTGGACTCTCATCTCTCTCTCTGTGGTACTTTTGCGTAAGAACAACAGACATAGGAGAAAACACACATGTTCTCTATAGGATGTACCTTGTAGTCCAACTATGCAACCTGTCAAACGCAAATATTTACCTAAATGTTCAAATGTTGTATACGCTCTGCTGTGACGCATGTTATTATATGATGTTATTCACAGTTTACAGTACATGAAACTGCAGCGCTAAGACATGTTCACTTTGTTTTGTATGTGGTTATGTTATAGAGTGCATATACAGTATGAGGAAAATACATGAGTAAATTCGACAGCGTCTTACATGTTGCTTTGGCCCAGCATGTTGGATTGGCACTGCAGGTTCTTGATGGGACATTGTCTTTGTAAGGAGAAGTAAGTAGGAATACTCCGTCCACCACTGGTAAACAAACTCTTTCAGGGGGCTGTTGGTGTGCTGATTGGTCTGTGAGTTACAATGTAGATTCCATGGCTTGACCGAACCCAGGAAGTGGATAATCTTAGCATTGTGACCATATCTGTGTGGGGCCGGGATAACAGAACTATATGGTCAACATCATGCAACCAAAAGAAAAAACAGTAGCAGGGTTGGGGTCAAAATATGCTTTTCAATCAGGGAAATTACGTATTTACTGAAATGATCCATTTGAAGTAAAATAATACTCACTCTTGATAAGCAGGTAGATAGGTGTAGACTGCGATGGCACTGAGGTTATACACAAAAGGCAGGTGTTTACTGATATCTCTAACAGACCAGTCACTGAAGAATGTGTTTAAGAGGCCCTGGTCCCCACCTGAAAACAAAGAGCACACAGTGCAGTTACTGTCAGCTCAGATCATGGGGAAGAGCCATATCTAAAGAAATGTATGTAATATTGTTGAGATGAGTAAAATTGCTTTTCAAATTGCCATTCTAATATGGCATTGCTGGTATTCTCAACCGTGTGGTAGAGCTCTATCATTTCCTAAATGAATAGCAAGGTGTGTTTTCCAAATGTTTTTAAAGAAGAGACATTTAAAGGGATAGGGTTAGGGTTGAGGCTAGGGTTAAGGATGAACTGGGATGTGGACTTGAAGTTAGGGTTGAGGCTAGGGTTAAGGATGAACTGGGATGTGGACTTGAAGCTAGGGTTAGGGTTGAGGGTTAAGGATTTACTGGGATGTGGACTTGAAGCTAGGGTTAGGGCTGAGGGTTAAGGATGAACTGGGATGTGGACTTGAAGCTAGGGTTAGGGTTGAGGGTTAAGGATGAACTGGGATGTGGACTTGAAGCTAGTGTTAGGGTTGAGGCTAGGTTTAAGGATGAACTGGGATGTGGACTTGAAGTTAGGGTTGAGGGTTAAGGATGAACTGGGATGTGGACTTGAAGTTAGGGTTGAGGGTTAAGGATGAACTGGGATGTGGACTTGAAGCTAGGGTTAGGGTTGAGGGTTAAGGATGAACTGGGATGTGGACTTGAAGCTAGGGTTAGGGTTGAGGGTTAAGGATGAACTGGGATGTGGACTTGAAGCTAGGGTTAGGGTTGAGGCTAGGGTTAAGGATTAACTGGGATGTGGACTTGAAGCTAGGGTAAGGCTTAGGGTTCTGACTGACCGTCGAAGCTGCCTTGTTGTCGTGCATGCTCCAGCAGCCTGCCGTGGGTGTCCAGAGAAGGCCTGAACACAAACACCCCTGAGTTAAAACAGTCCGGCCAGCCAGGTTCAGGGGCGGCAGACAGCTCCTCGCGCTCAAACAGCTCGTCCACGTTACACAGCACCTACAGGCCAGGGAGGGTCACGAGTCAACAGGAAACAGAGCAGGTTAACACATCAAAAATATCCAAATTCAAGATCAAGTGTCATGATGCTGTTTGTAGGCCATCATTGTAAATAAGAATTTGTTCTTAACTGACTTTCCTAGTTAAATAAAGGTTAAATATGGACGTTTTCTATATATAGAGCTCATATTGATTGTATGATACTGTTGTTTTGATGTGCTCATTCTGTTTCATTTTCAGTTGAACTTCCTACATGATCCTGGGACCAGTTGGGGCAACTATTTGCTTGGCCTTGACACTCGAACCAAACACGCCCATCTCTGCAGCACATGAAAAGCCCTCTGTACTTGTCTTTACAGAGCAAAGATATGACGGTTTGTCCCATGGCGATTGTAACATTCATGTTAGGTACTGATTTACCTTCCAATAACTATGTTTGGGTCCATGTTAGTTGCCGATAAATATTGCACAACTCAAATATTAAAATTGATTTGCTGGTAAAGATCAGAATTTGTCAATGACATAGTTGGCTGTAAGATTGATTCCTTGGTTTTAAAACAAATGGTTGGGAGATTTCAGTACACTCACGAGTGTGTCTGCATCCAGGAACACACATTTGCTGTATTGGGTTAGGGTCCAACAGTGGAGCTTGGTAAAAGTGACCCCCAGTTCTGGTCGTCCCAGCCAGGATAGATGTGCTTGGTCTCCACTGTCCAGCACGTCCACTACCAGGACCTGGTCAAACACATGGCCCAGGGCAGCCCTATGGGGAGGGAACACAGGGGATTTGCTACAACAACAACCAGATTTTACATGACTTCAATAAACAAAAAATACACTAGGCCCACAGCGCACTCAGGACTGCAAAAGACTCCATCCAGTGAATCTAATGCCCCCTTAACTGATGAGAGACAAAATACTGCATTTGTCTGATAGCTTTTCAGGGACCTCTGTCACAGACACAGAGTATAACTTTAATTCAAATTCTCGCCTCACTCTCCATGACTCGGTGATATCATATTATATTTCTGTCTGAGATGCAGGGACTTCTCTCACCGTGCCTGGCTAGAGACATTAGAGGAGACCATCACAACAGTCTGGCGTGTGGTCCTGTGTCGGCGTAAACACTGTCCTACCACCAGAGCCCCCATGCAGTAGCTGTCTGTGGTGGCCAGGGTGACAAAGGCCTGGTTCGCTGGTGGCACAGGAAAGAAGAGTGGGAGGTATTATTCATAGAAATAGATTTTTTTAGCAGTTTTACAGTTACATCATCGTTAAGTTCTTTAGGAGTTAAATAGTTCATTTCTAAAGTTATTACCGAGAGTAAAGCACTTCCTCTGTTCCTCCTGTGTTAAATTAGACAGTGATCTCAATCAACTTGACACTAACAGGTTATATTAAAATGGTTCTGATATAATGATGAATACTTACCTGGCATGGTGTGACAGAGACTCCTCTAAATGAATAACAACTTGATACAGAGCTAAAAGTGATGGATGGGAATAAAAGTGTCAAAGTGATAGGTCAGGTCCCGCACCACTGGCAGAGAAGACTTGGTGGAAAATGCACTGGTTTCCCCTAAAATGAAACTCCAATATGTTGATGATACTGTAGTCCCACAGTCCAGCGAGTCCAGCAGTAGTAACTGTCCACACAAACAGTAGATCCAGAACTATCAATACAAAGTAATACATTTTTTTATAGCCATTTCGATTGGCTTTATAAAACGTATAAGTAGTATTAGTAGTAAATGTACTACGAGAGGTTATATCTTAAGCCAGGGGGTGTAACCTCAAGCTGGTAGCTATACAAATAAAGAGCAAGAGCCAATCGGATGCAAGTAAGCAAGAGCCAATAAGAAAGAGTCTGTTTGAGTTCTCGGTCATGTGTCACTGGTCATTCAACTAAAATGAAAACCTGCAGGGATGAGTCTTGCGCAATAAGCAGGGCCTTCAACAACTGTACTCTAGAGTCTGCAGTAGTCCAACCCCTGGAACAAAGTGCATAGTACTATGTGCAGGTGCATTCAATTCACTGGAGAACCGTTAGTCAATCTTCATGATGTACACAATACTACTATGGACAACAACACTGATGTTGAAACTTGATGGAAAACATACATGAAATAAAAATACCAATCAATTGTAAAAAGTTAACTTTATTGATAACAATAAGGTACATTATCGACAGCCCTCCATTGTCTTTCAGAGAAGAAATCAAACTCCTTCAAAGCACACAAAACAGATTACCTGTATTGGTAAAGAATGAGCAGTACTGCCTTTTCAGTTACTGTTACTTAAATGTTTTAATTACATGTACTGAAAGCTTAAGGAGAACAGAAATGCCATACATCACACAGCAAAAAAGCAGCAGCGCTTTTATACACATTCATGCAACATGCAACAATTTCAAAGATTTGACTGAGTTACAGTTACATATGAGGAAATCAGTCAATCTATGAATTTCACGAATGGGAATACAGATATGCATCTGTTGGTCAAAGATACTTTACAAAAAATGGGCCTCACAATGGGCCTCAGGATCTCGTCACGGTATTTCTGTGCATTCAAATTGCCATAGATAAAATGCAATTGTGTTCGTTGTCCATGTTTGACATCAGCAAACCCCTCGCCCACACGACATCATGCCCACACGACATCATACACGTGGTCTGCGGTTGTGTGGCCGGTTGGAAGTACTGCCAAATTCTCTAAAACGACGATGGGAGGCGACTTATTGCAGAGAAATTAACATTCTATTCTCTGGCAACAGCTCTGGTGGACATTCCTGCAGTCAGTATACCAATTGCACACTCCCTCAAAACTTGAGACATCTGTGGCATTGTGTTGTGTGACAAAACCGCACATTTTTGTGGCCTTGTATTGTCCCCAGCACAAGGTGCACCTGTGTAATGATAATGCTGTTTAATCAGCTTCTTGATATGCCACACGTTCAGGTGGGTGGATTATCTTGGCCAAGGAGAAATGCTCACTAACAGGGATAATAAATAAATGCACCACATTTGATAGAAATAAGCTAAATTTGTGCGTATGGAACATTTCTGGGATCTTTTATTTCAGCTCATGAAACATGGGACCAACACTTTACATGTTGCGCTTATAGTTTTGTTCAGTGTAGTTTGGTATCAACCCCAGGTATCAATTTCTATTCATATCTGTATTGCATCACAAATCAAGCAATCATACATGCAAATCTTAATCAAGAATAACTTAAAACATACAATAACCACTTCTCTGTATACTTTTTTTTTGTTGCAAATAAACATGCGCAATATAATTTTCTTTAACATTTATGGCTATTTACCAAGTGCAATTACGATATCTTTCCTCACATACACACTAACGAGCGGCTTGCACCCCAAACAATTAACTTACTAGACGACAAAACATGTGATGCAGCTAAAAGTTAAGCATGAAACCAATCTTCATTCCTACCCATTCTTTTTATATCCACCAAAATTATCCCTTTCTCTAAGGCACTTTTTTCATTATACCTTAATATATACAAAAAGTTATAAATCCTTCTGTTTCATCTGAATCCAGTTAATAATTACATGAATGTGCCATGTTATAAAAGTATCCTTTGTGTGCATGGTTTGTCTTGATTAATGTAACTACAGAGTCACCTGGGTTATATTTAAAAACAAGCGCTGACATTTGATGAAACGAGAGATCCAACTGCCAATCAGAATTGAATATACGCGGAGACAGTTAAAGTTAAGCAAATACAACAAAAGCTATGTGCAATGTATACATAGTCAAATGTGAAATGCAGTTATGGATACTTGCTAGGCCTACTAAAGTATGAAATTAAAACTCAATGAAAAGTGAAGAAAAATCACATAAGCATGTTGAAAGACAATTGTTCGGTACTGAACAATATACAATGACAATGATCAATACATCTTCACTGCTAAAAACATGTATTCAAGTTGTAAATCTATCTAAGTGTCTTTACACAGCTAGAAAAGGCAAAACGACATATAAGTAACATTCTCCAAAAGTGAAATTCCAAATGAAAGACACATTTTAAATGTATATATTATTTAAAACATTTGCCCACTGAAGTCCCCAGCAGACAGTTGATACCTGCTAATGGAAGAATGTGTTTCTTTTCTCAAGGGTCACTCCCTCTATGATGATCTGATGGAAGTTAGGATGACCTAATCAAGTTGCTCATCACTGGAATCAGAGGAAACACAGAAATAATGTTTATGTTATGTTTAACAAAAACAACAACAACAATACATTGTCATTTCAAATAACTTCTCAGCAGACCTTTTTCCGAGGGTTCCCCTGCCTTAATCTGCCGGAAAGAAAAGGAGGACAGAGAGTAGTAAAGAAAAGGAGGAGAAGCAAGACCCACCCAGAGAACAGGAAGGACAACAGAACAGGAAGGAAGACAGAACAGGTATACTAGATGGATATAGTAGGTAGGCAGTATATATGAAGGTAGTAGATAGTATATGCAGTATATTGGGGTAGTAGGGGGGAGAGAGAGAGAGAGAGAGAGAGAGAGAGAGAGAGAGAGAGAGAGAGAGAGAGAGAGAGAGAGAGAGAGAGAGAGAGAGAGAGAGAGAGAGAGAGAGAGAGAGAGAGAGAGAGAGAGAGAGAGAGAGAGAGAGAGAGAGAGAGAGAGAGAGAGAGAGAGAGAGAGAGAGAGAGAGAGAGAGAGAGAGAGAGAGAGAGAGAGAGAGAGAGTAGGACTAATGCGATTGTGTAATAACTAGTGCTTACCTTGGGGATCGGACTTTCCACTTTCTGGGTCTACACCTGAATGGAGAAATACTTGAGCATTTACTATCGAAGAACATGTTATGCGCCACAGACAACTTTATAGCAGGGCCTCTAGACCGTTGTATCTTGCCCTATTAGATGCCATACAGGCGTCTACAGCCAGGGCAACCTTGTATCCACTACTACACATACTGTACTGTACTGTACGTATCCCAGTCCCAATCACTCACCTCCCTGAATCTTGAAACACAGTTTCTTCTTCTGGTAGGCAAAGTAGCTAGAGGCAGCACCAAGGAGGGCCACTCCTATTCCACTCACTATGCCAGCGATCTGACCAGATCCAGCTTCTACATATACACAACAAAACATCCATTTAGTTGTTGTTGTTGTTGTTGTTTAGTTGACAAGGTTACGCTAGATGTTTCTCTCTGATTGGTTCTTAGAAAAGTGTGTGTGAGAGAGGCTATTCATGTTGCAAAACTTGCCTTTAAAAAAAATATATGTTTTCCACACAAATGGAAAACATTCTGGAACTATAATATAATTCCACAAGGTGGTGGCCGAGAGCCTTTTCAGGATGGCATCTGGTTGTAATGTGCTGGCAAAGTATGTCTGGGTGGAAAATAGTGCAACAACAGAACACTATGGGGGCTGAAACACAAATATTCCATATTTCTCTTTAAAAACATCCTATATATATGCCTCACGACCACTGAAAACTATCGAAAACTCGACAAAAAGACATGAAACCATGAAACCTCAGAGAAAGCCACAACCCAGTGATACAGTAAAGGACATAACACACACCCAAATCCAAGGACACAGAAAGTAACAAAGAAAGCAATACACAACGGGATTACAGTGAACAAAGACTTGAATTTTGATGAATAAACCTTACTGACAAGTAAAAACTGGATTTTCCCATAGAGAACCAGTGTGAGTAATAGCAGGGTTTTATCATAGTGTATCCTGCACTGAAATAGGGCGGTGCCCAGTGTAAAAACTGGATGACACCCCAACAAACAGTGACTTACTGCTGGAGAATGCAACCTACCGCCTGTGGCTACAATCATACAGTTCAGTCCAATAACCTTCACTCACAGTCACACATGTGTGTTATAGATCCTCCGCAGAACACCATAAATCAGAACACCGTTCAGCAGGTTTTATTAACATCTCAAGGGATACAATAGACATAGAGACGACAATAGCAATGTGTTGATAACTAACCTCTCTGTTGTAACACACACACACATTGTAAGAAAAAGAGGTAGCCGCAAACTTCTAACATGGTAATGGAACATGTTGTAATGGAAACAAGTTTTTGCATTTGAATGCAAGTGGCCAAAGAAAAATGCAAGTACCCCAATGAAAAAGACAACCTCCAACCTTACAGGAACATTCACCAATATACCTAAATGATTTGTAAACACACAACATTCTTAATTTTTTTATGTGTATAACCCCTACTGGCTTAGCAAATATATCCTTCAGAATAAGTCATTAACTTTAGTAATTAATAGAATACGAGAGAGCCTTATGTCAGGTTGTTCTAGAACACAGTACAAAAATGTGTTGGATCTTTGAACCAAGTGCTGTGAAGTTTGGCTATGCTAGGAATGTGTGCTGACTAGGCCTCTGTGAGGGACTGTTAGGACTAGGCTGCAAAAGCCTTAGTAAGTAACAGGCTTAGAGTAACAGTAATGATGGGCATTTTATGACAGTAAAGACCTTCCGTGAGTGTCTGTTTTACATCTGTTTTACATCTGGACTATGACCCATAATTGTAAAAAGAAATATATAGATATTACATTGAGGGTTTTCTAGCCTTTTTATATTTTCATTATTTTTTACATTAATTGCCGTGTCATCTGGAAAGACTATCACACAAGAAGGAACACACATATGAAACAACTACATGCAATGCATAAGAATGCCTAAAGAACCATACTAACAGTGGAAAATGTGGTTTCCACTTGCAAGTGGCCAAATATGCAGCCCAAAAAAGGTGTAGGGGGGGACAATAAAATAACCTCGATAATAACAGTAACCACTATCTTCAGGCTTATAGCTGTAACATTTTACAAAACAGAATCCCATAAAGCTCAACACACAGGAATGATTCAGAAACGGTGATCAAAGAGGGGATGAGAACACACCCACTCCATAAGGGATAAAACCTCTGAACCTTGTACTAACCCTAGCTCTAACCCAGAGAAAACTGGAGCCTACACTCAGAAAAAAAGGTGCTCTCTAGAACCTAAAAAAGTTATTTGGCTGTCCTATAGGAGAATCCCATTTGGTTCCAGGTAGAACTCTTTTGGGCTCCATGTAGAACCCTTTCCACAGAGAGTTATACATGAAACCTAAAAGGGATAGTTAGATAGATAGATAGATAGACAGACAGACAGACAGACAGACAGACAGACAGACAGACAGACAGACAGACAGACAGACAGACAGACAGACAGACAGACAGACAGACACACACAGACACACACAGACACACACACACACACACACCCTCACACACTTGTCCTATAGGGACAGCTGAATAACCCTTTTGGAACCATTTTTTCTAAGAGTGTACCAACCATTTCTTTGTAAGATCAGCCCTGAGAGGTGTTTTAAAGCACCTCAAACCTTTAACACCATGTAAACGAATAATCAGAACACTCCCTCAGATCTGAGCACCAATCAGAACATAGGTGGATAGATTACTTCCTGATTCCCAAAAGTCACTGGGGGCTCATTCATTGGCCCACATCCAAAAGCTCCATGGCCTTCTCTAACAGAGGCACCACTGCTTGCTTTATGTTGGATATCCAAACATGGACGCTCTCTGGCATGTTAGCATCTAGCATCTTCAGGAATTGGGCCCACAGTAGGTCTAGATCTGCAACGACACAGAATCGTACCTGGGTTTTAGGCCCAATAGTCTGCACCCAATAAAGCCAATCAGAGTTAATTTCCCTTTGTATCCCAAACCAATAGTTCCCAATGTCCCCATAAAGCTTACTGTATTTATTTACCCAGAAGATTAATTATATTTCTTGCTACTTAGGATATAAATTGGCATCATCAAATCTCTACTTGTACTTTTTGATTAGGAAACAATAACCAGCTACAGTTATTGCTTTATTTTTAGAATATTTTTGCAATACTCAAAGCATGTTTCAACACATTTAGTTTGATAGATCCTCCGATCAGCACAGCCCTTTAGTTAGTTGTATTGTTCATTTTCAGTATCTGTGCTGTGTTTGAATTGAAACAGGACGTATAGAACAACATAATCCATGGAAACAATCAGCCAACTTCCTCTGAGACAGGAAACGAATATGACTATAAAAGCACAGAGCCTAGTCCCTCAAGATGTGAGGGAAGAATTCACTGTCATACTGTAGGCCTTTGACATCATGGTAAAAATGAGTGGTACCTGCCCTGATGACTCCTAGCTGTCCACAGTCCAACTGGTCGTGCTGCTGACCCGGTTTCAACTCTTCTGCCTGCAGTTATGGAACCCTGACCTGTTCATTGGACGTGCCACCTTGTCCCAGACCTGCTGTTTTCATCTCTCTCTCTCTCTCTCTCTCTACCGCACATGCGCTCTATCGCACCGTACCTGCGCTCTCAACCGCATCTAAATGCCTGGCTATGAAAAGCCAAATGACATTCACTCCGGATGTATTTACCTGTTGCAACCTCTACAACCACTATGATTATTATTTGGCCCTGCTGGTCATCTATGAACGTTTGAACATCTTGGAGAAAGAACTAGCCTTAATGGCCATGAAGTGTTATAATCTCCACCCGGCACAGCCAGAAGAGGACTGGCCACCCCTAAGAGCCTGGTTCCTCTCTAGGTTTCTTCCTAGGTTTTTTCCTTTCTAGGGAGTTTTTTCCTAGCCACCGTGCTTCTACATCTGCATTGCTTGCTGTTTGGGGTTTTAGGCTGGGTTTCTGTATAGCATTTTGTGACATCGGCTGATGTAAAAAGGGCTTTATAAATCAATTTGATATGATTTGATTTGGTAAGAGAAAGGAGTGGGTTTGGCTACAGTGGGTGAATACAAAATATGAAGATTACACATAAATCTGGTGTGAAATAGCCTGAGAAATAGCCGTTCAACTTGACAAACGGCACCCCATATAATTCCTCCGCTGAGACGCTTGATAATTAACATTATTTATTATGGAAATAAATTGATTGATTGTTTTACCTTGAGGTTGATCTGCAGGGGCACCACCTCCTCCTGAAGAGGGAAAACAAAGTGAGAAAGTAAGCAATAAATCCATAGGTTTGTGATTTTGCAGCATTTCTGTTTTAAATCCGTTTCATAAAGCAGCACGAAAGAACTTTAGACACACTTCAGGCAAACAGAAAGTGCTATAAATGGCGTACCATTGGGATCTGAGGCTGGGTCAGCGGCACGCGCTATAGATTCAAAACAGAACAGAGCGAAGTGAGATACACTTCTACTCCATCTTAGTATCTGTAGTATATACTTCTAGACATACTGTACATACAAGTAGCTAGATAGGCCTCTGTGTACTATTTACATGTACGTGCAAATGTCCATGAAGACTTCAGAGATGTACTGTATAAAGACTTCATAGAGTTGGTCAAATATTTCCAGATTCCTTTCAACATGTCGTCTTTAGCTTTCTAAAGCTCTCTTCCAAAGGGGCTCTAGTCGTTAACTGTGAGGGCTGAAACCTTCCCCTGACAGTGAGTTCAATGACAGATTTGTTTCCAGCTCCTCTGGACTCCCGACAGTATCATGCAGAATAGCATCAGACTAACAGGCATATGGCACTAATTACATCGGTAACCATGAGGGGTTTTTCTCTTCCCTGTTCTCTCTTTTGAAAATAACAAGTAATTACTTCCATTCTAAGTGACTAAGAGGAAAAAGAGAAAGGAAATGCGTACACAGTTTTAAGACAGAACAGTGAATTTAGCACTGCAAATTAATTTTTATATGGCAACAATGGACCATTTCTGTCGGGTCCCCAGCCTCCCTGACACACTCTATTGTGTGTATCTTATGCTAGTCGGATTAGAAATGACTCTCCCTCAATGGTAAGATGGCAAGTCTACTGTAAGATGTCAAACCCATTAACTAATTAGTTTGAACAGCACCCTTTGTCTTGCCTGTGACACAAATTCTATAGTTATTTCATAACTGAAATAACTTCTATTCATAACAGAAATTCAATAATAAGAACCATAAATGTCCTACCTCCTCCTCCACCTCCCTTGCCGGGATCAGGCTTGTAGCCCCCGTCATCGTTCACATCAAACAGGTCATTGTCGCCGAAGGATCCGCCACCTTCCAGACAGCAACAGGTGAGTCATTAATTAATTACATTTATCTAGTCAGTAACAATTACCACTGCTTTTCAGGGATTCCTGGGAGTCCATATTACCAATACACAGTAGCAGACACATAGAATATGATAATCAAACAGGAAATAAAGGGATAAATCCAATGTTTAGTACCGGTGCCTCCATCTTTAGGTGGAACAACAGCTGGTTTATCCGGTACGGGATCTATGGTTGATAGACATTAGAAAACAAGGAAGAGGAGTATGATTTATATGACATTATAACACATTATAATACCATTAGAATATGTTTTTACCCTGGGAAGCATGTCACTAGTCACTCATATAATTTCCTCCGACATTAGATGTGAAAACATATATATATATATACACTGCTGTTCAAAAGTTTGGGAACACTTAGAAATGTCCTTGTTTTTGAAAGAAAAGCTCATTTGTTGTCCATTAAAAATAAAATAAATGGCCAGAAACAAATAACTTTCTTCTGAAACTCGTCAGTCTATTCTTGTTCTGAGAAATTAAGGCTATTCCATGTGAGAAATTGCCAAGAAACTGAAGATCTCGTACAACGCTGTGTACTACTCCCTTCACAGAACAGCACAAACTGGCTCTAACCAGAATAGAAAGAGGAGTTGGAGGCCCCGGTGCACAACTGAGCAAGAGGACAAGTACATTAGAGTGTCTATTTTGAGAAACAGACGCCTCACAAGTCCTCAACTGGCAGCTTCATTAAATAGTACCCACAAAACATCAGTCTCAACGTCAACAGTGAAGAGGCGACTCCGGGATGCTGGCCTTCTAGGCAGTTGCAAAGAAAAATCCATATCTCAGACTGGCCAATAAAAAGAAAAGATTAAGATGGGCAAAAGAACAGAGACACTGGACAGAGGAAGATATGGCTTTTTCTTTCTTGTACAAGATCTTCAGTTTCTTGGCAATTTCTCGCATGGAATAGCCTTCATTTTTCAGTACAAGAATAGACTGACGAGTTTCAGAAGAAAGTTATTTGTTTCTGGCCATTTTGAGCCTGTAATCGAACCCACAAATGCTGATGCTCCAAATACTCAACTAATCTAAAGAAGGCCAGTTTTATTGCTTCTTTAATCAGCACAAACATTTTCAGCTGTGCTAACATAATTGCAAAAGGGTTTTCTAATGATCAATTAGCCTTTTAAAATGATCAACTTGGATTAGCTAACACCGTGCCATTGGAACACAGGAGTGATGGTTGCTGATAATGGGCCTCTGTACGCCTATGTAGATATTCCATAAAATATCAGCCGTTTCCAGCTACAATAGTAATTTACAACATTAACAATGTCTACACTGTATTTCTGATCAATTTTATGTTATTTTAATGGACAAAAAATTAGCTTTTCTTTCAAAAACAACACACCAGAAAAACCCGGACAGCGCTGGGCCAATTGTGCGCCGCACTAAGGGACTCCTAATCACGTCCGGTTGTCATACAGCCTGGAATTGAAACAGGGTGTCTGTAGTGACGCCTCTAGCACTGAGATGCAGTGCCTTAGACCGCTGCACTACTCGGGAGCCTAAACATCAGCACCTACAATCAGTCAAGCTCTTCAGTGAAAGTGTCGTTTAGAAGGTTTTGAAAGCCCAAGAGGCCCAGCTTCTTCTTATTAAGAGAGGTGAGAGTGTGAGAGTCACTGGACGCAAAGCAGAGGGAATCTCCATCACATACTCAGCCATCACATCTCAAGATGTCTCAAGACAAAAGGTGATAGCTGGGTATGTAAAGGATGCTGAGGAAAAGCAAAATCCCAGATAGCAGTGGGTATGATTCATCACAAGCCGGGTTGATTGCTTGATTGAATGGTTGATTATTTGTTTGTTTGATTGATTGTTTGGGTTAAGTAAACAGGGAGGGTGGAACAAAGAGAGAATCCCCAATATAGACATGCGCCAAATTGAAAGACTTCTTCCCAAGACAGAGCAACAATAACTTTGACTTTACCTGGACCCAAGGCATCAGATAGGTCAAAACCCATCCCATCTATGAAGAGGAAATATAACAGAAAACATATGGATTCTATGTTTGTGTCATTTACAATCGCTGGCATCTCCCATCTTGAGGCCAATACTTGGTTTGCTTTAGATATGATCAGAACATCTTCCTGTTTTCAATCATCTGCTATAATCCTGATCAAATAGGATGACTACTGTAATGACGAGGTTGTGATGAGTGTTACTTCAGCTGATAAGGTTTGAGTTACTTACCCCCTTCTGGTTTTTTGGGATCTACAGGTGCGGGAGGAGGGGCAGGTTTGGGATCTGGAAAGGGTGTCAAGTATATCAACTATAAGAGCATTGTATTCCACATTGAGCAAATTAGTGCGCAAATGATTGGACATATTTAGTTAAGAACACATTAAATAAACACATTGATGTGTCCAGAAGATCTAAATCACCAGAGAGAAAAGTTGAAATGTTAGGTGAAATGCATGTGAGCTATCCATTTATTTGACATTTTGTCAGCCATAGATGCCTTATCAGTTCCACCTTTAGGAGGGATCCCAGCTGGTTTCTCAGGCTCCGAGGGGAGAAAAGGTGAATCAAGGAAGATTTATTAAAAAAGCCTCAACTTCAAAACATATTTCCCAGGCTTTTCACCTTTAAGCCTTACCACTTTAAAGCCAGGGAAGGAAAAAATATTAGAACTATCAGAATAGAATAAGATGATCCAGGTTGCGATTAGCTGAAAGGGATTGGTGGTTCATTTAGACAGCATTTACTGATTGAATATAAGGGAATGAAACAGCAGTATAACTATAACCTCTTGATGCAGTTATAAACGTATCACCCAAATCGCAAACTGGATGAGTTCTTAAAGCAAATCGGTGAAAAAGAAATCAGAGACAAGGAATGATCCAATCTTATTATCCCAGCACCAACGAGCTGATGGAAAAACTTAACACAGCTAGCTGTTGATTGAGAAGAGTAACCAAATGTACGTCTGATATATAGAAAAGTTAAAGAGGAAACCAACACCAGCTTAGACAAAGAGGGACCCATCAACACATACTATTGGGCCATTTTACCTGCTGGACCGAGGGCATCTAATAGATCAAATCCACCGCCTGGAGATGAAGAAATGTAATGACGTTTATATATGCTTATAACATGATTATAACACTTTGTCAACATAGAAGAGTCCGGTCATGTAGAGGAGTAAGAATGGGAATGGAGAGATCCCAGAGAAGGATGAATTGCTAAGACAACACAAAGTAAATCCACCCTACAGTCACGTGCTGTGCTCATATTCTGTTTCTTTAAAGTGGTTATTGATGTGGTTCATGTTGAGTCATATGAGTTGTGACTAATGAGTTGTCTATGTTCCCTTGCTAGTGGCTTCTTGCTGACTTCCAGAGTTGGTTTCATCCCACAATCAGTGTTATATAATGTGACAGGTTTCCCTACCTGGACTGGGATCCTTTGCAGGTTGCTTTGGCAGTTTTGGAATAGTAGTTGGTTTAGGGTCATCTAAAACAAAGAAATTGGTTATTTTTTGGCCTTTCATAAAATCATTAATCACATTTAATCAAAGCTGTATGATAAGAATAGGATCATCATGTGTTATAATATTAAAACTAAAATCTTATATAAAAGATCAGAAGGCCTACATTATAGTTGGACATGAAATCCTGTTTAGTAATTACTAATTAACCAATTTGCATTATGCAAAATGAATTCAATTGGATCCGAGTCAGACAGCGTTGTGATCAGTGCTACCATATAGGCAGAAGAAGACGTACCACCTGAACATGGAACAGACTTACAATCTGTTTCATCAGTAGGATCTACACCTACAGTAGGGTTACCTAGCAACTGACATCTGGAAGAAAAAAAAATAAGATCAAGAAACTTACCCAAATCAAAGGCATCAGCAAGATTAAAGTCTGTGGGACAAAGATGAATTACTATTGGTCAGCCACAATGTCCAAGACAACGCAAACCCACCCACAACAATAGTTGTCAACCCATCTTAGTTAGCACCACTTTGTACTCAACATTTGGCTTTTATAACTGTGCTAAAAAAAAACGTTCAATGGAACCACCAGTTGCTATATTGTGATAGTGGTTTTACTACATAACAGCAGATAGTACATGCTGTATTGGTTGCCTGGTAAGGTTTTGTTATGAGGGAACTGGCGTGCAGTCTGTTGCCACTACAGACAGTTGCGGTTTGAAGGTTTGAATGACTCATAGGCAGCTGAAACCGGAGAGCTGTTTCCTAGAACAGGGCATGCCAAGCTAACACACACTACTTTCTACTCTTCCTTGGCTGTAGTTAAACCTTTGGGAATTAACCAAGCTAAAACTGAACTAGCATACTAACTAATTAACAAATGACCTAATTAGCCAAACCATACACAATCAAAATAGAGGCCTCCCAGTTTAAATACATTTGCTCACTGTGTCTGAACCTTTGACTGTATAAGAAACTGAGCAGAGAAGTCAGATAGTTGCTTCTTACACCGTAAAAACCAAGTGTTTAGGATTTGAACACATAACTAAACAAACACCTTTCTGAAACGTGCTTTAACACACGTCAAGGCATTTCAAATTTCAATGAAAACACGTCACAGTGTTTAGACTGTAAACACCAGAACATGTTTATTCATTGTAACACTTTTTTGAAACTCATGAACACGTTTATTCAGCACAAGGCGTTTAGGTTTTAAACACTAAACACTGGGGTGTTGTTATAACACTGTAGGGAGTAAAGCCGTATTTGCATATTTCCCAGCATGCCTCTGAGAAATGCCCACCCATGACTGTGTTTGTTAGTGACAGACACATGGTTGTTGCAATAAGTTCAGTTCCTAAAAACTTCACCAAGTGATTATTTAAGTTAATGTGTACCAATTAAAATTCTACCTTTTATGACCATATATTATACATTGAATGTACAAAACCATTTTCCGTGAATTCAGGTGAAAGCTATGATCCCTTATTGATGTCACTTGTTAAATCCTCTTCAATCAGTGTAGATGAAGGGGAGGAGACGGGTTAAAGAAGGGTTTTTAAGCCTTGAGATACAGTGGGGAGAACAAGTATTTGATACACTGCCGATTTTGCAGGTTTTCCCACTTACAAAGCATGTAGAAGTCTGTAATTTTTATCATATGTACTCTTCAACAGTGAGAGACGGAATCTAAAACAAAAATCCAGAAAATCACATTGTATGATTTTTAAGTAATTAATTTGCATTTTATTGCATGACATAAGTATTTGATACATCAGAAAAGCAGAACTTAATATTTGGTACAGAAATCTTTGTTTGCAATTACAGAGATCATACGTTTCCTGTAGTTCTTGACCAGTTTTGCACACACTGTAGCAGGGATTTTGGCCCACTCCTCCATACAGACATTCTCCAGATCCTTCAGGTTTCGGGGCTGTCGCTGGGCAATATGGACTTTCAGCTCCCTCCAAAGATTTTCTATTGGGATCAAGTCTGGAGACTGGCTAGGCCACTCCAGGACCTTGAGATGCTTCTTACGGAGCCACTGCTTAGTTGCCCTGGCTGTGTGTTTCGGGTCATTGTCATATGGAAGACCCAGCCACGACCCATCTTCAATGCTCTTACTGAGGGAAGGAGGTTGTTGGCCAAGATCTCGCGATACATGGCCCCATCCATCCTCCCCTCAATACGGTGCAGTTGTCCTGTTCCCTTTGCAGAAAAGCATCCCCACAGAATGATGTTTCCACCTCCATGCTTCACGGTTGGGATGGTGTTCTTGGGGTTGTACTCATCCTTCTTCTTCCTCCAAACACGGCGAGTGGAGTTTAGACCAAAAAGCTCTATTTTTGTCTCATCAGACCACATGACCTTCTCCCATTCCTCCTCTGGATCATCCAGATGGTCATTGACAAACTTCAGACAGGCCTGGACATGCACTGGCTTGAGCAGGGGGATCTTGCGTGCGCTGCAGGATTTTAATCCATGACGGCGTAGTGTGTTACTAATGGTTTTCTTTGAGACTGTGGTCCCAGCTCTCTTCAGGTCATTGACCAGGTCCTGCCGTGTAGTTATGGGCTGATCCCTCACCTTCCTCATGATCCTTGATGCCCCACGAGGTGAGATCTTGCATGGTGCCCCAGACCGAGGGAGATTGACCGTCATCTTGAACTTCTTACATTTTCTAATAATTGCACCAACAGTTGTTGCCTTCTCACCAAGCTGCTTGCCTATTGTCCTGTAGCCCATCCCAGCCTTGTGCAGGTCTACAATTTTATCCCAGATGTCCTTACACAGCTCTCTGGTCTTGGCCATTGTGGAGAGGTTGGAGTCTGTTTGATTGAGTGTGTGGACAGGTGTCTTTTATACAGGTAACGAGTTCAAACAGGTGCAGTTAATACAGGTAATGAGTGGAGAACAGGAGGGCTTCTTAAAGAAAAACTAACAGGTCTATGAGAGCCGGAATTCTTACTGGTTGGTAGGTGATCAAATACTTATGTCATGCAATAAAATGCAAATCAATTATTTAAAAATCATACAATGTGATTTTCTGCATTTTTGTTTTAGATTCCGTCTCTCACAGTTGAAGTGTACCTATGATAAAAATGTATCAAATACTTGTTCTCCCCACTGTATTTGAGACATGATTGTGTATGTGTGCCATTCAGAGGGTGAATGGGCAAGACAAATCAAGTGCCTTTGAACAGGGTATGGTAGTAGGTGAACTGCAACGCTGCTGGGTTTTTCACACTCAACAGTTTCCCATGTGTATCAAGAATAGTCCACCACCTAAAGGACGTCCAGCCAACTTGACACAACTGTGGGAAGCATTGGATTCAACATGGACCAGCATCCCTGTGGAACGCTTTCAACACCTTGTAGAGTCCATGCCCTGAAAAATTGAGGCTGTTCTGAGGGCAAAAGGGGGTGCAACTCAATATTAGGAGTGCTCTTATTGTTTTGTACACTCAGTGTACAAGGCCTTTAGTTATGGCCTAGTTATCTTAGACATTGTAGTCTGAAAATCTTGGTTTATGTGCCACATCAGACCTGCAAGTCACAGTACGCTGGTCTGTGATGTGATTATTAATTCCTATCAGAATCCAGACAGAATTTGAATATTTTATCACCCACAACCTGCACTCAGAACGACTGCTATGGTAAGAACTCAATAAACAAGACAACCTAAACCAGTGGTTCCCAACCATGGGTAGTAGGACCCCTAGGGTACTTGGCCTATGCGCAGGGGGTACTTGAGAAGACCCAACCATGGGTAGTAGGACCCCTAAGGGTACTTGGCCTATGCACAGGGGGTACTTGAGAAGACCCAACCATGGGTAGTAGGACCCCTAGGGTACTTGGCCTATGCACAGGGGGTACTTGAGAAGACCCAACCATGGGTAGTAGGACCCCTAGGGTACTTGGCCTATGCACAGGACGTACTTGAGAAGACCCAACCATGGGTAGTAGAACCCCTAAGGGTACTTGGCCTATGCACAGGGGGTACTTGAGAAGACCCAACCATGGGTAGTAGGACCCCTAGGGTACTTGGCCTATGCACAGGGGGTACTTGAGAAGACTCAACCATGGGTAGTAGGACCCCTAGGGTACTTGGCCTATGCACAGGGGGTACTTGAGAAGACCCAACCATGGGTAGTAGGACCCCTAGGGTACTTGGCCTATGCACAGGGGGTACTTGAGAAGACCCAACCATGGGTAGTAGGACCCCTAGGGTACTTGGCCTATGCACAGGACGTACTTGAGAAGACTCATGAGACCATAGGCCTACTGGTAAAATGCTCATGAAGGGGTAAATCAGGGGTACTCTGAGCAGAGCAAATTCTGTTGGTGGTACAGTAACTGAGTGAGATTAGGAACCACTGACCTAAACCATCGAAACTAGAACAACCATCTCAGTAACGGGTACAATACATCCAACCCCTCACAGATTGGATTAGTTATGTTTTATAAATAAGATATTTATCTTCGTATAGTATAGCATCAGTTAATCAATCAATGTGTATGAGGAAACATAGATTGTAAAACAAACTATTCCAAAACAAATCTACCTGCAACAAAGCATGCTGGGAAATATGATAATGAAGCCCCTCCCATGTATTTTTCACTCTGAGAGTTAACAGAAATGAACTCGACACAGTAAAGTAACGATTGAAAATATTTCTTGAATCAAATGTACTGTTTCATCAGTTCAGTCTGGCTTTTAAATCTAGGCATCACATGTGTCATCATGAGGACATTGTGCCTGTCTGGTAGTGGTTTGGGGCTGCATGCCTGTGATCTACTCTAGCCAATCCTAGGGCAGCCTAACACAGGAAGCCAAGAGACACAGCCAGTCACAGGATTGGAAATATCGTTACATTCAATGACCGTTACGTTCATTGGTTGCTGAGTATAACTCATAACTCACAGAGGAGCTATAAGGCTGAAAAGTATTTCAGCTTCCAATATCTTATAGGCCTACAGACGTGGGGTCTTAATTTGAGCCAGTTTAAAAATAATGTCAAATGTCCTGTTGCTGCAGGAACATAATCCTGCAGCAACAGGACATTTGAATTATTATGTGGATTATAATTAATGGACATTTTTGTAGGGGTTGATATATTTTTCATAAAGGAAAATCAAGTCTGACATGTCAAAGTGGAAATTACAAACTTCAGAAGCCTTTTGAAACCTCAAATAGTTTAATGTTTCCTGCATCAGGGTGATCAAATTAAGATCTTAAACCTATGGGGGGGGGGGGTTTACAGACATTGCATTGTGGCAAAGAGGATCGGAAACATTGTTTTTTTTAAACTAGGCAAGTCACTAGGCAAGTCAGTAAAGAACACATTCTTATTTACAATGAAGGCCTACACCGGGTTGAGGCAACAGTATCTGATAGTATCTGATTAAAAACTATCAACTAGCACATGTATTGCCAACTAAGTTTGTTGGAGCTACTTTTTATCTGTATTATTTTTCAACTGACACACAACTACAGAGAGCCTACAAAGACAATAGGAATGGCAGAGAGGGGGCCTTGGCTTGAAAGTGTCTTGAAAGAAGAAAAACTTCAGTGAGAGAGTTGTTAGTATGCAGTACAGGGAACAGTGTTCTGCAAACCTCCCTTACCTTTCATCAATTAAACCTTGCTAGAAAACTAAACGCTCTCTCTGTGCCTTTACACTTTCTTTTCAAAGTTGTGCCCAGTTGTTCTAGTTAGCATGGCGTGCACATGTGCTTCCGTATAAGCCAAAGACTCTACCCTGATTATATAGGGCAGACTAGACACACCCTTGAGTCATATAATACCGCACTAAGATGAGTCAGAACTCTTCTATGAGCAGTGATTATAAAACTGTACAAGAAGTACACAAGTGTTGTAGTAGCGTACACGTTTGTAACAGTCTTGTACTGCCTTGCTATTAAGGTAACACCATGGCATTCTCAGCTGTGCAACTAAAAACTGCATGGATGAGCGGGATGGGAAACTCATGCATGCAACAGGCACGCGCCCTAACCCAAATAGACTTTACACATAACATGGGGGAGGGGGACGCGGACATAGAGTTTCCCAGTCTATTTTCCTGCCTAAATCTATAAACGTATTACTACTACTTGTAGGCCAATATTGTGTGTACCTTGTCCAAAGGATAGGCCTATACAATACTTATAACTTTAAATAGGCCTACGTTGCCATCAATAAACAACAACAATAATAGTAATAGTAATGCTCATATTATCGTCATATTATTACCATTATCATAATAGCTTTTCATAATAGACCTAATAATGGCTTAGTTATGTAACTTGGATGAGGAAAAAAACGTACCTTGTGTTTTCGTCCCTATAACAAGAGTTATAAGCACGGCAATCCATAAGCAAGATGTCATGCCTGCTGAATAGAAAGGAAAGCAACAGTTTTCGTGAATTATCCGATGCTGGATGGATATTAACTAATTCCTTGCTCGGAGTTCTTTGTCAAAATAAATCGGTAACTTTAGGGTGTGTCAATGTGCGGCTCTGTCCCCTGCTTGTTGCCTACCAGCACTCGAGTGTTCTCCAGTTACGGTTGGCAGTCAACTTTCCAAAACGAACGAAAGAGCAGTCAACGTGGGTGTGGTGTGGTAACTTCATAAAATAAAGGCGTTCCCCTGGTCGCGCATCAGGTCACAGTCAGAGAAGTGAAGGGCATAAGCCTGAATTTGCATTACTCTTGTAGCCTATCAACCATCAATTGATTGAAAATGAATGTAATTATTCTTTACTCAAACGCTATATGAACTGTCTCTGTTCAAGGGGAAATTGTTATTTTATCAGCATATGCGTAATAGGCTACACAAAAACGATTTTGTATCAACTTAATGTTTATGGTGTAGCATAATAGAAAACTGCAGACACCTACGTTTAATTATTTCCCAAATACTACTCACCAGATCCAAATGTGTGGCACTCCCATGACACGTTGGCTATATGAACGGGGTGATTGTGCCATCTAGCGAGATGTCATGGTTTTCACTTGAATTTGTAACGTGTCTTTCCATATTGTGCGGTGCGCGTAAAAGCGAAGAAAATGTGGCAACTGGCCATGGTGAAAAATGGTCACGAGAAATAACGTAGTTGGCAACTATACCACAACCTCTCGTCTTGTAAAAGACTGTAGTAGGCTATGGTCTAATCGATGTAATGCATAGTCTATAATAGAAAATATACATAATCGAATAACAGAGCATGATATTGAAATAATGTTTGCCACACTGAAAAAGAATTGAACTGAGATTTGACATCGTCTCTGTTTATCAACATCTGAGGATTATCATCTATGTATGATTTAGAATCACATTTGTGTTGCTTCAGTGAATGTTGAGGTCTCTAAGGACAAATGTATAGGCCAGTGGATGCCAGCCAGTCTGACTCTTCAAGTTGGCACGCGTCAATGCGGATGCCAAGAAGGACTAGGACGGGTGCCGGAGAGGGCAGAGAACGTGTCCATCACTTCATTCATAAGAGCCGGAGCAACAGAGCCCGCTTTATTCCTCCTCTCTTGCTTTGCTGCTGACATGCAGTCTTTCTTGTCTCCGTTCAACAAGGCGATCTTAGTGGCTTTGTTTATTTTTGCCATCTTACTCATTCTTTATGTAATACTATGGTATATATGCCGAGACGTGGATTGCGACCACGGTATCTGACGCTTATCGTGAGACAAGCAGACGATACCCCGACTTTGGCTTTATACGGAGACGCGCCAGGGTGACCCTTTGGTAAGTCCACGGGCGCGTCTTGACCGCTCTGACCATGAGCTCAAGGTGCATAATATAACCAACGGTAACATGGAATTCGTTTGTATATATTTCTCATGTGGAGTAAAATATGTGCAGTTCCTTTTATGTGTATCGTGTGGGCTGAATAGCCTATTCAGTTTGATCTCCAACGTGTTGCGCCACATTCGTGTTAGCATGAGGTAGGCTATTGTAAAGCAGTGGAAATGTCCCCCTTAATTTCTATTGGCATTCATTCTAGGCAATTGTCATGATAATGTTTTATAATTCAGTAAAAACGTATATTAGTGGGCAAGCTGCTATCGCGTGACAAAGAAGGCGGGAAGGAGGTTCAGGCTACACGTTTTTGAAGCATCCTTGTCACCCTTATCCTCCTCGCAAATGTCCCGTTGTTGGTCATCCAACAAAAAAAACGTTGACAATTCATAGAGACATGAGCAGGCATCAATAACATTTGAAATTCTATTTAATCATTCTGGTTCTGATTTTGTTTCTGGTTTATCCACAATTGGAAAGTGTGACGGGAATAGATGGGACTGATTTTATTCTATGAATATTTCAATTCTGCCGAATGTCCTGAAAATTCTTACCTATAATACAGCTCTGCTTTGATATTTTAGTTCATTTGACCTTATACCGTGTCCTGTGTATCCAACATTAGATGTAATAACATTGCTATAACAACATCCCAACCTTCTCTATAAATATTTGCATTGAACTCAACATATAGCCTATTAACATTGTTAGATAATAATTTAGGCCTACTTCCCCCAGTAGTCTATTCAACAATAAATAAAAATGATCATATAATAATTACACTCAGTCTGAACTTCCCACCCACACCGAAAGAAAATAGGGTTTTTAAATGGTTCTTCCTCAGCTCTTAAGGTTCCTTGGATAAATCTTGCCTGGATAAAGAACCGTTGACTTAAGTGTGGGGTTCTTGATGTGGATCTACTGTTCTTCAGAATTCTTAAAGCTTCTTGAAATAAATGGAAGGCTGCATACATTTAAATTAGAGTTAAATGAACACTCATTTGTGTAAAGGAACCCCAGTGTTAGTGTTAATAACCAGAGATGAACCGAAACCTTGAAATACATGACCAAAAGTATGTGGACAACTTCTCGTCAACATCTCATTCCAAAATCATGGGCATTAATATGGAGTTGGTCCCCCCTTTGCTGCTACAACAGCTTCCACTGTTTTTGGAAAGCTTTCCACTAGATGTTGGAACATTGCTGTAGACACTTGTTTCCGTTCAGCCACAAGAGCATTAGTGAGGTCGGGCACTGATGTTGGGCAATTAGGTCTGGCTCACAGTTGGTGTTCCAATTCATCCCAAAGATGTTCGATGGGGTTGAGGTCACGGGGGAATTGTCATGCTGAAATAGGAAAGGGCCTTCCCCAAACTGTTGCCATAAAGTTGGAAGCACAGAATCGTATAGAATGTCATTGAATGCTATAGCCCGAACAATGAAAAACAGCCCCAGACCATTATTTATCCTCCACCAAACTTTACAGTTGACACTATGCATTGGGGCAGGTAGCATTCTCCTGGCATCCGCCAAACTTAGATTCGTCCGTAGGACTGCCAGATGGTCAAGCGTGATACATCACTCCAGAGAGAGCATTTCCACTAACCCAGAGTCCAATGGCGGCAAGCTTTACACCACTCCAGCCAACGATTGGTATTGCGCAACAGTTCTTGTGCTGACGTTGCTTCCAGAGGCAGTTTGGAACCCGGTAGTGAGTGTTGCAACCGAGGACAGACTAATTTTGCGCGCTACGCGCTTCAGCTCTCGGTGGCCCCGTTCTGTGAGCTTGTGTGGCCTACCACTTCATTGCTGAGCCGTTGTTGCTCCTAGACGTTTCTCAATAATAGCACTTACAGTTGACCGGGGCAGGTCTAGCGTGGCAACAATTTGACAAACTAACAGAGATGAAAGTCATTGAGCTCATCAGTACGGCCATTTTACTGCTAATGTTTGTCTATGGAGATTGCATGGTTGTGTGCTCGATTTTGTGAAATAGCCAAATCCACTAATTTGAAGGGGTGTCCACATACTTTTGTATATATAGTGTAAATCTCTCTTTTTTTGCGTGTGAATACTTTGGAACAGTTCCAAAATTCATTTTTGTATATACAGTGCATTCGGAGAGTATTCAGACCCCTTGACCTTTTCCACATTTTGATACGTTAAAACCTTATCCTAAAATGTATTAAATAATTTTTCCCCTCATCAATCTACACACAATACCCCATAATGACAAAGCAAAAACTGTGTTTTAGATTCTTTTTCAAATCTATACAAAAACCCCCCCGGAAATATCACATTTACATATGTTTTTTATTTATTTATTTAACCAGGTCAGTTAAAAACAAAATCTTTTTTACAATGAAGGCCTACCTACAGGGTCAGCCCCTGGAGCAAAGTATTTAGACACTTTACTCAGTACTTTGTTGGAGCACCTTTGGCAAAGATTACAGCCTTGAGTATTCTTGGGTATGACGCTACAAGCTTGGCACACCTGTATTTGGGGAGTTTCTCTCATTCTTCTCTTCAGATCCTTTCAAGCTCTGTCAGGTTGGATGGGGAGTGTTGCTGCACAGCTATTTTCAGATCTCTCCAGAGATGTTCGATCGGGTTGAAATCCGGGCTCTGGCTGGGCCACTCAAGGACATTCATAGACTTATCCCGAAGCCACTCCTGCGTTGTCTTGGCTGTGTGCTTAGGGTTGTTGTCCTGTTGGAAGGTGAACCTTCTCCCGAGTCTGAGGTCCTGAGTGCTCTGGAGCAGGTTTTCATCAAGGATCTCTCTGTACTTTGCTCCGTTCATCTTTCCCTCGATCCTGACTAGTCTCCCAGTCTCTACTGGTGAAAAACATTCCCACAGCATGATGCTGCCACCATCATGCTTCACCGTAGGGATGGTGGCAGGTTTCCTCCAGATGTGACGCTTCGCATTCAGGCCAAAGAGTTCAATCTTGGTTTCATCAGACCAGATAATATTGTTTCTCATGGTCTGAGAGTCCATTAGGTACCTTTTGGCAAACTCCAAGAGGGCTGTCTTGTGCCTTTTATTGAGGAGTGGCTTCCTATGTAACACTATGTCTCTGTCACTAGCAAAAAAAAATCACTTGAAAGGCACCCTGGGAAATATGCAGATCAGGCTTAAAATCCTACAGCAGGGCGATTAATTTCCGGTCCTGGAGGGCCGAGCCATTTCTGGGATTTTTTCAAAGAACCATCTCATTTATGGTTCTTCAGAGACCCTAAAATGGTTCCCTTATGGCATCACTCTCAAGAAACTTATTTGGTTCCAACTTGCACCTTCATTTTTAAGAGTGCAGTCTGAACTGACTGATTGCATCCGAAATGGCACCCTATTCCCTATGTAGCGCACCACCTTTGACCAGAGATTTATGTAGGAAATAGGATGCCATTTGGGACACTGCTGACTCTTGGGCCCAGGTCAAAAGTATTGCATGTTATGTAAGGAATAGAGTGCAATTTGTGACACAGCTGATTCTCATCACAGGAGACCTCTAAATAGAGAAAAATGTGTTTACATAACACTTTAAAATTACCCACCTGCTCTGCTCTAGCCTAGCCTACTGCTCTAGAATTCCAGCAGAGGTAAACCTGAAGTTTGTCAATCCCTCAGGGGGCCTTCATGGAATGAGCTCCCTGCTGTTTGACAGAACACAAAGACGGTGCACTTTCCTGACGGTGGAAGCAACATCATCGAAACACACAACAACGGGTTGAGAAAAATTACCCCAGCCATTATCACCTTGGCTGCTGTAGCTTAATTCAGTCGATCTACAAATACACAGCCTATTAGCTATACAATTAGCCCCTACACATTAACTCACATTAACTCAGCACCGGGATTAAAAACTGTAATTGAATACAGAAGGATCTGTTAGCAAATAAATATTTTATAAACAAAAGGTAAGCAAAGTTTGTGCGGTTGTACAGCTGATTTCCTGCAATTCTACACACGTTGCCATTACTTCTGCCATGTTAATATGACATCTGAGTGAAAGTGCCTGGTCCGCAATTCTGCTTTGATCACTACATTTTAGATAGCTGGCTAGACTAACTAGACTAATTAACCAATCAAAAACTATTTCTGGCATTGGCTAATTTGGTGACTGGCAGTGAAGTAACAAGATGAAACTGGTAATGAACAACCAACTTCACCTTGTGTATTCTATTATTCTAACTCCCAACACTAAGACCCTGAGTGAGTTCCTAATATCAGAGGTCCAGACCTCGGTGTCCTCGAATGTAGCTACAGCCATGGTTCTGGTACTTTAATGAGCTGGCTAGCCAGGTAACGGTAGGTAGCTAACAAGCTAGCAACAAACCAAAACAGTGTCTTGAAAAGTAGATTTTAGTTTTCTGGCTTGTTATTGACATATCCTAAATACATTTTTAAACAGATGTAACATTGCTATTTGGACCAGGCTGTTGTGATGTCATGCAGACTGACGTTTTTCTGTTTATACTTTTTTATAAATGACAAGGACAAGTTTGATGTCGGGCAACAATATAATGTTCATGATTGAATGTTATTATTATATTCCAGCAACATTTCAACATCATCTAATCACCTCTGCTTAGTCTAATACAGTGACAACTAAAAGATACCAAAAGCGATTTAATCCAATTAAACGTAAGCTAAATATGATGTGGCTGTCCATGGCACTGATTTCTCTCTGTGTGTGTGTGTGTGTGTGTGTGTGTGTGTGTGCAAGTAGAAAAAACATGTTGACTCACCCTACTTGTAGAGAAAAACCAATGCCATCCTCCTCTTTCATGTCGCCTAAACGGTCTATGACATGCTTTTAGTTTTTGTTGTCCTAGGCTACCTGGCTAAAATATGTGCTCGCTAGCCTAACTTCCTTTCATGGGCAATCATACACCAGGCCAGCTAGGTAACATTAGCATACTACATCTAGCTAAATAGGATAGGAGAGGATAGGATAGGATAGGATAGGATAGGATAGGATAGGATAGGATAGGTACTTTATTGAGCAGCTATGAAAAAACATAGGTCAGGTGCAAAATGCCAGAACGAAAATACACAAAAGACAGAGCGGCAGGATGAAAAAGTATACAAATACAAGAAGTCTGGAGTGCAAAAAGCTATAAAAAGACATTACATAGTATGGGTGAATGGCTGAATATGTACACTATACATTGTTACAGAGTGTTAGGTGAAAAGAAATTATACAAATATTGCAAGTTGATATAGATAAATAAGGAATATTTGCATGGTTAACTATACTATACAGGTCGATGATAGAGAAATACTTAAATAGCTAAATGTGCATATGATATAAATGAGGGTAATAATAGTTAACTTAATATACAGTCTGGTTAAATTAACAGGTAAGTGAATATTTGCATGGTTACATTAACTGTACAGGTAAATGACAGGAAGAGATACTTATATAGCTAAATGTGCGTATGATATAATTTAGGGTAATAATAATAATTCCCTTAAAATACAGTCCTTACTGCAGGGTTTAATTACAGAAAAATGCACGTATTGCACATTCGATATACTAAAAGCAATGAAAAAAGATTCAACTGACAGGATACTAATATGCATTCCTGAGTGAATGACTACGTAAATTCAGTCCAAGAATTACTTACAATATTGCACGTGATATGATATAACAACTGTACATGAATATGTATATACAGTCCTGAATTAATAAGTGAATGAGTGAATGAGTGATTACAGACCAGAGTTACTCACAGATGGATGCCTAATTGTTAAACTAGGTCCTAACACCTCAACAGTTCCAGGTCTATGTTACCAACAGCACGGCACCCCGGTGAGGCATTAAATAGTCTAATAGCCGTCGGCAGGAAGGAGCTCCTGTAGCGCTCTCTGGCACACCGAGGTGGGACTGAAAGTGCTCCTCTGCATCATAACCATGGCATGCAGAGGGTGGGTGACGTTGTCCATGATGGCTAGCAGTTTGGCCAGGATCCGTCTCTCCACCACCTCCTCTAGAGTGTCAAGGCTAATCCCCAGAACAGAGCTAGCCTTATTGATCAGCTTAGAAGAAGCATTACCAGCCTTTGTGTTGGCGCCCCAGCACACCACTGCAAAAAAGATGGCACTGGTAGAAAGTATGCAGTAGTTTACTGCACACGTTGAAGGACCTGAGCCTTCTCAGAAAGTAGAGTCGGCTCTGGCCCTTTTTGTACAGAGCCCCAGTGTTACCAACCCATGTTGAACTTCCATCCTCTCAGGCCAGGGGCACAATGTATAAATTTATGGTTGGATCAAAATCACTGTTATAATCATTGACCAGTACGGAGAATTAAGTAAAACCACAAGTCCATATCCCTATCTCCATCCTTGGCTAATTTAAGAAAGGTACCATTTTAGCTAGCTAGCCACCAGAGGACAACAACACAACGAGATGCAACAATTCAATTTTTTCTGTCAGTAATGATGTTTGGCTTGTGATGTGATTGGTCTGAAGCGAAATCCAAACTGGCTTCCCTTGACACCATTTTTTTGGTTTGCCAGGACCATTCACAGCTGCACTCACTCAATTTAGCTGATTGGCTATTATTTATTTCTTTTTATCAAGGGAGACCAAATGCTTGCTGACTTCCCTTGCATTCAATGCTACGGGCGGCAATAATGTAATACTCTTTCTGACCATACAGCATCAGATAGATACTCTACACATACTGAGACAGAGGGGCGCTGTTTCATTCGCACTGATGCTTTCTCCGGTGAGATACATTTAGCCTCTTGCGAATTGAAAGACATTTATGAAACACAGAGATACAAATGTTGTATGTTTTGTTAGCCTCGCTTCCCTTGGCATCCATGTATACACGCCACTGCCACAATCATGACTAGGTCGGTTGGTGGAAATCGCTGGTAATCCGTTTCAGATATAAAGAAAAGTCTGCAAAAGGTTGGCGGAATGCTAAAATTGGTGGAATGCTAAAAATGGCGGGTTTTCGTCTCTACTGAAATGTAGAAACTAGGGGTACCCAAACCTTTTGGGCCCATGATCCCATTTTGATATCAAAATGTTTTCACGACCCACCATGTAACAAAGGAAATGTAATCAACGGCCATTGTACCTTTTTTAAATTGGGGCTATGACAGTCTAACTATACTTTTTTGACAGTATTTCCATCTGAAGGAAGTATGGGGTTGAAGTGATTGAAATGCACCAGAATGTTATTGGGAAGTTTAGAAGATCATCAGGCAATAATGTTGTATGATCTTCTGTGTAGAAAAGAACATGTTATTTTTCCCCCTGTCTAATTTAGCGCCTTGTCTTGTCCACTCTGTTCTAATGAGTCCTGCTTGTGGGCATTGTAGAGAGAAACAGAAGACATAAGATAGAGCCACATTTGTAGGAAGAAAACAGAAACCGCTCTGTTTATTACAACTGCATCTAGCGGCTACCAAGGGCTACTGACGTAACACCGGTTCTATGAACAATGCACAATTAAAAAAAAATGTATTTCAAAGTTTCTCTCGCGACTCCATTTTCAAATCAGGCAACTCCGCATGAGGTTGCGATCCTTAGTTTGGGTAAACGCTGGGATAAACTGATAGACGGCAACAATGTAGGCAAACCGACAGGGTTTATCAGTTCGCTTGACTCAAGCCTTTGTTGCACTGAGAAAAGCTGAACTCTTGGAGTTCCCCTTGGGCCTTAGGCAATGTGATGTATATTAATCCTTCCTTAGGGGATAGTGTGGTAAATTGAGCAGTTTTTTGCATTCAGCATCACACCGCCAAGAGAAATATAATATTATTACTAACAAATATATCTAGATATATTTCAGGATGTTATGTATCACTGGAAATAATCAGAATTCATGGAAACATAACAGTTTTTAAAACATAGTGGTCTCTTGGCACAACTTACCACAGGTACGGGGTAAATTGAGAGGCGGGACAGGATAAATTAATCCACCAACAAATGTCTTTACTGAATTAAATATTACCACTACCTTTTTAAAACCATGTCTATATTTATTTCCCTACACACAATTCAATATAATCACAATGACATTTATTTTTTTTATTTTTTTTACTTTTAATCATTTCAATTATTTTCCCAACACAGGCTTAACACCCAACAAACACTTTGTACTTTTAAAAACACTTTTAACATAGGCCATGCCCTGTTGTTACCTCATATCCCAGCTATAATGCCTTGCATTACGCCTGTGAAGAAAACACTTCAATTTACTGAACTTGCTATTGGCTCAACCATTGGCTCAACTCCTATTTCAACCATTGGCAAACATTTTGACTATATTAGCCCACACAGCAACAAGGATGCACTTTCATGCATCCTTGTAGGTGTAGGACCTCATACTGAAGTGTATAGAGAGCCCAATTATCTAATTGGGTGTAGATACAGTACAAGCGTCATTAAACCTCTAACACAATACAACTTTTTAAAAAAATGTGGTTTCTTCCTTTGCAGACTCCATGAAATGATGACCTCTTCCTTAATATTTGGTCAAATTATAAATATTGTGTACGGTTCCCCAGAAACAAGGGCGGCTCACCTTACCCCTTTAGCTCAACTTACCCCACTCTCCCCTATGAGAGAAGTGAACCTCAACTATTTTCGAAGTCCAAGCCTTACAATCAAAGCCAATGCTTCATTTAAAAGTATTTATAAAAATTTATCTGGCTAATATTTTATAAATAGATTTGGGAAGTAAGAAGTCTAAATGAAAAAAAAAAGACATGTTATTATCTCTACGCCTCCAGCCAGTTGCGTGCCTTACTCGTGATACAGCTTTGAGTACCGAGATACATTTGTGGCTACTGATGTCAAGGGGCGGAGCGCGCTTCGTGCACTCACAGAGCAGGAGCAGGAGGAACTCTGCGAAGCACAAGCGGGCAGTAGTGATGGGAAGTTCGGCTCTTTTCCGAGAGCCGGCTCTTTTGGCTCAGCTCCCAAAGAAGAGCCGGCTCTTTCGACTCCTGAACGGCTCTTAATTTAGGATTTTTTTGTAGGCCTTTATTTTACCCTAACTTTAAAAAAAAAAATGGTTTGTGTGTTGAAAACCCTTTCATGTGCAGTGTTTTTATGCATTTATTTTGTTACAAAAGCATTCTTTTGTTTTTAATCATTTTAATCAAACATTTTTTTGCACAAATTAACAACAAAAAAACAGCAAATAAACAGAATTGAACTAGAACAGAACTAGAACCAAACTCAAGCAAACAGTATTAATGTCCTCAGTGAAGATTGGCATTCAAAAAAATCAGATGCCTCAGCTTTGATGGACTGATCCTATTTCTTCTTTCTGAGATTATCTGCCCTGTTTTTGAGAAGATTCTCTCTGAAGGAACCGATGTTGCCACAATACACAGTCTCCCTTCTATCACCTTCGCCAGGCGTGGAAAGACTGAGGCCTTGGCCTGCCACCAGCTCAGTGGGTCTTCTGCTCGTTGGATGATGGGCTCCTCAAGATAAGACCTCACCTCCAGTATAGCATCAGCTGTAGGATTTCTTCTTGTAGCATCTCCTGTAGCTCTTTCATCAAAAAGCCTCCAAACAACAGAGGTTTGTGGTTCCTCATACACTTGGCCTTCTAATGGCGGAGCTGGCTGGCTGCTAGGGGTGCATCTTGCTGCTGCACTAATTCTCTGAAGTGCCTCATCAACAGCTCTGTTGTCATTGAATGCAAGTTTTTTAAACCTAGGATCCAATAATGTGGTTTCTGAGTGGACAGTGTTGTACTCCATACGCAGAAATTTCCGGTCCATGGCTGAACAAAGAGCTGCAACCAATTCTTTCCCTTTCTGCATGGTTACAGTCTGTTGGGCTGTCACACGCTGCAAACCTTTGCATAGCAGGAGCATTTTTGAGGCAGAAACATAGCTGAGGGAGAGAAACAGCTACTTTTAAAATGAAGCTTTTTTTAAAGTATGTGGCATATTATATGTGGCACATTATACTGTATTGTTTCTGCAATGTATAATAGTGACTGAATGGTAGTAGTGAAAAAAAATGGTCCAAGGTACCTGTCTGCACTTATTTCCACAGTCACCTCCTCAAATGGTTGCAGGACGGTGCAGACCTCTTTCACCAGCTCCCATTCCTCTTGACATAGAGCATCAACTGGTGCGTTGATGAGGGCCAGGGTGGAGATGATGGCATCTTTTGTTTCAAGAATTCGTTTCAACATATAAAATGTTGAGTTCCACCTGGTGGCACACTCTTGTTTGGGCCTCAGTTCAGGCATCCCCATCTGGCACTGTGTGGACTTTAGCCTCTGTGTTGCAACTGTGCTTTTGTGGAAAAACTCCACAACAGCCTTCACCTTATCCACGGTTGGTTTGACCACCTTTAGGGCATCTCTAATCATGAGGTTTAGTGTATGTGCCAGACATGGGTGATGGGTCCACTTAAGAATTTTTATGGCTTTGGTGATGTTTGCTGCATTGTCACTCACACAGCACACTACTTTGTCCTCTACTTGCCACTCTTTTGCCACTCTTACTAGCTCATCTGCTAGGTTTTCTGCAGTGTGTCTCTCTGTGAACTCAAAGCAGTCCAAAAGGCAAGATGTCATCTTGTAATTTTCAATGAAATGGCAAGTGACAGCCATGAAAGAGCAGGTTGTTCTGGAGGTCCAGCAGTCAGTTGTCAGGCAAACTGATGGAGCTTGTTTCACCCTTACTTGCCATAATGCCCGTTCTGTGTCATATAGTTTAGGTATTGTTGTTTGGGACAATGTTTTTCTACTGGGAAGAGTGTATGTGGGATTTAAAGTTTTGACAAAACTTTTAAAACCTCTGTCCTCCACAATTGAAAAGGGTTGGAAATCAGTAGCTATCATTTTAGCTAGCTCTACATCAATGCTGTGCTGTTTGGATGGGGTCATCACTTTGGGTATAAACTGGCTTATTTTGCTTTGAGCTGCAGTAGGAGAGGTTATACCTGCATGTGTGGGGAAGCCAGTAGATGCTGCTGCAGTTGCTGTTTTTTGGGGATGAGACACACCAGGATCTGTAGATGGGGTGCTAGCTTGCCCTCTCTCCTCTAACTGCACTGTAGGATGGACAGTTCTCATATGTCTATGCAGGTTTGTGGTGGAACCTGCTCTTAAAGTAATTTTCATCTTGCAGTGAACGCACTCTGCTTTGTTGTTTCCATTGTCTTTAAACTGGAGCCAGATGCTGCTTCTCTTTCGGGTGTCACTCATAGTTACGACTCACACACTCTCCTCACCGCTATCTGACAGACAGTGTCGTTATTAACGTTGTTACGACTCATTAACTTGCAGTGGAGTGCCGCTTCACTTCACCCCCCTCTCTGTTTTTACATAATGGTATGATCCCATATCCTCACATCTGATTGGCCGCGATGCGATTGCTGACCAATCAAAACAAAGTTCTGCCTGTAAGCACGCAGCGAAAGGAAAAAAACTGGGAGCCGGCTCTCACTCGATGCGAGCCGGCTCTTCTGATTCACTACAAAGCATCGGCTCTCAGAGCCGCATCTTTTGCGCATGACACATCACTAGCGGGCAGAGTAGCACGGAATCCAAAGACTGAAACACACGGAGACACCTGGCGCAGAGATGTGGCTGCTGTCTTTCATTGCACCAATTGTGAGGCTGTATTTAGTGGGAGTTCAAGTTCTTCTGTATCAACTGTTCAACAAGTCTTTTACGTTACCAGGTTAGACTTTTCTGTATTCATTGAAGATATTCAACGCAGCTCTGATGATCCCTTCTCCTAGAATATAACGTTAGCTGCTGGATAGAGCTGTGTGCTAACGTTAGCTACATAGCTAAGTTAATGCTTTTTTTTTTTTACTGAGAAATTGACTAGCTAACGAATTAATATCAAAATGCAACCACTGTTTAACAAATTGTCGAAGTATTTATATAACTGGTTGTCATAAATTAGGCTGCAAGTGTGAAGTGATAGTTGACTGCTAACGTACTGTACCTATTCAGCCTTTATGTTGTTAGGATATATGATCTGCTTTCCATAACCAGTATTTTCAAGAATAAAATATTAATATCAACATTCCATTTCACAAATACACACAACCCCAGACCTAGGCTACTTTAACCCTACATTTGAGTATAGTGTTTGTATGCTCACTGATTCTACAAAAATAGTGGCCTAAGTCTGTAATGGGAAAGGGTTTTTGATATATACCTATGCACATTTTCAGAATTAATACATTCATAGTATGCCATAATACCATGCCTTGTAAGGTGAATCACACTACATATCTTCATTGCCTTGTGTGAACTCTAGGGCTTTTGGGAGAATAGGAGTAACAATTACCTTTAGCCCAGATTCCTCCTTATTCACATTGCATCACATCTGAATGTCGAAATCCTCTTGTGGACTTGTAATCTAGCCTATGTACTGACACAATAGCAGTGTTGTATTCTGTCGCCAATTAGCCTAGACCCCTCAAACATACCTAAGCCTGCAAAGAATTCAGTTGCGTCATCTAGGGCCTAAGCTGTACTGAAGTTAGTTTTAGCCTTGGCGAAAGATGCTTGTGTAATTGGGCCATAGGCTTTATGGTGAGTGACAGGGTTAGGCAATTTCTTGTATCCCAGTCAAAATAAGACCGGCTAGTAATTAGAGAGATGATTGGATAAACAAAAGTGTTAATACTCAAAGCAGATTGCGTCGTGTCCCCTAGATTTATGTTTAATGTCACGTAATGTCGTCCACAGCAGGGGAGAGGCAAGCTGAAGGGGCATCATGGGACAGAGCCATCAGATAGTTCTGCTGTTTCACTCTGTCTCAATCTGTTCTGGCTTTTAGAATATTTTATTTAGAGAATAGGTTTAATTACAAATAAGAAAAAAAATGTAGTTATAGCCTATTAACTATTGCGTTAAAAGCCCCTATCTGATATTTTATTTTCCTATTGTTAACCGTTTGTTGACGTTTATTTAATTTTTTTTAAAATCTCACACTTCCTTTATCTCACTACCTTTTGTCAGGTACTCAGTAATGAGTGAAGGCACCTGAAAGGATCATTGTCAAAGGAACAAAATGGAGGCCAAAGGTGCTTCCTCATCTAATCTCCACCTTGTCGCACATCCAAGGGCAAAAAGTAAAGTATGGAGGTATTTCGGCTTTGATACCGATGCAGACGGGTGTATACTACACTGGAGGAGGATTTATTGTCGCATATGTATGACTCAAATAGCCTATTCAGGCAACACTTCCAATCTCTCGTACCACCTGGAGAAGAACCACCCAGTTGAGTTCTGTGAGTTTGTGAAGAGCAACACGGAGCAGATGCGTGAGGCGGTTGCAACGGCCTACTCCAAGATAAAGACTGAACCCATGCAGCAGCAATGTCAGGAAGCCATCCTGAAGCAGAGCCCAGCGTTTGAAAATATCAACCGACGGCATAATGATCTGACGTCTGCGGTCGTCAGCTTTGTCTGTGAAGGGATGTACCCTGTGTCTGTGGTGGAAGAACCCACCTTTCAGGCCCTTTTAAGGACGGCAGATCCAAGGTACTTGCCCCCTAGCAAAATCGACGTGGCAATGAAGGCCCTACCACAGAGGTACAATCAGATCCGAGATGCAGTGCTGGGTGAGGTGGCAGGAGTGGTGAACTGTGGTGTCTCAACTGACCTTTGGCAAAGCCAAACCCAGAACAGGACCTACATCTCCCTGTCCATGCACTCTCTGAACCAAAACAGACTAGGTTCCGGTTTCTCCATGAGTTCCAAGTGCCTGAAAACTTTTGAAGTTCCAGAGGACAATACAGCTGAGAACATTACCAGAGCGTTGTACGAAGCCTTTGTTGAATGGGGGATAACTCACAAAGTCAACGGTGCCACCACTAACGGTTCATTGGACATTGTCAAAGCTTGCTCTCTTCTGGATCTATCCGTGCAGATGCCTTGCCTTGGCCACACTATAAATCGAGGGATGGATGAGGCCTTTCAGCTGCCCAGAATCGACAGCTTTTTGGGACATTGCCGCAAACTTGTTGATTATTTCCAACAGTCTGTGATGGCTATGTATCTGCTGCGAGAGAAGCAGAGGCAACAAGGTCTAGCCCAGTGTGTCCTCATCAGAGACCGGGTCCGATCCTGGGTGACCACGCTGACTATGCTCCAGCGCCTGAAAGAGCAGCAGGCCATAATCAGTGTGGTTCTCATGGAGGACAGTGACAACCATCAGCTGAGTTTCAAGGACAGTGAATGGAACATGGTTGAGGGCTTGATTGGAGTTCTGCAACCTTTCAAACTGGTAGCTGACATGATAACAGACTGTAGGTATCCGACCATCAGTATGGTGAGGCCTGTCCTTCACATGCTGCTGAACACAACCCTCAAGGCCAAAGAAGGGGACGCAAAAGAGGTCGGCATGGCCAAAGAGGTCATCTCCAAGGTGTTGTCCAGCACCTACCCGCAGACGTCTGAGATTGCAACGTTTCTCAACGTCGCCACTTTTCTGGATCCCCGTTACAAGAGGCTTCCTTTCCTGTCCCCCCACGACCGCTCCCAAGTGGAGAGTAAAGTCATTGAGGAGGCCAAAGCCATTCTTGAGAAACAGAGGAATGAAAATGTGGTCACAGATGAATTGGCTCCTCTTTCTGATGAGCCACCCAACAAAAAACGGACTCTTGACAAACTGTCTCCTTCATGTAGCAATGCAGGCAACCCTTTGGCCGTGATATTTTGCCAGTCAGGCACTGACGAGAACCAAGAGGAGCTACACGCTCAGGTCGTGGAAGAGCTGAGCAACTTCAAATCCCAGAAGATTCTGGGTCTCAATGAAGACCCTCTCCATTGGTGGTCAGACCGCATGGGCTTATTCCCTACTCTCCCCAAGGTGCTCCAGAAGTACTGGTGTGTCCCCGCCACTAGTGTCCCCTCCCACAGACTGTTCAGCTCCTCAGGGACTTTCTTCTGTGGCAAGAGGAACCGCCTCACCCCGGCACATGTAGACCAACAGGTGTTTCTCTATGAAAACTTGCGGAGCTGCAATGAGACTGAACCTATTGAGGATGACTCAGGGGAATGGTGCTTGGGACAGGAGCAGGACTCTGGGTCAGGCCATGGAATAACTGGGCAGGCCATTGCCCAATACCAAACAGTAACAATACCCTAATCCTAATGGAAATACTTCACGTAAGACTATATACTGATGACATTTAGTTGTCTACTAGTAAAAATGATTTATGTCAGTGTAACATCTGGTGGATTTTCTATTTCTGATTATGCTACAATTTTATTTGATTAACTATTTGATGTAGGGCTCAATGTAGTTTACTGTCCCAATGTTCAAGTCATTTCTGAGTCATTGTTCGCTTTGTCCTTACTGTTTAAACTGTCTTTACAGATTAGCTTTGATGTGCCATGCTTTGTTATGTACAGTATTTAGGCCGCATGCAGACTGAACTCTCAGAAGAACATAAAGTATATCTTATATAATTTGAATCTCTGCTTGCTCGTGTTAATTTAGTGTTCAATGTGTACGATTTCCTCAGATGAGTCCCGATGGTACTACTAAGGTATCAAATTGCATCAAATTCTCCTCAGTGTTAGTTGTTTCGGGAACTAAAGGAGCAACAAACTGCCCATTTAACCAACTAGCAGCCGCCACTGCAAATGTGATGCAAATCTGATAAGGAGAAATGTTGTAGAGTTCAAATCTTAACAATCCTCATGACCCTCAGTGCATAGATAAGCACTGCGGCTCTAATTTTAGTCATGTTAAACTGTCTGGCCGCATGCAGGCTGTGCTTTGTGTGCTTGTCGCACAAGGTCGTTTTATCTTCAGGGGCAGGACAATGGATCTATGTGGCATAGATAATGAAGGGCTCTTCCTCCCTGCATGTTTCAGGACTAGAGGTTGTTACAGACGCGTTAACCTGTACACTTCAAGAACTGCAGATTATAACCCAATGTAATCTCTGACCCAACACAAATTGCAAATGTACTCTACTGTGTGTTTTTATAATGGGCAAAACACAATTAATTCAGTTAGCGGAATTATGTTTGATTGCTAGTTGTTCTCAGTAATAGGTTGGACTGGATGGAATAAAACCGCCTGTTTGTATCAACCCTTAGATTTTCCATTGCATTGCAAGGTAGTGGCAACGTATGGACCTTTTAGTTCTCTTTTTCTTCCTCACAGTTTTGCCCAAACAAAATGGAAGGGTTGCCGTAGTGACGGGGGGTGCCCGAGGAATGGGTTATGAGACTGCAAGACATCTGGCAAGCCTTGGCATGCATGTGGTTATAGGTATTATATATTACTGCCTTTGGTCATAACTCAGTAATTTCCCAAATCATTCTAAAATGCTCAATCCAACATAATTGTAGCCTAAATAATGAATTTGCTCTGATGTTCACTACAGTACATAGGGAATATAATGGAATCTTTGATATTGTACATTACTAACACTACTAGCGTATTGCAAATAAATAATTATTAACGTAATAGTGGCACTGCTTCAATGAAACCCAAATCAGAAGTGTAGGTTTAGTCTTTCACTTGGCTCTCGCTGGTCTCTATGATCAGGGGAGGATACCTGCTGCTCCAGAGTACCCCGTTTATCCCTCCCTCCATCCATCTTCTTCTTCTCTCATCATTCCCCTCTCCTCCAGCTGGGAACTCTGAAGAGGAAGGCCTGCAAGCTGTGAAGAAGATCCACGAAGAGGGCAGCGAGAGGAAAGGTAATTTCCTCATGACTATTACCCTTATAGCTTCTCTCTCCCTCTATCTCTCTCTCTCTCTCTACCCCCCTCTGTCTCTCCCCCTCTGTCTCTGTCTACCTCTCCCTCTATCTCTCTCTCTCTCTCTCTACCCCCCTCTGTCTCTCCCCCTCTGTCTCTGTCTACCTCTCTCTCTCTCTCTCTCTCTCTCTCTCTACCCCCCCTCTGTCTCTCCCCCTCTGTCTCTGTCTACCTCTCTCTCTCTCTCTCTCTCTCTCTCTCTACCCCCCTCTGTCTCTCCCCCTCTGTCTCTGTCTACCTCTCTCTCTCTCTCTCTCTCTCTCTCTCTACCCCCCTCTGTCTCTCCCCCTCTGTCTCTGTCTACCTCTCTCTCTCTCTCTCTCTCTCTCTCTCTACCCCCCTCTGTCTCTCCCCCTCTGTCTCTGTCTACCTCTCTCTCTCTCTCTCTCTCTCTCTCTCTACCCCCCTCTGTCTCTCCCCCTCTGTCTCTGTCTACCTCTCTCTCTCTCTCTCTCTCTCTCTCTGTCTCTGTCATTTCCCCACAGCCATTACAGAATAAGTAGGCTACTACTCAAACAGGTCTCATCCTATACACAGGCAGTAAAGCTATTCGGCCGTAGGCCTATGTACATGAGTGCCCTGGCTTTTAGCTGTGTTTCCCAGGGTAAAAATGTGGATACATGCTGGTAAGAGAAAACCCCTTCTCCTGCTTTGTAACCGAGGGAGGATGTCTGTCCACCTGCACCTTGTCAGAGACGGCTTGGACGCCAGAGTTCATTCCAAAGGCAATTATCGAAAGGCAGCAGGTTTTCTCTTCAATTTCCTTTCCCCCCCCCCCGTCTCTTAAATGTACTTTTTCCATTTATTTTGATCAAAGCAAAGCCGTGTCACACGAGTGGGAGCAGGGGAGAGGAAAGGGACGTGTGTTTGTCTGTGCTTGTGTTTGATGAGTACGAGGAGGAAAGTGAACTGCCGCCAACCAGTCTCTGTTTCATTGTCATGCAGATGTGATTTAAAGAGGCTGTTTGGAAAGGAGGAGAGACGACGAGAGCGTCTGGTGATCCCAAGCAAGCCAGCTAGCGTCTCTCGCTTTCCTTCCTCTCTGGTGCCGAGATGACAATGATCATAGCACAGCTCCAGTCAGCCAGGGTTACATCGTTGTAGTGTACGCCCTGCGCCACGGAGTAATGATGACAGACGTGGAAATGAGAATCGGGCTTGTTTGTATTAAAAACAAGATGTCCCCCCTGGTGCCTGGAATCCCCCTCCTCTCCCCCCTCTCCGCCCAGCCCTGGCATGCACTGTCAGGCAAGCGGTATTTAGAAAGCCTCTAACAAGTTGTGTGGGAGGCAAAACGTTAATAGTTCCTACATGAACAGGGATATCTGGTTGTCTAATAGAGTGTGTACTGGTAACTGTGAGAGACAATAATAATGTCTGCCACATAGATGCATTTCTGAGCTCGTTTTTGTACAGGTGTATTTCATGCCCTCTCCGATATCTGAGCACGTCTGGTATTAGCTCTACATATACCAACATATAATCAATCCATATCACTGTGCTTGTTTGCTGTCTAAGATTGGATGGTTGAGGAAATGTTCGTGTGGCATGTCACCAGGAATTCTCCTCTAACCTTTGTTGGGCCTGAATGTCTAACCTTGCTTCATCAGCAGCAGACGGAGACAATAGAACAGATTTGTGTGTTGTCAGAATGTGTTTGCTAAATCACCAGCCGTGCAAGACGATGCTTAGAGACAGTAGCCTCAGGTCCTATTAAGCCTAATTTATTCAAGAATGTCCGCTGTGGGCCCGGTTTCCCACAGCGATGGAACGTAGGCTTATGAGTGTGTTTTAACGATGCGTCTTTCTTACAACGGCCCAAGATTTAACATGCGTTTCCCAAAACCCCACGCAGAAAGAACGGTCGCTAAGTGCGTCGTTGAGGTATGTGTCGATACTGATAGGATCGAAAGAAAGGCTGCGCTGCTCTCGTCATTTCAGTTGTAAATGTTTCCACTGATGACTGATCGCTTTACAGTTACTGCGACTTTATAGCTTTTTAGGTATTTTACACAGCATTTAATGTCGTATAGCTATCTACGTTTTTAAGAGAGAGCTTTTCAATTGGGATCTCTCCCCCTGTTTTCAGTCAGGTGGGGACTGGATTAGGTGTGAGCAGTGCAGGAGGCGGGCTAAAGAGTTGTGCTCCAGTTATACTGGGGATAGCTTTATTTGTGACCTACAGGTGCAATAGCAGAGCATAAGAGAGTTGCCACATCAATGTTACACGGAGTTATTGTTATTGAATGTTATATTCATTCCAATATTATATATTCCATTCCAATATGATATATTCCAATGAATTTTTTTATTTTTTATTAATTAAAAACAGCTATTGAAAACCTTGTGCTCCTGAATGTAATTTTAAAGACTGCTGGGATTTAAAATGTTGCATTATTCATATTTAGTACAATTGTACGTAATGGATTGTATGGAAAAGGAACAACAACGAAATAGCAAATAAGATGAATGTGAGTTAAAAAGAGGGACTTTACATCAAATCTCCTCATTGTGCGAATATTAATAGGGACATGTGCGACACCATTTCCCTCCCATATTTTATTTAAATCATTAAAATAAGACAACTAGACTTAGTTTTTAACTATTACTTACTAAACAATGTCTAAATAAAACTGATTAAATGGATTTTAACACACTTGTGTGAAAACTTTTCCATAATCTTCTCCCGGGGTAACTGGCCTCCCTTTTTAAAAAAAACGGCCATTTTCTAAAAACAACATTTCATGAAATAACAAAAGAAAAAGTGTAAACTGTAACCATTTATTTCTCTTTATAGTTTAATTGCCAAACATGACCTTCATCCACATAACAATTATTTTCCAAACGTTGCTTTTTTGTGTCAGCAAATAGACATTGTTCTTAGGAGGGGCTAGTTACTCCCTAGTATCCTATATGCTTTCCTTGTTTGTAACAATTGCAAAGACATTGGCAACTTTGTGTTTGTACTTACGTTCGTTCTGCGGTCACAGAAAGGCGGATAAACCAGTTGATTTTGTGTTAGCTGAGATCTTCTGTGTATAAAGTGACATGGAAGTGCAAAAAAAACGAGGCACTTATCTGTTCTACGAATGGTCATTATATAACAAGCTGTTTGTCGTCGCGGTGTCTGAGCCTTAGTCCACCAGACACATTTTGGTGTGATACTGTGGGACCGCAACCGCTGTTCTACCGGTTATTTACGATCATCCAGAAACGTACAGTATCTACTGGTATTTTATGATCATTGCCGTGTCTCAGCAATAAAAGTTGGTGACATTTTTGGGGGGAAAAGTGTCAGAAAGCCCACCGTTTTAGTTTGCGACACCAGTGGATGCATCCATCTCCTTTAATGACTTCCTGACTTCCATACCTCCTTTTCTGCAACGCAGAGTAAGAGATGAATCTCATGCCGATAGACATCCTGCTGATTTACCATCCACTCGGTCTTCTCCGCTTCCTTTTTCTGAGCAGCATCAATCTATCCTATAAACTCCTATAAATTGTGGATGATGAATCTCTTATCCGAGTTGCAGCTGGACGGTCAAACTAGCAGCCGGCCTGTTGCCAGTCTTCTGTCCTGTCATTGGACAGCAGCTGGTCAGTTTGTCTATGTACAGCAGCAGCCGGAACTGGTCAGCGAGAGAATGTCATTCAGGAAGATGGCAGTATTTCAACGCGTCTTTGGATGACACATCTTTGTTGATATTCCAGATGGCACGACGCCTTCTGTCTGTGTCGTCCAGCTGGCTCTTTGGTACTGTGACTAGTCTGAAGGATACCCTTCATTCCTTCATGACAGATCTGGCACCGTGACAAACCTCTGGCACTAGAGATGGATTGGAAAAGTATTTACTACAGCATGGATATTTTTTCCAATTAATTATTGTAATCTATGCAAATGTTGGTCAATATTGGACCGTGATTGGAATAGAGATTGGGGATCACACATTCTCAGTGGATATGTTTTTTTTGTTGGGTTTTTTTCATGGATGTCTTCATTTTTGGAAGATGAATTTACCGTAAAATCCTAAGAGTTTTTGATATTTACGAGAGTTGAAATGTTCGAGCGGATGTAAGGAAGGAGAAGAAAGAGTCTGAATATGCATTAGTTTGGATATTTGTACGGCATTAGATAATTTCCACCGAATATGCATTAGTTTGGATATTTGTACGGCATTAGATAATTTCCACTGAATATGCATTAGTTTGGATATTTGTACGGCATTAGATAATTTCCACTGAATATGCATTAGTTTGGATATTTGTACGGCATTAGATAATTTCCACTGCAATGATTTCTGAAGCATATAACCACCATATAGTTAGCTTATTCATACAAGAGTACAAAGAACAGCCTCTCTCCACTTTGTAAATCACGGTCTCTCGGGATGACCTTGTACAAGCCATTAGCTGCAGGCATGTTTTGTTATCTCCCACTTAAGTTACGAGATCGTTAGCTTGCAAGGCCTTTGTTGACTCACTGTGACTCACACAGCACACTGATCATTACAGAGAGACGTCCTCTCCTCTCTACAGCTACAGGGCTGTCAATTGACCTCTTTGACCCCTTCGCTTTACACAAATACGTACGATACAGTTATGGGTCGTTAGTATACAAACACATGTCCCCTATGGGTCTTTCATAGTACACTTATGAAGGCATTTACAGAATGGTTTTAACAATAAAAGTTTTTTTATTGATTTTTTTTAAGCAAACTTCCCTTTTCCTACCAAGAGTTGCTGAATATTTTTCCATGTGTAGTACTCATTCCTGACAGAACATCTACATTTTTCGTGGATTTCTCTTGCTTTCTCTACAGTTGTTTTATGGAGCCATGTATATGGCAGCTCAACAATGCTTGAAACACGGTTCCCTCTTCACACTCAGTGGGAAAGAGTCCCGTGATTAGTGTAATGCAGAGTCATTTACCTAATTATGGGACAATAATTTGTTTAATTATGTGCTTGAGCACTCGGTTCGGGGACGCCACAAGCTGTGCCAAGTGGTTCAGAGATATGACATTCGGATTCTGCTATGGTGTGTGTGTGAGGGGGGGGGCTAATGTCATTACTCAACACTATTGTGTAAAACCCTGGATTCTTAGCCATAGAGCTAGCTTCAGTCATGACATTCTTGTTCCTGTCTCGTTATAGTGTTGACTTTTTAAATGTTTTGGCTTCATTTAATTAGTTTTTTAATGTGGCCCTTTTTGAAGTTGGAGCAGTGATCAAGATAAAAAAAACATTATAACTTTCCCTTGCGCTGTTATGCAGATCAGTAAAGTTGAGTGAAGCACTCCGTCTCTTCCTGTGGTGATGGAAATAAATCACATATCATTTGGCCCATTAGAATGATTCCTGCACACAATGACCTCTGCACCTTTTCTTCTAACAATGTTTCGTCGGTTTATAGTTTCCATACCAGAGAATATTAAATATATAGCTATATGTTCTTTGACCTCTTTTTATAAAAACTGCTGATTATATCATGTTTAATTCATGCCAAGGTCACTCAGTGTATTGCCATAATGTAATCTACCTAGTGTTTAGTTTTAGTCTCATGTACTACTGAACGAGACCATGGCTTATCATACAGCTGCTTTATCCTCCAGGGGAAAAGGAAGTAAAAGGAAAGAGGACTTTATGCGTATGAGGAGAGAGGACTTTATGAGGAGAGATGACTTTATACGTACGAGGAGAGAGGACTTTATACGTACGAGGAGAGAGGACTTTATGCGTACGAGGAGAGAGGACTTTATGCGTACGAGGAGAGAGGACTTTATGCGTACGAGGAGAGAGGACTTTATGCGTACGAGGAGAGAGGACTTTATGCGTACGAGGAGAGAGGACTTTATGCGTACGAGGAGAGAGGACTTTATGCGTACGAGGAGAGAGGAGTTTATGCGTACGAGGAGAGAGGACTTTATGCGTACGAGGAGAAAGGACTTTGTGCGTATGAAATTTACTTTGAACATTTTGCAATAATCTGTCTTGTCGTTTATGGACCGTTATGATCACTTTACTGTCTGTCAATGGTTGATGTAAAACTGAATTAAAGGAGGAGGTCCCGACCCGACCCGACCCGACCTGTGTTAGAAATGTCCTACAACTGAATACTACAGCACTACTGTAGTTAACCAGACACCTATGTATTATAGCATAAACATTTTGGGATTTGTTGATGCTATAAACTAGATGCCGGTATATTTAGATTACATTACAAGCATTTTTCTACACCCGCAATAACATCTGCTAAACACGTGTATGTGACCAATACAATTTGATTTGATTTGATTTAGGCATAGAAGAATGTTAATGTTGTTTGTGTGTTTTGTGTTCTGTTCACAGTGGAGTTTCTGTTCCTGGACCTGTGTTCCCTGAAGTCGGTACGGCAGTTTGTCCACAGGTTTAAAGCCAGGGCTCTACCACTTCACGTCCTTGTCAACAATGGTACTTCTACCCCAAACAAACAACGTCTTTATTCAATACTCCACAATATTCACCTTTTAAAGTCATAGCATAGTTATTTCATCTGAAAAATCAAACAAACACTGGTTGTCGTCAACCCATGAAAATACAGTGTCTACTGGTCCTAGGCGGCCTCCGAAGTGACACCCTATTCCTTATAGTGCACTGCTTTTGACTATAGCACTATGAGGTAGTGCTCTGCTATAGGAATATGGTGCAGGCAAAGCACTACTGTGCAGTCCTCCAGGGCAGTTTGTTTTAACAAAATAGCTTTTATTGAGAAAAGGTCTTCGCTGGGGTAACAGTCAGCCACTCTCTGCCCACAAACAGGCTGAATGAATAATTCACCAGTCTGCAAGGTGCTCTCGGCTGCTAACATCACATATCACACCCGGCTGATGGATAATGGATGATAGATGCCGAAGGAAGCACGTAGGGCAGACGTTAGTGCCACACCATTGGGAGAGTAATGATAGGGAAAGGTCATCGCTACACAGACATCGGGATTGCGTCCCAAATGGCACCCTATTCCCTATATAGTGTGCTACTTGTTGACCAAGACCCATAGGGCTCTGGTCAAACGTTCTGCACTAAATAGGGAATAGGGTGACATTTGGGACGCGGGCCCCTATAGGATTACGATTTCGTCACACCGTCGGTTTTCTCTGTCTGTGCCCTATGTTTCAGTAAGCTAAGCAAGGCCTAATGCCACCTTGTATCTCTTTCACTTTAGACAACTAATTGCATGTCCGATAGTGTTATTGACAAACGCATTGTTCTAATCCCCATTACCATGTAGTCAATGGTGTTTAGCTTAGGGTAAAGAGCTGTTTCAATCTGCATTAGTATGCTTGTTGACTATCGTCAGGCATCTATTCAGAGGGAGTGTTTTTAATAATAACGTAATAAGAATATATGCCACTTAGACACTTCTGTCCAAAGGAACTTAGGCCTACACAGACTAAAAATGTATGCCCTCACTGTACTGTAAGTCTTACAGTGAGCGCATACCTTTTTTAGCATGTGTACCGTGTGTGATCCCTGTGAGAATTGAACCCATGACCTTAGCAGTTCCATGTATTTCTCATTTCACAATCCCTCAACAGAAGTATCAGTTACTGTATATCAGCATCGACAGCTGTTATATCTTGTTGACATATTGACAGCATGTTACTAGGGAGTTTTTCCTAGCCACTATGCTTCTGCCTCTGTGTTTTCTTGTTCTTTGGGGTTTTAGGCTGGGCATCTGTAAAGCACTTTGATTGAAATGTCATATTGCTTGTCCTTTATAGCCGGTATCATGCTGGTTCCCGAGGGAAAGACGGAGGACGGTTTTGAGCTGCACTTTGGTTTGAACTATCTGGGACACTTCCTGTTGACAAACCTCCTCCTGGACAAACTGAAGAGGTCGGGGAGACACGACGCCTGCTCCCGCGTCGTCACCATGTCCTCCGCCACACACTACGTTGGAATACTCAATATGGAAGACCTACAGGGCAGGTAGGGACCTGGACCTGCGCCTGTATTCACAGAGTGCCTCAGAATGATTTTAGATCAGCGCTCCTACCCTGAGATGCTTTTTGAATACGGACCGAAATTATTTGGTATATGGCTTCCAACATTGCTCTCAGCTGTCCAATTGATTGCTGGAATTGAATCAATCTCTCTAAAACAAAATCCCAACATGGTATTGTAATCTCTTTGGTATTAGTCATGGTTGATGGACAATCAAGTAGCACATTTTAAAAACATTATCACTGTACTTTATCAAGATACAAGCTATATCGAAAGCCCCTTGATTCCTATAAATTCCATTCTTGATACTCTTAAAATATTTACCTCCAATAAAAACACTAACATTTTCACAAATGTTCTTACCAGGACAACATTATTAGTTTTTGATGACAGATAGTGTGATAAACCATTATTATACAGTCTGTATTGAGAGGCTCCTTGCCTCAAGGGCAGAACAGCGGGGTCTCTATCTCTCCCCTGTGAATTTAGATGTGATAGATGGCATCGTCACATCTGGGAGAAGTGAGTGGATGCTGCTGCTGGCTACAAGGGCTAGGCGTAACGGTGCTACCTAGAGACAATCTCACGGTGGAAGTAAAATAAACTGGGGAGGGAAACGCATTATAGATTGGTTGCTTCACGGTCTGTGACCTTCACCGTGCGTTTGTACGGACAAGTTGCTTTGCTTTGAGCAGTGGCTCTTGTGTTAGCAATACGTCTGTCTATTCAGTACAGTACAGACACTGTATAATAGACATTGGGTTCAGTAATGCAGATAGTTTAGGGGGGGGGGCTTTGAATTGGGAACAACAAGGATGTAGACAACATACTGAATAAGTGTGTTATGTATGTTAATTAGCTTAGGTTTTTTGGACAAACTAAGCTGCCAAATTATCATATTATAAAACATGGCTTACCTCGAGATAAACGGTCTCTCTCTCGCTCTCACTTTCACTTTCTCTCTCTCTCTCTCTCTCTCTCTTTCTCTCTCTCTCTCCCTCCAGGTCCTGCTACAGTGCCCATGGTGCCTACTCTCAGAGTAAACTGGCTCTGGTTCTCTTCACATACCACCTGCAGGAGACGCTAACAGCAGGAGGGTTCCCAGTAACATCCAACGCAGTAGACCCAGGCATGGTGGACACTGACCTGTACAACAACCTCTGCATTCCAGCCCAGGCAGCCAAGAAACCTGTGGCCAAAATGCTGTTTAGGGTAAAGTCGATTCTTAACCTAGATGACCATTCAAAATATTTCAAGGCCAGCTTATTAGGGTCAGGACCCCGAGACAAAATGTATCAAATATACTGTAGATATGGGCCGTTATGTCACCGTTAAAGTGTAGGTTGGGCGTTATTCCTTCACAAAACTAACAACAACGTCATAGTATTTCACCTAACAGTCTTATACTTCACTATAGGAAATGCACCAAAGATAGATATGGTAATAGGAAAAGCTTCTACGCTTCACCAAAGCTTAACAGCGGTGATTGATTTGAATACTAATAAGGCACAACACATGCGGAATGGTCCAATCTCTTACTATTCGGGCTTCATGCCGTCGATTCCCTGTGTTTTAAAAAAAAGTGTTATAATTGCAATCTTGGGGTTCTGAGATAAAAGCGTGTCAATTATAGTCGCGTTAAATGGGGTGGTCAATTTATTCATAACCACAGGTGAGTAAGAGGCACAGGAGGTTGGTGGCACCTGAATTGGGGAGGATGGGCTTGTGGTAATGGCTGGAGCGGAATTGCTGGAATGGTTTCAAATACATCAAACATGGTTTCCAGCTGTTTGATGCCGTTCCATTCGCTCTGTTCCAGGCATTATTATGAGCTGTCCTCCCCCCAGCAGCCCCCACTGGTGAGAGGGTGTGTGAGAAACCTGTGCAAACGGCACAGAATATTTCCCATTATAATTAGCAGGTTAGCATTTTTCGTCATGAATCTTGTTCTGGAGCTCTGCAGAGTGGTCACTAGCTGGCACAAAGTCATCAAATCATTTAAAACCTAACCTTATCCACACTGCTAACCCTAATGCCTAACCCTAACCTTAACCACACTGCTAACCCTAATGCCTAACCCTAACCTTAACCACACTGCTAACCCTAATGCCTAACCTTAAATTAAGAACAAAAAAAAAACGTTTTGTTTTCATGAATCTTTACAATATAGCCAATTTTGACATTGAAACTGGCCCATCTAGCGGAGATCGCTCAGTTCTGCCCTATAGACAAGCCTCGTCCCAATAAACATCAACCTGCTTATAATTCAGCTGCAAGCAAAATGCCTGTGCCAGTAATAGCAATTTTATTTATTTCTTAATTATTTAAATCACTCTTGAGTCTGCATCTAAAATGTAAAAAAAAATGTTTTTATTTTTATTTTTTATTTAACCTTTTATTTAAGTAGGCAAGTCGTTACAATGTCACAGATTCATTCTGTATTAGGGGGCAGTCCAGGGACAGTGTAGCCAATTTGCTTGTTTGCCAGAAAAGTTTTAAATGACTTTTTAACACAGAGAAATGTGCTGTAAATTAAGTCCTACCCAGTTAGAGTTTTAAAAAATCTCCAGTATTTCAAAGGTGACAATTTAAAGATAGCCTGAAAAACATCTGGATTTAATTTCCTCCGTACTCATATTCCACAAAGATAATGACAGTTGATATTGTCAGATATTGATATTTATCTCCATCATAATTTCCTTTTGGAGGCTGTTATCTTGGAACTGGGGTCTAGTGGCGAATCATATTTAATTATCAGTCTGATCGTTCGGGTTTTGTGTGTTTGGAAAGATGTCTCATATCCACTGAGGTTTGTATTGCCGAGTATTGCAGCATTTGTATTGCCAACTAACTGCAGTATAGAGGTCAGCTATGTGATGCCCACTGCCCACAGATGGTTGCTCCTTCCTATATCCATATTATAGAATTATGGACATTCATGAAATATTGTTTTGTTCAATGTCCGTCACTCTTCCTTTCTCTACGAGTATTTATTTTACAAGTGAGACATCTATGTATGCTGTCTAAGACGTGTGTACTAATTTCTGGACTGGTGGTATTGTCTTGTGGCCCATCTGTCGAAGGATTTCATTAGGGGCTATTTCACATCTGCTGTTTGGAAATCAAGCTGGCCTGTCTGTCGGTGTCTTCATTCACATTTTCCATTCAGGGAACACCCTCAGTGTTAATCACGCTATCTCTGTTTTTTGGCCATACAACAATTACTAAAACCTCACCTTTAGTCCCAAAATAGTTTGTGGGGAGCAAATTCCCAAAAGCAAAGACATTCACTCTCGCTGTGTTGTTGATTTGTGTTTTGTGCGTTTAAATATAACACAGATATGAATACAGATTCCCACAGGCAGCGAGTGTAGTGTTTAAATGCTCTGTGTTGGTGTTTTGTTCCTCCTCCAGAGCAGTAGGTCCATTTAGGAGCCGCCAATATTGCCCTTATATAAGCTCCAGGCATTCCAGAGCAGTAGGGATGGCCTGCAATAGATCAGTCTGGCTCTGCTTCCTCCTCTCTAACCTCTTCCACTTAACCTGCCTGCTGCCTGCCCGGCCTGCTGCACATCACTCACCAGAGGCTGCTGCTGCCAGACAGACGTGTTAGTTCACCTGAGAGCTCACAGATGCCTTAGATTGCCTGTAACGCCTGTTTGACGTATATCTAAATAGCTTAACTCTAATCTCGTCCACCAAGCCGCTCCTCTAGCAATTGAGCCTGGGGACAAGGTGTAACTAACTGAAGCTCCTTAGCAATTCAGTTGTGAAATGTATTTTTTTGCATTTTGGAAAATGGAACCGAGGACTACATCCTGTTTATGACGAGCGTTAATGTTGCAGGTTTGAATGATTGATAGGTAGGCCGAATTTGTTCTTAACTGACTTGCCTAGTTAAATAAAATACAAAATAAAATAAAAATTGGACTGGGCTTCAGATTACAGTTTTGTTTCAGTTGACAATTTTGAAAATGGAACAGAAGACCACTATATCATGTTCCCTGACGTTCTTTTTTTACGTGTTATTTCTGTGTCATCTCCAGACGCCAGCTGAGGGAGCGTCCACAGCTATCCTGGCTGCCTCTGCGTCTCAGCTGGAGGGGGTCGGAGGCTGCTACTTCTATAACGGAGAGAAAACCGAATCCGCTAACATTACTTACGATCACAGCGTTAGGGCTGAGCTGTGGAAACAGAGCTGTGCTCTGGTTGGTCTTCAGGAGGCCTAGAGGAGGAACCAGGAACCATGACCTTAGGAATATGTCAAGATCAGCGGCATGACACCTCCCTCCAGCATCAACAACAACCAAGCTGCGTCCCAGTTCTCAACCCTCCCCTTCGGCCCTAAGTGTGCACTTGTTCCCTTACCTTCATGGATTTAACAGCACTGGTATAGGAAATATGGTAGCAACTCCCTGTAGCCTTGGCTGACACCAATCCAATGCTTTTAAGTGCATGGGGAGGAGAGCACAAGTGCATACTTTAGGAGTATCGGGACACAGCCCAAGTCAGACCCAGCCAGCACTGCATACAGTGACAGCCTGTGGACTTAGGCTTCCTGATTACTTAGCAGCATCTAACTACAGCCACTAACTTTGGTTGTTGCCTCTACTGTAACTGTCCTCTCTTGACCTCTGTCCTCATAGCACTGCGTAACACATCAGCAATGGAATCGACTCTGCAGCAGATCTTCTAACGTATCTTCTGCTCCACAAAGACTGTTCTGGAGACACCCATTATACCATGCGCCAAGCACTATTAAACACATGCTGAACTGCACATTAAGTGATGGATTTTATGTTTTATATATTGCAATACAAGTTCTGCTGCCACATTTATGAAGCTTTTGGTAGCTCCCTCTTCTGGAATCGCAGATAACAACACATTGAAGGACACAAGGAACAACATCGGAGCTAGTAGTGCCTCGAACGGTGAGACAAGTTCATAATATCGCTTCGAAACAGCGCTATCTTTTTTTTTCTGTCTAAAATTGGACCCTCTGTCCATTCCTCTTTCTCCTACTTGGACTCCCATCAGGAGCGGACTGGCCATCTGGCATTTCAGGCAAAAACCAGATAGGCTGGTCCATTTTTAGCCTTGTGTAACTAGGGGGTTTTTTTTGCGCAAAATTATCATTATCTGGCTAATAATTGGGGTGCCAGTCCGCCTCTGACTCCCATCAAGGACTGGACCATATATCTGTAGATGTACCGCCTCATAGCTGTGATCCAAAATATAATGTCAAATATGCTTTGGTGAAGGGCTAACAATGAAACAACCATGTCACTCGAACTTGGTTAGCCTTATTCCCCGCTTAATTTACACTTGCCTCGTTTTAATGCGTGTGTGCAATCCTTGTTTTCGTCGTCCAGGAAAAAAAACAGACAGCGAGCTTCCTAATAGAGCAGTAGACGCCTTCGCCTTGTTTGACTTACTGTGCCCAAAGGGGATGTTCTGCCCTGCTATCTCCACTTCACTGTGACTGATGTGATATGTTGTCGTGGTTTGTGACGTCTCTGTGCCGTTCTGTGATAACAAAACGATGCTCATCACAAAACGATGCTCATCTTTAAATGTTTCGAAACAGTAGTAACATGTTAATGGTTGGTGGATCATATTTTCAGACATGTATTTGCCAATTTCATCTGACTAGAAGACTCTGCATTTTTAAATGACTAAGTGGTTCTCATGGTAAGAGGTTTCTAGTGTGGAGAGTTCTATCTTGGGTGCTGCCTGCAATTTGTGCTCAGGTTTCGATGGCTGCTTGAGTTACAAACATTTGCTATGACATCTTTTTAATTAAGATGGGTAATAGGGACTGCGCATCTTCATTATCTAACTATGCTTCTTGTAGGTGTCTCCGATCCATTTTAAGTATGCGTGTCAAAATTGTCATACAGGATATGGTCCATGTTTTGTGTTCAAGTACTGTATGTGTATATACTGTATGCCTAAGCAGTGTAAGGTTCAGTTCTGTACACATGTATAGGGTGGCAGGTAGCCTAGCGGTTAGAGCGTTGGGCCAGTAACCGAAAGGTCGCTGGTTCGAATACCTGAGCTGACAAGGTTAAAAAACCTGTCAATGTGTCCTTGAGCAAGGCACTTAACCCTGTAGGTAGTCCGTCATTGTAAATAAGAATTTGTTCTTAACTGACTTGCCTAACTTGCCTAAATAAAGGTTAAATAAATGTACACGCACTCGATAAAGCCAAATACATGCCCCAGACAACAGTATTCAGTAACACCAGTGCCAATACTCACATGCTCCTTAGAATACTAATGAGGGAGGTTGGAGAGAAGAGGACTCTTCTCCAAGCTTCCATCTGCTTTTGTTATAATACATGTGTTATGAGTCCAATGCTGGATCAAAGCAGACATATGAGACACCTTAAATTCTTATTGATATATAATGCATCCAAGATGGAAACATTTCAGTAGGACATTTTAATCTGAAGTAATTCCGTTATTAATTGTATTACCACAATCACTGTGAACGGTGCCTTGCTTTCCACGTTTTCTTTAGCTGTATTCTACTAGTGAGTTACGTAGTTATTAATTTGAGTTTCAAGTCATTGCGTGATTCTTATCTGTTACTGTGTTTTCCTTAGTCCTCATAGAGAAGGATGTCCACATTGGACACAAATCCAAATAAAAATCTATTGTAAACGACTTTGTTTTGCCTTGTATCTTAAATCTACTGTGTGCCGTAATGCGTAATGGTTAACAAAATTGTATTATCATTTTCAACATAATGACAACAGTGTGTGTGTGTGTGTGTGTGGGGGGGGGGGGGGGGTGCCCCTATAGCATCAGTCTTTTCTAAGCGTCTGACAAACCAATCTGTCATTCTTCAGGCTAGTGCGTCATACCTAATGTGTGTCAAAGAGGACGGTTTAGAACACTGTGCTCTTCAGGCACCATGTGTAGAGTAGGCCACAAACACACACACACACACACACACACACATTGGGGAATCCAAATGTTTTATTCATGAGTTACACAAGGATTATTACCATGTCTTTGTTTCCATAATATTCCTGAGATTGGGTAAGGCTCTTATAAATCCAGCCTGAGAGAGGAGAGTGTTATATCAGTGTGAATCTATAAACTATACAGGGCCGGTCTCAGCAGCACAGCCATGTCTCAATGGCCAGAGGATGAAGAGGCAATTATTTGGTCTTCATGTGCATCACGTCTGAGCAAAAATACATTAATTGTGTTATGGAGACAACGTTTCGACCCTGAGCTCTGCGTCAGGTTGCATCTTTTCATATCGTTTTTTATTTTGCGTCTACAATTTATTACAGTCTCAAACAGATTTAGAGACGCAAGTTCACTAAACCCATGTTCAAGCTTCAGATGTGTTTTTATGTTTGTGTGTGCTGTGTGATATTTAGTGAGTACTGAATAGTATTACCTTGACTGCTGTGATTTGGGGAAAGACAATCATCTCTACACTCTTAGAAAAAAAGGGTTCTTCGGCTGTCCCCATAGGAGAACCCTTTGAAGAACCCTTTTTGGTTCCAGGCAGAATCATTTTTTGGGGTTCCATGGTGAACCCTTTACACCAAGGGTTTTACATGGAACCCAAAATAGTTCTGCCTGGAACCAAAAAGGGTTCTTCAAAGGGTTCTACTATGGAGACAGCTGAAGAACCCTTTTAGGTTATAGATAGCACCTTCACTTCTAAGAGTGTAGTCCTATATGTACAGGACATCCTCTGTCACAGGCTGGTGCAAGGGAGCTGTAAGCCAGCACTTATCACCTTGTTCCCTGTGGTCGTTCCAGCAGACCTGTTAGCGTAGATAAGACCGGGTCCTGGGGCACCTCATCTAGGTAATAGCTCCATGTGGTCCTGTGTGGCTCAGTTAGTGTGGCATTAGCAACGCAAAGGTTGTCGGTTCAAGTCCTGCAGAGTTTATACACGCGGCATATATCTGAATAAAAAAATAAAAAATCCAAATGAAACTAATTCACAGAGACCTATCAGTTGGCCCTAAAGAGTGTCTGCTAGTTAACTATTTAGCAGTCACATAGAGTTAACTTGCCTCTGTGATTTGTACTGTAGAAGAGCTTAAAAAGTTAAAAAGGGGGTAACTGACAGGGCTTAGGCACGGGGGGCTAGTTAGCATTAGCAATGTAGCTCTGTCAGCTACACTGATACAGCGTGGTAGAAATAGTTAACAGCACTGTAGAAGTGCAATAGCCAACTTCTCCATAGTATTATGTGGGGGAAAGACGGATGTCTTATTAAGAAGGCCATTATTTTCTTATTTCACATTTGGTGTAGGGCTAGAGTTGAGGCTAGGGTTAGGGTTAAACCGAGATTTGGACATTAATCTAGGGTTAGGGTTAGGGTTGAACCAGGATGTGGACATGAAGCTAGGGTTGTGGTTTATGTTAGGGTTGGGGTTGAACCGGGGTGTGGACATGAAGCTAGGGTTAGGGTTGAACCGGGATGTGGACATGAAGCTGGGTTTAAGGTTTAACCGGGATGTGGACATGAAGCTAGGTTTAAGGTTTAACCGGGATGTGGACATGAAGCTAGGTTTAAGGTTTAACCGGGATGTGGACATGAAGCTAGGTTTAAGGTTTAACCGGGATGTGGACATGAAGCTAGGTTTAAGGTTTAACCTGGATGTGGACCTGAAGCTAGGGTTAGGGTTGAACCGGGATGTGGACATAAAGCTAGGGATAGGGTTAGGGTTAGGGTTGAACCGGGATGTGGACATAAAGCTAGGGTTAGGGTTAGGTTAGGAGAGGGATTTCATTTCCTGTGCTTCTCCCATGAGGTTTCTTGCTCAAGGAAAGTGCAGGGAAAAAAGGTGATGCATTGTCCATCCTGTGGCTAGATTAGGGTAAGGGATACGTTTAGGGTTAAGGGTTAAGTTTAACTTTCCTGGGAAGAGTGTAGTGACCCTATCATGAATTGCTCAACCTGTTAACCTTTCACTGCAGTGGGTTTAATCAGGGTCACACAATAGTCTTTCTTGGTAGTCAAACAAATCTACTTTGACACACAAGTATACACCTCACACAAATGGTTATGGTTTAAACAAAATAAGACACCTGTATCATGTCAGATATAGTTGAAAGGTATTTAATTTTGACTTTGCATCCCATTACATGTTATATACATCATCACAGAAGACTGAAATATAACAAAACCGTTTGACATAGAAACACTGGAGTTTGGGCGTTTCTTTTTATTTTTATAATGTTTATTCATTATGAATTATGAAAAATGAATAACGTTTCACCCATGAGGCCACCAGGTTATTTGACTGCAGGAAATTACTACTGATGTACTGTGTGGCTGTTGGTTTAATGACCGTTATTAATATGGCTGTTGTGGATGTTGCCATGTTGGCGATTTGCTCCGATTCATGTTTTTAATTACAAATCAGCAAGAGTAAGGCTGAATTTGAGCTCTAGTGAGAGTATAGGTCTGATTAAACCCTGTGCTATTCCTTCAGGCTTTTTATTGATTCATTCCTGATATTTGTGCAAGAGTGAGATTCAAACCAAGCATAAAATGAAGCACAGTTGGGAGAAAGATCCCTGTGGGTTTTGAAGCTACCTTAGCATTACGGTTATTCAAAAGAGCTCGTGCTAAAGGCTTCAATGAGCATATTAGTATTTTCTGTCATGGAAAAACACCAAATAAAATGACCATAATCTAAAAAGAGAATGCACCATCTGCTAGCTGCATCGCTGGCGGTACCCTAACTTGTTTTAGGGCTGGATTCAATCAGTATCGCAATGCGTTCACGGTAAATGCTGTACAGTAAACGCTGCATCTGAGATTACCTTTACATTTTAATGCATTACTTCCGAGATACAGATTGAATCCAGCCCTTAGTGTGAGTCGCGGGTAACAATCAACTGATGACTGAACCTTTATTTTATCTATATTACAATTAATCCCTTTTCAAAATGGGCAACTGAGTGTCTTCTTGTGTTGGAGGCAGTCTATAGTCATGGGAACAGAATACAGGCTGTGAATGCTAAATTCCACAATGATGAAAGCTGAAGTTTACTAAAACCCTCTTCCTCCCCGTGGTCTCTTGGATGTTGACAAATGCTGCTAGATGTAGTGTGTGTGTGTGTGTGTGTGTGTGTGTGTGTGTGTGTGTGTGTGTGTGTGTGTGTGTGTGTGTGTGTGTGTGTGCGTGAGTGAGTAACCTATGTAGGCCTAATTACATTTTCATAGCCATACAATTAAGCCCTGACCTCAAAATGTTGAACATCCACAAAGTTTCCCCCTGGTGTTGACAATGCCATTCAACAAGGCTTTTCAAGGTCAATCAGAAAGTATCGCAACAATTAATCGTCACATCATTCCACCAATAGGGTGGTCTGTACGGTGGGCTCCTCCCCCATGTCCTCTCTCTCGCGTTCTCTCTTTCCTCCTCTCGCTCTCTCCTCTCTTTCTCTCTCCCTCTATCTTTAAAAAGGAGGGAGAGGAGCTCTCAGACCAAATGCTAATAGACAGTGATAATGAGTGACCTGTTTGCAATAAGTAACAGTCTGCCACTAGGGAGGGCGATTCAGACATAGTAAATGTACGCCTTTCCTACGACCTTGTCAGTATTTGGTATTCAGACTTACCTTATTCAGCAACGTAACACGCACTGCAGGTGTGGATACCTTGCGCTCTGAATACATTTTATTAAACTGCTGAAAACCCTCCCACTTGCAGGCCAACATATTTTCTCGTGGAGTTTTCATTGAATATTGGTTTTAGTGTTTTTATCTTAAGCCATCCTTTTAAATACGGTGTACCTTTTTAGTTTGAATTTGGTCGACAGACTCACTAGAATATATCTAGAAAACGGTTTCAGAATATTAGGGATCAGTGAAAGAAAGCCATGTAAATATATGCATATTTCAACACCAATTTATTCATATAAATATATGCATATTTCAGCACCAATTTATTCATATAAATATATGCATATTCGTCTCTGTTTCAGCACCAATTGGTAGATTAAAAAAAAACTCTGATCGTGTATTTTATTTAGGTTTAGGAAAGTAACTATGAATCATAAAAACAGGTTTGTATAGCCTTTACACACAAAATAAAGAAACTTGCCACATTCAGTTCTTTAACCCAGGGTAAAATTTGAAGATTCGTGTACAATTATAATAAGGAGAATATACCTGTCGTCGATTGCCTGCACTAACCATGGAACTGTGTGACGACACAGCCAACTATTGCGCTGTGAAATGGGTTCAAACTGTTACAGATTGGTCTGCGCCCCGCTACATTTTCATTAGCCTAGCCTTTTTTTTATGCTATCAACTTCTACTAATGATCCTCATCAACAATCACATGGCCGTGACAGCGTTTACAGAGGAAGCAAATAAATGTAGGCTATACCAACTGAAGGGAACTAACAGTAAATTGGCAGTTGGTTATTAGGCCTACTGACGGTCGATACTGATAGTGGTTAATATTTAGTATGATATAAATAGGAAACAGAGAAAGTCGGGGTAGTCTATAATTAAGGCATTCGAGAGTGCCCATCCCTTTAAGTTAAAAGGCCGTACAATTTAAATTCTGCATAATGTCACAGCATTTCATCAACTTTACTGGGGAAAGTTGATATGGTGATATGCTTCCGTTTGCTGCCATATGACTGGTTTCACATGTGTAATTTATATTTACAATTCTCGCATCCAAACGGATTACTAATTTACCTAGCTCTTATCAATAGCTCTTATCAAGTTGTAAATTACAGTGCATGGAGAATGGTGTTATTTCTATCGGAAAGAAAAAAAAATCCACTTGGAACTGGTAGGTTCACTAGACCTTATTCATGGTTTCCTCGCCAGGTGGTGGAATTATGAGGGAATTAAATCAAGGTCAGAATACAGATTATCTGTAGACACACCTCGGCCACACCTTCATTTATTCGATCTCCACCCAAAACGAATAGCAGGTGAATAGCATGCATGCTATTCTCACACTTAAGTTCAAGGTCAGAGCATAAAAAAGAAAGCACGTTCCATTTACGTGCGCTTAACTCGTGTTGGAATCGGCCCCAATGTGTTTAAAGAGGAGCATGATAGAAGAGGCCTCTGCATCAATTATAGTGTATTAAGTTATGCCTATATATATATATATATATATATATATATATATATATATATATATATATATATATATATATATATATATATATATATATATATATATATATATATGTGTGTGTGTGTTTATGTTCAAACAGAACTGTCATATTTGTACATCCACACTCACACAAACAGCATTCTAGTCTCACTAATTACATCAACAATATTGCCTATTGCAATTGCTTACACACACTCTACCATAATTGAAACAATCCAGACATAGCCATTCATGTGCATCCTCTTTCCCATTTATGCAATGTTCTCTTGAACCACTGGAGATTTACTTAACCATTTCAGGCTCAGGATTCAACTTAGCACACTTAGTCTATGTAATATATAAATCTAAGATGATCCATCATCCATCTGAGTAGAGGGCCTATTTAAAGTTAATTAGATGTGTAATGCAACAATGAATAGCAGTATAATGGGTCTGCTCATGTAAATAACGAGTCTAGACTATTCTGTGGCTGAAAGATTGTTCTTGGAAATCCCCTCCACCACACACACACACACACCACTCTCCCTTGAGATGCCTTTTCAGAGGAAAAGGATTGTGTCTCAGCAGATATTTCAATACAGCATGGCCAGATGGTAAAATAGGATTTGCCGTTATCCAAGGAATAGATGTACACATCCTCTGTGACAGCCACAGCACTGTCTGTCAGTGAACATGCAGTACAGGCACATTGGGGGCTTTATGTGGTAAATCAGCCTCAGAACCTTCTCAAGCCTCGAGGAATGGAGCATCAATCCTTCTCATAGCTCTGGTTTCTGACAAAATCAGTGTCAGAGAACATTTCACAGATAATCCCATATGTTCATTATGTTCACGACTAAGGTTAAGTGAAGGTCATGGTAAGGTAAATGGTAGATGTACAGAAGTCTGTACCAGCGAATGATGCATCTGATGATACAGGATAATTCATGAACATGGGCAGGCCTGAACACAGAATTGGTCTCATTGTGGTATGGTATTGAGCATTTCTGGTTTGAGCAGGACGGACATACACAGAGCCTAGGTTAGACATTTATTACCCCCATTGACACTATGATGGATGGGCAGGAGCGGCCTTAGTGATTTGGAGGCCCAGTCTGACGGTGTTTCCTGGAAACCATGCGTTTGATTTATTTGATACCATTCCACTGATTCTGCTCCAGTCATTACCACGAGCCCATTCTCCCCAATTAAGGTGCCACCAGCCTCCTGTGTCTGACAATCACCGCTGTAGCTCTGGCCACCTTCCACCGCAGATGTGGAAGGCCGACATCGGTGGATTGAGACGCAGCCCGCGCAAAAATATCTCTATCTTAAACAGAAAATATTTTGATGGGGATTTTTTATTTCTTTATTATTCCTCGGATGGAGCATGGGGAGCCTCAGCTGGATCAATTATTTTATTTTATGACCAGCTCATGAGGCTCCTTGATGATATGAGGCCTGTGGCAATTGCCTCGTCTGCCTAATGGTAAGCCTACCAGTGTGAATGGGACACTTTGGTAGAAGGCAACCATTTTTACTTTAGATATTAGAGAGAATTGAATCAGATGAACTCAATTAATGGCATACGGTATAGCTCAGTGAGTCTCCATACTAGCCAGTGTCATAGTGAACATCCCAGATGGCACCCTATTCCCTGTGACCAGAGCCCTCATAAGTAGTGCAGTATATAGGGGACAGGGTGCCATTTGGGATGCACAGTCATCTAGTCAGAGCGGTTGACTCATGTAGCCCACATCCCATTTCAATCCCCAGCAGTGTCAGATTAAGTGTCCTCATTAACACAGCTAGTGACTGTCCGTGACAATGTGAAGGCTAAGCCACATAGGATTTATTACACCGCCCCACTGAATTTATGATACACTCCCATCTCATCTATGATATTAACCAGCGAGAAAGAGGGGAGAGAGACAGACAGAAAGAGGGAGAGAGAGAGGGGGGGGGGGGGGGAGATAGGGGAGAGAGAGAGGAAAGAGTGGGTGGGGAGAAAGAGACCGCGAGTGAGTGAGAGGGGATAGTGAGAGCAAGAGCGAGAGAACGGTTTTGCCATATAGTGCCATCTAGTGGACTTGCAGTTCAGGTCATAAATAAATCATAAAAACCTTGGATTGTGCAAAATGAAGGCCATGAGGTCTGATGAACCACTTTATATGGTAAGGAGTGTTTCAAGGGTATGAAAAACTAGATGGAAGTCTGTATTTGGAGGTAACCCAAACACATGGTTTAAGTCATGTAGGTGGAGTAGACTACTAAGGTAACGCCCAAACACAATATTGAACGCATTAGACTGGTAAGGTCAAAGGAGATGTGCAGGCTGAGGCTTGAACAAAGGTCAAATGTAAAATGATGTTCAACATATTGAAGACCCAGTCTTCTTATCAGTCTAACAGGATCCAGTGGAAGATATTAGACATGGCTTAAAACCTGAATCATAAACAGATACGTGGAGAGAGACCGTCACACTGACCCTGTTGGTTGGCCTGTGTGAGATAATCAGCCTTGAGCTAGGTAAACATTCTTTGACAGACAAACAGTGATAGCGAGAGAGAAAGAAAGACAGAAAGAGAGAGAGAGAGAGAGAGAGGGATACAGAGATAGCGAGAGAGATAGGGGTACAGAGATAGCAAGGGAGCAGTGCCTCTGGTGACTCATTCTGATCCACATTCCACGTCAGCCATTTCAACTTCAAACTCCCACTGTGTGCAATTCCACAAAGCCCTGTGTTCTCTGATGTCCTCCCACTCTATCTCTACTGTCTGGGCTCTATCGCTTGGGATACGTCCCAAATGGCACCTTACTCCCTACATAGTGCACTACTTCTAACCAGAGCGCTATGGGCCCTAATCAAAAGTAGTACACTATGTAAGGAATAGGGTGCTATTTGGGATGCAGCCCCTAGATTCAACTTCCTGTCTTTTAAGGGATGAGCAGTACCTATTGGTTAGGAGCTTTAGGTTGTCAGGCTGCCCTATACACTGTAAGCCCTAAAGGCTGAGAGCTCTGGCGGAGTGGTGCCAGGAAAATAACCTCTCCTTCAGCGTCAACAAAACAAAGGAGCTGATCGTGAACTACAAGAGACAGCTGAGAGAGCATGCCACCATCCACATCGACGGGGCCTCAGTGGAGAGCGTCAATAGCTTTAACTTCCTCGACGTGCACATCACTGACGACCTGAAATGGTTTTATATATACACTACCATTCAAACGTTTGGGGTCACTTAGAAATGTCCTTGTTTTTGAAAGAAAAGCTAATTTTATGTCCATTAAAATAACTAAAAATTGATCAGAAATACAGTGTAGACATTGTTAATGTTGTAAATGACTATTGTAGCTGGAAACGGCTGATTTTTTATGGAATATCTACATAGGGGTACAGAGGGCCATTATCAGCAACCATTACTTTTCTGTTCCAATGGCACGTTGTGTTAGATAATCCAAGTTTATCATTTTAAAAGGCTAATTGATCATTAGAAAACTTTTGCAATTATGTTAGCACAGCTGAAAACTGTTGTGCTGATTAAAGAAGCAATAAAACTTCTTTAGATTAGTTGAGTATCTGGAGCATCAGCATTTGTGGGTTTGTTTACAGGCTCAAAATGGCCAGAAACAAAGAACTTTCTTCTGAAACTCGTCAATCTATTCTTGTTCTGAGAAATGAAGGCTATTTCATGCAAGAAATTTCCAAGAAACTGAAGATCTCTTACAACGCTGTGTACTACTCCCTTCACAGAACAGCGCAAACTGGCTCTAACCAGAATAGAAAGAGGAGTGGGAGGCCCCGGTGCACAACTGAGCAAGAGGACAAGTACATTAGAGTGTCTAGTTTTAGAAACAGACGCCTCACAAGTCCTCAACGGGCAGCTTCATTAAATAGTACCCACAAAACATCAGTCTCAACGTCAACAGTGAAGAGGCGACTCCGGGATGCTGGCCTTCTAGGCAGAGTTGCAAAGAAAAAGCCATATCTCAGACTGGCCAATAAAAAGAAAAGATTAAGATGGGCAAAAGAACACAGACACTGGACAGAGAAAGATATGGCTTTGACACATTTCTCTCTGCAGAGTGGAGCTAAGTTGGTCAATATCTACTGTTTCATTTCACTGAATTGGTGTATCAATGCTATTCCACTCCCTCATTACTCAATGGAGGAATACAATACCTGCTGAGATTTGCCTAAGATTAGTCATACAGTAATTACCATTGAAAACGTGGTGTACTCATTTCACACGATGAACCCAGTGTAATTTTGCATTCTACTTTGGGGAACAGAAATTCACAGGCAGTAAAAGCAATGTTTGTTTGAGAGCCCTTTAGAGAACATAAAAGCCATCTCAGCATCAGAATAAATAAATAAATAAAATGTGTGCACTAAGCAGAAATGTTCCTGACTATGGACACGGTGTATTAGTTACTACTGACAGACAGACTGCGCCATTAAACAGAACAAGACAGATCTCAATAGTGACAGTATGTCAGTTTATTTCTCAGGTTGCGTAAAGGCAGAGCTAACAGTAGTTATGATATTTCTGTTAAGCAACACAAAGACGTAGGTCTAAGTTTCCAAATTATAAAAATGCAAACTACACCATGTTTAGCTTTGCGTACATTATTGAAGACAGAGAGTATTGAACGTGGATCTTAAACGATTGTAGACAGCGAGGTGTCAGATTTTGTATTTTAACATTCTTTTGTTTAATAATCATAGAGGACTAAAAATATAATATCATTTAATGTACAGACAGACAAGAGAAATACGGTTCCAGCCCTTTGAATATCATTATTAGCAGCAGGTGGTTGATCAAAAGAAAAAAACATTGCATAATAAAAAGGTCAGATGTTAAAATATGTAGCATTACTGTCGGCTATTCAGCGATAAAAACCATTGACCGAGAAAACATTAAATTCCCCAAAAACAGTTAATGCCATAGGTACCTAGGCATTAAATCTACAATTAGACTTGAGACATGTGAGACATAATGATTTTCTAAATATGGGAAAATACACAATCCAGTTATATTAGCAAAAAATATTTTCAAGAGATAAAAAGTGCAGAGTAAAAATAAGTGTTAGAATTCAGTGCAGCATTGCAGAAAAACTTATATTTTTGCCTGCACTGGTGCTGCAGAAGGCTATATCAGTCCACTAATACAGGACTATTAAAGGCCCAGTGCACCACTGTTGTGAGAAAATTATTTTTTCAAAGAATTATATCTATTTCTTTATTAATATAGATATTTTTTTCTTGTTTTTTAGGGGGTGCTGCAGCATCCTCAGTACCCTTACTTACCGCGGCTATTGGTAAATGGGTAAATATAAAAAAGCAGACATTGAATATCCCTTTGAGCAATGGTGAAGTTATTATTTACTTTGGATGGTGTATCAATACACTCAGTCGCTACAAAGATACAAGCGTACTTCCTAACTCAGTTGCCGGAGAGGAAGGATGGCTGTGATAGGAGAAAACTGAGGATGAATCAACAACATTGTAGTTACTCAGCAATACTAACCTAATTGACAGAATGAAAAGGAAGCCTGTACAGAATACAAATATTCCCAACACATGCATTCTCTTTGTAACAAGGCACTAAAGTAATACTGCAAAAAAGTTGGCAAAGCAATTCACTTTCTTTCCTGAATACAAAGTGTTATTGGATTTGCTTTAAACATAACACATTACTGAGTACCACTATCCATATTTTCAAGCATAGTGGTGGCTGCATCATGTTATGGGTATGCTTGTAATCATTAAGGACTGGGGAGTTTTTCAGGATGAAAAAATTAATGGAATGTAGCTATGCACAGGCAAAATCCACCAGACACTAGGAGATTAATTCACCTTTCAGCAGGACAATAACCTAAAACACAAGGCCAAATCAACACTGTAGTTGCTTACCAAGATGACAGTGAATGTTACGGAGTGGCCGAGTTACAGTTTGAAATTAAATCTACTTGAAAAACTATGTCAAGACCTGAAAATGGTCTAGCAACAACCAATTTGAACAGAGCTTCAATAATTTTGAAAAGAATAATGGGCAAATGTTTCACAATCCAGGTGTGGAAAGCTCTTAGAGACTTACCCAGAAAGACTCACAGCTTGCCAAAGGTGCTTCTACAAAGTATTGACTCAGGGGTGTGAATACTTACAGTACCAGTCAAAAGTTTGGACACGCCTAATCATTCAAGGGTTTTTCTTTATTTTTCTTTTTACTATTTTCTACATTGTATAATAATAGTGAAGACATCAAAACTATGAAATAACACAATAAAGTGTTAAACAAAATCAAAATATATTTTATATTTGAGATTATTCAAAGTAGCCAACTTTTGCCTTGATAACAGTTTTGCACACTCTTGGCATTCTCTCAACCAGCTTCATGAGGTAGTCACCTGGAATGCATTTCAATTAACAGGTGTGCCTTGTTAAAAGTTAATTTGTGGAATTTCTTTCCTTCTTAATGTGTTTGAGTCAATCAGTTGTGTTGTGACTAGGGAAGGGTGATATACAGAAGATCAAGTCCATATTATGGCAAGAACTGCTCAAATAAGCAAAGATAAACAACAGTCCATCATTACTTTAAGACATGAAGTCAGTCAATCAGGAGAATTTCAAGAACTTTGAAAGTTTCTTCAAGTGCAGTCGCAAAATCCATCAAGCGATATGATGAAACTGGCTCTCACAAGGACCGCCACAGGAAAGGAAGACCCAGTTACCTCCGCCGCAGAGGATAAGTTCATTAGTTACCAGACTCAGAAATTGCAGCCCAAATAAATGCTTTGCAGAGTTCAAGTAACAGACACATCTCTAATTGCTGCAAAGAAACCACTACTAAAGGACACCAATAAGAAGAAGAGACTTGCTTGGGCCAAGAAACACGAGCAATGGACATTAGACCGGTGGAAATTTGTCCTTTGTTCTGGAGTTCAAATGGGAGATTTTTGGTTCCAACCGCCGTGTCTTTGTGAGACGCAGAGTATGTGAACGGATGATATCTGCATGTGTGGTTCCCACCGTGAAGCCCGGAGGAGGAGGTGTGATGGTGTGGGGGTGCTTTGCTGGTGACACTGTCTGATTGATTTAGAATTCAAGGCACACTTAACCAGCCTGGCTACCACAGCATTCTGCAGCGATATGCCATCCAATCTGATTTGTGATTAGTGGGACTATCATTTGTTTTTCAACAGGACAATGACCCAACACACCTCCAGGCTGTGTAAGGGCTATTTGACCAAGAAGGAGAGTGATGGAGTGCTGCATCAGATGACCTGGCCTCCACAATCACCCAACCTCAACCCAATTGAGATGGTTTGGGATGAGTTGGACCGCAGAGTGAAGGAAAAGCAGCAACAAGTGCTCAACATACGTGGGAATTCCTTTCAAGACTGTTGGAAAAGCATTCCAGGTAAAGCTGGTTGAGAGAATGCCAAGAGTGTGCAAAGCTGTCAAGGCAAAGGGAAGAAGAATCTAAAATATATTTTGATTTGTTTAACGCTTTTTTTGGTAACTACACGATTCCATATGTGTTATTTCATAGTTTTGATGTCTTCACTAATATTCTACAATGTATAAAATAGTGAAAATAAAGAAAAACCGTTGAATTAGTAGGTGTGTCCAAACTTTTGACTAGTACTGTATATCATTGAGATATATGTTTTCAGATTGCCATTATGGGGTATTGTGTATATAGTGAGTATTACTGCATAGTATAATTCAAGGAGGGCCAAAAATGTACCAGTTTAAATAGTTATGAAACCTGATCTTTCATCATAGCATTACACACAGGCCTACCATGCACTCAACAACAGCGTACCTTGTGACACATAAAGCTCCTCTACTGATCCTGATTACAGACTTAAAGGACCAGAGGCCTTTTCATTGGCCTCTAATCCTCCACTTGAACACAAGAGGAAGTAAATTACCATCTCAAGTCTTTCATGAGGATTGATTGGTATCCACCGCAGGAAAGCTGGATCAATAACAGTTTAAAATCAAAGTGCTTAAAGCAACTTAAATATAAAAGGGAAAATAAATTCATAGCATCACTAACAGTCTGACAGTAATAAGACAGAATTGTTCCCAAGCATTGAGAAATAACTCGAAGTTTAAACACTTCCCACTTGGCAAAAACAGGCTGAGTCAACCTTGTTTCCATGTCATCTCAACCAAAAAACGAAATATGAAGACGTTGAATCAACCTGAAAAAATGATTGAATTTGAAAATAAGTTATCAAAGTAAGATAATTTCATACATTTAATCACCCAACTTTTAACCTAAATCCAATGACATGGTGTCATTTTTTGTTGACTTCACGTTGAATTCGCATTAGTTGACAACTCAACAAAATGTCAATCAAAACTAGACGTTGAACTGACGTCTGTGCCCAGTGGGTTGCAGGCAGCTCTCCATGTACGTTAAGGGTTAAAGCAGATGAACTGTGAAACCTAAATGGCAACTTGGGAATGATGAGAGGATTAAGACAGAAATATTTAGCCTAAACATGGCTGGCAATCTGGCCAGTTACTCAATAGATCATGTATTCTGTTAGTTCGGTATATTCATATAATGCCTTATTTGCTCCTTGTCGAGTGCATTTAGGGGCTATTCTTCAGCCAAACAGATTTGACATGGGTCTGGATTTAAATGAGCTTTTCCTGGACATGTTAAGCTCCTCTGTCTCACAATGCGCGGTGAACGATGTGCTGTGAACTATCTGTGAAGATCTGAAGCGGATCTTCTGAAGATTGGGTTTCATCTTGCTAAGGGATGATTTCCTTCGCAAGGGTTTCTGCCCGGCCTGGCCTGCTCCATCACCTGTGTCCTCCTCATTGTGATTGAGCAGTTTGAGGGGCATCAGATTAGACTGGAGAACTTTAGACAACCTCCAACGCCCCCCATCCCCATAGTCTGTGTTCTCTGAGTCTGAGTCGCCGCCAGCACCCGCCCCGATGATGTCACGGATATCAACGGCCACACTGTCTGTAAGATACTGGCACGCCTTTTTCCCATTGTAATCTCTGGCCTCTACGTCTGCGTCATAGGCTCCTACCAGTAACTTCACCACCTCAATATGGTTGTGCATTGCTGCTAGGTGTAGTGGCGTGTAGCCGGCACTTGACCGGGCGTTGATGTTTATGGGCACTTTGTGTTGTTTGGCAAAGTTCACGATAAGCGCCAGCAGTTCTTGTTTGCCCTGCTTGGCAGCCCAGTGCAGGCAGGTGAACCCAGTCACAAAATCCTTCTTCATGGCAAGGTTTGGTTCACAGGAAAGGAGGCTGTGGAGACTCTCCCATTGGCCGTCGGATGCACACATCATCCATTCGTGTTCCAATGGGTCCAGAGAGACTGAAGCGGCGTCTTCGTCTGTAGTAGAAGAAACCACAGAGGCGGAGTCACTGTCGCTCCTGGCGCAGTCCCTGTACTTTGCAGACAGGTAGACTGAGTTCCTCAACACCATGCTGCGTCGCACCTGGAGGGAGCTGTTCATCATGAGCTCAATAAAGTTATTACGGCTACCTTTAGGTGTGTTGCTGTCACTCCCAGATACGCTCAGTTGCGAATCATAATACTGGCCTTCGTCTACCCCGCCCTGTGATGAAGGGTGACTGGACAGTAGGCTGTCCTGTGCATTACATGGGAATGGACGTCCGGGTAAGTGGAACATAGAGCCATCCGCGGTCGTAGGTAAAGGTGACGCCTCAATCGCTGCAATTTGCGGTATGTCGTGCGGTTGCAATGTATGAATGTCCTCCTTGGTCAATTTCTGCTCTCCATTGACACCAAGGCCTAACGCATTTCCCATATGGTCTAATAAATTATTATTCTGAGCTACAGACCTTGTTGACGCAGCTCTTTTTCCAGTTTTACCTTCCAAAATAATTCCAGAAATGTCAGGCGGTCTCGCTCCTGTAGCATTGCCAGTTCCGTAACCTGAGCCAGGTGAAATTTCTTGTTGTGCCTCCTCGTTTGCAGTGGTTTCACAAGAGAGCACATCCCCAGCAGAAGATACTGACAGATGCAGTTGTGGTGCACAATCTTCGATCAAATTCTTATACGATTTTGATAGGACAGGGGAGCTGCTATCTTGTTCCAATAAGGTGCCTGTCCCGCTGTCTTTTTCCACTGTGCACTTTAATGAAACCCGATACTTCTTTTTTAAAATTACACATTTCTCTCCATTCTCCAACTTTACAAATGCGACGTTGTCCACGTATCCCTTGAATTTCTCCCGAACAATTGCTTTCTGATCAGGGTCTTCAGGGAAAACAGCTTTGAAATAGTCAATTAATTCCTGGTTTTTCACTCTCCCTCCTCGCTCCGTTAGCAATTGTACGACTGCATTTTGGGTGCACTCGGTCGCCATTACATTAGATTAGCTGGTTAAAAAAAATATACAAGTAGGCTTCGGTAAACCACTTATTGATCTAAAAATAATCTTCCCTTTTTATGTTTATAAATTAGCTAGAGTTGAATCAGCCCGTACAATTACGGCGTTCACCTGCCCTGGTTGGTGTTGCCCCATCACATCATCCTCACAGAGCTTGTTATGCTTCTTTGGTACAGAATCAAAATTAATAGAACTGTCACCCCATCCAGAGTTGAGTCGGGCGGACCCTCTTTCGCAAGCAGACCTGTCTATCCGTTTTATTTCTATGGTCACAGCGATCCACCCTAGAGATATTATAGAAAAGAGGAGATAGGAATCACCTTGGGCAATGAATTGACGAACGTATAACCAAAGATTTTTATAACTAACCCAAGATAGACCAGAGCCTGTCGTTTCCAATGGGAGCAAATGAATCATAGTGGGCAGAACAAGCAAGTAGTTTGAGAGAGCCAAGCACGAGCTAGTGAGATCCTATCGGCGCGTTCTAGCATATATTAGCATATTTTCGTTAGGGAACGCCTACTCTGAAGTGCGCAATATCTCGATTCGCCCTTGCACTCCTTCTAAACAGTCCACTCTGTTTGTTACAGTTTCTAGTTTTGTAAACATACAACTGTATGGAGATCAAATGTTTAATCGATTATAAAATTAGCATAATGTTAGCCAAAATCCATCTCACTCCATATTCTCCAACTGCCGGCCACCAGATTTGGTAGTGTGTGGAAACGTCAACCGGATGCTTCACATTTATACATCCGGTTTAATATTTGGCTCATTGTTCTATTTGTGTTGTAGATAGATAGATAGGTACTTTATTGATCCCCCGGGGGGGGAAATTTCATTGTCAAGCAGCTACAACAAAACACAGGGCAGGTGCAAAATGCCACAACGAAAGTACACAAAAGACAGATACACGGTACATGATACATAGAGCGGCAGTATGAAAAAGTATAGAAATACAAGATATCTGGAGTACAAAAAAAAAAAAAAGCTATAAAAGAGACATTGCATAGTATGGGTGGTTGGCTGAAAATGTACACTATACATTGGTGGATGTTGGATGGTTAACTATACTATACAGGTTGATGGCAGAGAAATACTTCAGTAGCTACAAATGTAAAGCAGAGTTCAAAACACCTGGGAACTCGGAAAAATACGAGGTCAAATCATGAAGTCAGTGAACTTAAGGTCGGAAAGTCGGCGCTCTAGAAAGAGGCCCGAGTTGGATGGCTGTTCAAATCGATTTTCCCAGTCGGAGCTCGTTTTTTTCCCGAGTTCCCAGTTGTCTTGAAAGAGACAACGCCCCAAACAGCAGACTGTCAAACGATCGCGTTCATTTGTCATGCTGCGTCACGTGGTTGCAAAACATCTCGTAATACCTTCTCAAAATCAGTGTATGAGTCGAGAAACCTGCCGATTTTCCTCGAATGTACCTAATGTCACGATTCCAAAGCTATACGATATTTCAGAGAACAAGTTAATTCTCTCACATCTCGGAAAATATGTATAATGTTGTACTTATTGTTCACTAATTCATACTAATGTTGGGTTTTTGAGCTCGCGCCCAACTGACTCCCATTCACTCCTTGTCCCAGAATCACCAATAATGCACCGCGCGGCCCGTTGACGACGGATGGGCAACGTACACAATGAGCGTTAATACGATTCCAATGGCGTTTCCCATCTCCTAAAAAGTATCTCTGTCCACGCCTCCTAGCAACCACTACATTGGGAAACTGTGACCCTTGAAACGCCATGTTGGGGTCTATATTAGCGGTCGGTCAGTCAGAGTCTCTCATAAAAACAAAATGTCTACTTAGTTTCACACTATGTATGTCCACTGCAATAAAAACTTGTGGAAGTGAACAAAAAAAAAACACTATGTATGTCCAACCAATTTCCGGAAAAGTGGTTAATACCATTTATTTTATGGGGTTCGCTGTATAGTAACAAACAACTTTGCCGTTCAAAATAACTACTCTGTACTCAGAATTTGATGAAAACATTTCACAAAATCTTAAGATGTAGTACTTTCATATGTTTGTAAGATATATGGTTTATTTTGTTAAACACAAACAATAAAACTGTCACTCGTGTCTCCCCAGCCATGAAAAAAAGTTTGCAAGCCTACATTCCTTTCATGGCTACGTACTGTAGGTAGTCGATTTTTCAAAGTTTTTAGTTGAGGCTATTTTCTTTACAGCCTGATAGAATTTGTAACTATTAGTTCCTGTATTCCGAGATGACTACATCGGATGTTGCTCAGGGGGTAATTGTTGTGTTTAATTTAATCACTAAATAATTCATATTTACAGTTTTAAAATGTACGGCAATTTTAGCTTGCTAGTTAGCATGGTTACGTTCCAGGTCGTCTTTATTGCTGTCGCGCTGCGTAATCCTGAAATGTACATTCTTTTCTGGGCGTTGTGAGATCTGACAGCAGGATTGCAATAAGACGACCTGGAACTGATTCAGTAACTTTTTCACCATCCAGCTAGCTATGTGACTATCATCGTAGCTCCAACAAGAGTTTCTAAAAAGCAGGGTTTTACTGCTGGACTAACTTGTTTACGCCATTTGAGCAATAATTAATATATGAAATGTATATTGAACAATTAGCCATGATCTGTCTAGATAGTTTGCCGATGTGGCAGCCAGTGAAAGTTCACTTTCTGTGCTTAGCTACAACATCTAGCCAAATGTTTGCAGCTTAAACTGATCTGCCATCTCCAGCCTTTCCAGGTCTATCCACAATCTCCTGCAGTGTCAGTAAAGAAAGGGACAGGTCAGGTAGGGTGTAATTCATAGAAATAGATAAATGATTGTGTTTACTGTAGACAAATTAACATGTAGCCTTGTATGGGTAAGTAGTGTACACACAATCAAAACATAGGAATATAATATTATTTACCTAGGTTAACCAATCCAAGCTGTAGTCAGTTATTATCATATACTGAGTTGGCCTAATGTTAGGCTCTGTCTCCCTATAACAGGACAAAAATGCCCGGCCCCTGTCCTTGTCCGGCCATGTTGGCTTCGACAGCCTACCTCACCAGCTGGTCAACAAATCAACATGTCAAGGTTTCTGCTTCAATATCCTCTGTATTGGTGAGTAATGTTGTGATGTTACATTAAAAGTTCTGCCACCAGACCAGTATCCCCTTTTTAGATGGAAAAAATGTAGGCCCATTTCCTCTTAAGTTAATTTCCTCTGTACATTATCCCAACATTTATTCTGAATCCTCAATGTCATTCTTTGGAACTGTGTAAAATGGTTTGTTCATTTTCCTCAAGTTTGACCCTAATTTTACAAGGCAATGTTATCACTAAGATTAGCAAACAGTATTTCCCTCACTATCCAGGCGAAACGGGTATTGGCAAATCCACCCTAATGGACACACTCTTCAACACTAACTTTGAGAACTTTGAGTCGTCTCACTTCGAGCCCAAGGTGAAGCTGCGAGCGCAGACCTATGACCTGCAGGAGAGCAACGTGCGACTCAAGCTGACCATCGTCAACACAGTGGGCTTTGGGGACCAGATGAACAAGCAGGAGAGGTGAGAGAAGTGCAGTCATGATATAACTGGGTCGTATTCATTAGGCACCAGTAGGTAGCCTATGCCCCAATGAATATGAATATAACCCTGATGCTCAATGACAAAACAAAGCACATTGTTATGTCTTTCTATCCACCACAAATCACTTGTTTTACCACAACCGCTACACAACTTCAGATGGAATATCTCCTCTCTGAATGTTTCCTTTGGCAGCTACCAGCATGTTGTGGACTACATTGACACCCAGTTTGAGTCGTATCTACAGGAGGAGTTGAAGATCAAGCGGTCCCTTCACAACTACCACGACTCCCGTATCCATGCCTGTCTCTACTTCATCGCCCCTTCAGGACACTCTCTCAAGTCCCTGGACCTGGTCACCATGAAGAAATTGGACAGCAAGGTGAGGTCCTAAAACTAAAAGGCTCTGTCACTGTTGCATTTTTTTATCTCTCTTGAGTTTATTTCTGGCACAATTATATTAATTAATTATTAATCCCCCCCCCATAATTGTTGTGTTTAAATGTAGAATTAAGGTTTTTTTTTTATTTTATTTAGTGTTATGGAGTATTTTGGCAGTTTAGGAAGTGTCATGGCGGTTGCTAAAAAACTGGGAGTTGCATTATGAGTAATTACTACTGTTTTATTGTGACAGGACTGAACAGGTCTGACAAAGCAGAATGTTGACTTAGTTCAGCCATTGGGCAATCACAGAAGTCTGACCTGACTGAGCTTTAGTTCTGTGTTTTACAGTACTTGTTCTTTCACGAAAGGAAATTTGTTTCTACTTGTAAAATTAATGATGTGTCCTGTTTTTATTCTTCAGGGAATAATGTCAATTCAGAAAGAAAAGGTATTATTTATAAGACAAACAATTTGTGTCTTCTTTGTAGGTCAACATCATTCCTGTCATCGCCAAAGCAGACACCATCTCCAAGAGCGAGCTCCACAAGTTTAAGATCAAGATCATGAGTGAGTTGGTCAGTAACGGCGTCCAGATCTACCAGTTCCCTACTGACGACGAGACAGTCTCCAAGATCAACACTGCCATGAATGTGAGTTGTAGAACACTCCCTTGGTTCCTGTCTACACAGTCAGTGCACTCCCCTGGCATCTCTCAGGATCTCTGCCCAATTGCATTCCTCACAGTGGTGAATTTGACTGTGTTAGACAGTGTACCTCAGTGAGTATGGCTACATGCACACAGTAACATGATTATTGTGGATAGTCAGATTAATATAATAGTTTGATGAAAACATGCTTTGCAAGAAGAACAATTTCCCTAATAATCATTTTTATTCACATACATACATACATACATACATACATACATACATACATACATACATTTATTAGCTAACTAGCGGTTAGCAGCTAACAATACACATGTTTGCAGACACTAATATACACAAACTGATATTGTCATTATAGTACCCTTCTAGATGTATATTAAGAGGCAAAGTGTAAAGCAGCATTGTTGTCATCAACATATTGGTGAGAAGGGGAGGGAGGGAGAGAGAGACGAGTGGCGTATCACATTTAACAAACCAAACATTGAAACACCGTTATAGAAGTTAAAGAAAAACCCAGTATAGTAAATGACGTTATACCGGCCAACCCTAGCGTATGCTTACTTCCATTACACTCCCGATTTTAAGGTAAGCAGAGTAAGGCGTTTACATGACTAATGCCGTACTCGGCCCACGGCCTTAATCAGTTTAATATTGACTTATTAGTGTGCATGTAAACGTACTGTGTCTCATATGCATGTGTTGTTTTTTACTGTCATGTTACTGTTTTTTTCCCCCCTTTACTTTACCTATTGTTTACCTTTACTTAAAAACTGCACTGTTGGTTAAGGTTTGTAAGTAAAGCATTTCACTGTAAGATCTACACCTGTTGTATTCGGCGCACGTGACAAATTGATCTATTTGCTATTGTCAGGGTATCCTGCCTTTTGCCGTTGTGGGGAGCTCAGAGGAGGTGAAGATTGGGAATAAAATGGTCAAAGCTCGGCAGTATCCCTGGGGTGTGGTGCAAGGTAGGTAAACCTGTTTTACCATGTAGGCTTCAAGCTTACAGCTTACTTTCTTTGAAGTTAAGCGTCTATGGCTCTGCAGTACAAATGCCAGAAGGTGTGTCTCGTTTCAGTGGAGAACGAGAACCACTGTGACTTTGTGAAGCTGAGGGAGATGCTGATCTGTGTGAACATGGAGGACCTAAGGGAGCAGACCCACACACGCCACTACGAGCTCTACCGCCGTTGCAAGCTGGAGGAGATGGGCTTCACAGACACGAACCCAGAGAGCAAGCCAGTCAGGTACGGAGAGAGCAGTTTGTGTGCACACAGTTATCATTTTGGGCCTGCGATAAACACATAAATTGCATAGATTAAAAGATCTGTGGAAAAAACGTTAACATTATACTGCGAGAGGAGGCTGTGTATTTGTATTCAACCGTGTGTGTGTCTGTAGCCTGCAGGAGACCTATGAAGCCAAGCGTCACGAGTTCCTAGGAGATTTGCAGCGGAGAGAGGAAGAGATGAGGCAGATGTTTGTCCAGAGAGTCAAGGAGAAGGAGACGGAGCTGAAGGAAGCAGAGAGAGAGGTACTGGACACACACATTGGTGTCCTACTGTGACCGTATGCTATACAGGTCAGCAAGAGACGTATGTAGGCCTAGACATGGCTTTCAAAGACTCATGATTTGTACCTAAAAAATAGTAGGTGAAATCACAGAAAACCCATGTTCAATGATCTTTCATATTAAATGAATGTATTTTTGGTTGAAGAGATCCATGTGAGAAGTGTTTTGGGGTTTTAGGAAAGCACAAACAATTCTCTGTGTTAAAAACACTGACGTGATGTTTTCCCTCAGTTGCAAGGTAAGTTTGAGCAGCTGAAGAGACTGCACTCTGAGGAGAAGAGCAAGCTGGATGAGAAGAGAAGGTCTCTGGAGGACGAGATCAATACCTTCAGCAAGAAGAAAGCAGCTACCGAGCTGCTCCAAGGCCAGTCCTTCAACACTAACGCCAACCTCAAGAAGGACAAAGACCGTAAAAAGTAAGATACAAGTTGATACTTAATCACATAGGCCTAAATGGTTGCAAAAAGGAAAAAGGCTGCAAAAAGTATGTTATTGTAAAATAAGCATCAGGACGGCCGCTTAATTCCCTTCAAGATGTTTATTGCTGAAATGTTTTGGACAGCTCAAAGCTCTATTACATTGTTAATCACATTCATCTATCCTAATTAAATGTATTTCCCCAATTCAAACTTTATTTCCCCTCGCAATTTCATGATGCATGTGCAGAGACTAACAAAAATGAATGTACACCAGAATTATATATTTTGTGTGTGGACTACGGGCATTATATGGTCATTTGAGTTCATCACAGTGCGATGACTGCACTTCTGATTGACAGGAGCCTAGAGATGGAAGCTAAGGATGTTAACTTGACTTGTGACAAGGCTACTAACCAAAACCACAACCGTTGCTTCAGAAACCTGTGAAGTCAGTGAGATGATAGGGAGGGAAGCAGGGTCAGTTTGTGTTGTTAGACAAGAGGAAACTATTGATTTCGAAAGTTGATAGGAAAGCTTAGTTAATCTAAGTATAGATTTGTGTTTTGATGTATTGACACAGGTTTCTCTAAATGATTGATTTTTATATTTCCTCTTTTTCGTTGGATCTTCAGCTCTGGTTTCATGTGAAGAAATGAATGGACAAAGATCACCTCCCATCAGTCAGACAGATGACCAATAAATGGAATACATTCATTTTATAGTCGTCATTGTTTGCCTTGTTAGTCAAATACCAGCCAGACTATTGATAACTTTCTCCTTTTAATACTGAAACCCTTTATTAATTCACTTTTCACTTCTACAGCTAGAAGGCGCCAAAGGATCAAGGTCTGGTTAGGGTTATCATTGAAAATACTGTACTTCTTCACACTAAACAGAAATACAATTTGTTTGATGGTCAACAGTACATTGACATTCAAGATGTATTTAATTGTCCAATCGGAATTAGTTTTCTTACTGGGTTGTCTTTAGAGTAGTCACTTTAATGGGATATCAGATGTGTGTAAACCTTCACTTGAACTTGTTCAACTTTTTAATTCTGCAAATAGCAGAATATGTGCATGTCTTTTTAAAAATATGCTATTCACCGCTAGTGTGTATAATATAGCTCGATATTTATTCTATGCATTATTATTGTAGACTCATGGGTTTCTGGATGGATTCCATGTATAATTATAATAATACCTAGCTCTGTACCAGGACGTTGGGGCACGTTCCTCACCTCATGTTACATTAGTGGAGGAACGCGCACCAACGGCCTGGATCAGAGCTAAGTTACACCCACCGCATGTGTTACATTCCAATCACCGAGGTATTATTGAAATGACTTTTTAAAAACACTTATTGTACTCCTTTTATGTGCCTTACTGCCACCGATCCCTTACTTGTATTTTATACAAATGCTAAAGAATGAAGCAGCTGCTGAAATGGGAATTCATTTCTGAAGAGTGAAACCATGTTTTTTTGCTCAGTGATCTTTCTGAATAGAACACTACTTCAAATCGTTTTGATATTGTAAAGAACCGTCATGCATCTAACCTGCAATATAGTATGTCATGTTTTGTGTGTGGAATGATTGACATGTGATAATTGCCAGATGTATTTTCTCCCTCAGTGGGGATAGCTTTGAAAGTAACTCTTACCTGTATAATTTGTAAGCATTTTTCTGCAATATTTTTGTACACAGCTTTTTTCTTAGAACTCTCAAATATGAACTGAGGTTTGTTCTTAGGTGTGGAGAAGGAAGGGTTTATATCACCAAAAATAAAACATATCTTTGTCATACCGGTAACGCGGCATGTCGTTATTTCACTGTACTAATGAATTTAAAAGATATACGCTACCATTCAAAACTTTTGGGTCACTTAAATGTCCTTGTTTTTGAAAGAAAAGCACATTATTGTCCATTAAAATAACATCAAATTGATCAGAAATACAGTGTAGACATTGTTAATGTTGTAAATTACTATTGTAGCCGGAAACGGCTGATTTTTAATGGAATATCTACGTAGGCGTAGAGGCCCATTATCAGCAACCATCACTCCTGTGTTCCAATGGCATGTTGTGTTAGCCTTTTAAAAAGATAAACTTGGATTAGCTAACTGATAATTAAACCCTTTTGCAATTATGTTAGCACAGCTGAAAACTGTTGTGCTGATTAAAGAAGCAATAAAACTGGCATGCTTTAGACTAGTTGAGTATCTGGAGCATCAGCATTTGTGGGTTCGATTACAGGCTCAAAATGGCCAGAAACAAAGGGTCTAGTTTGAGAAACCGAAGCCTCAAGTCCTCAACTGGCAGCTTCATTAAATAGTACTCGCAAAACACCAGTCTCAACATCAACAGAGAAGAGGCAACTCCGGGATGCTGGCCATCTAGGCAGAGATGCAATGTTGCTTTTCTTTCAAAAACAAGGACATTTCTAAGTGACCCCAAACCTTTGAACAGTAGTGTATATTGTTGTTGGAAGAGGTATTAATTCATGTTGTTTATTTACATATTAAAAGTACATCTCCATAAAATCACTCCAGCAAATACACAAAACATACAAAGGCATTGTTACATAATTATAAAGCACCAGTGTTATTCTCCTCTTGACTTTAGTGACCTCAGAACGGGCATGATGTCATCCAGACGGTCAACATCTGAAAGGTCAACCAAAATAGTTGTACTAACCACATGATCAGTAAACGATTTCACACAAATGCATTATTGGATGGCGATAACGTCTCCTTACCTAGTGTCTGCAGCAGCTCCTGCACCAAAGAGTAGAATGCAGGAAAGAACTCCTCATATTCCTTTATCTTCAAAATAATACTGACAAGCACACATATTTAACCCCAGGCAGTAGGCTAATTTTACAACATTAACACAACGTTACACAGAATTAAACAAAAATAAATTCTGGTAATTGCTGCTGGTACCTGTCAATATCACTGGTTCCCAGGAGGTTGTGGAGCTCGTGGCTAACCGTGGCCTCTGGGGAGTTGACCAGTCTGGCTACCTGGTTTACCACCTCACTAGGGGGAGCTCTGTCATCTGAAATTCAATTTTGTTAGAAGTGGGAAAGGTATTGCATCCCTCAACCGAAAATATAAACGCAACGTGTCAAGTGTTGGTCTCATGTGCAGTTAAGGTATCTGTGACCAAAAGATGCATATCTATATTCCCAGTTAAAATCCATAGATTAAGGCCTAATTCATTTTCAATTGAATTATTTCCTTGTATGAACTGTAACCCATGTTGCATTTGTATTTTTGTTCAGTGTATGTTCTGGAGAAAGTTAATTGACCTGTACAGTATGGGCTAATGGTGCTGTAGAATAGTTCAAATGAATTGTAGATAGACAGTCCTACCCAGAGCCAGGATGTCCCTGAGGTTCCTCATAGCATTGGTCATCTCCCCCAGCCTGGTGTAGACCTCGTTCATACGTGGATACACCCCTCTGAGGGAGGTTATATCAAACAGCTTCTGGAAGTGGGACACCATGGACTGGAGAGTGTTCTTAGTGGGGCTCCTCAGCACCTGGTTAGAATTAGTTTCACATAAAGAGTCGGCTTTCACCTATACACACACACAACATAACTTTTCATAAAAAAATTTATGAAGAGAATAATTGGAGGAATCAGAGAATATCACTGTATCACAAACATTGTACATGACAAATTATCCAAGGTATGTTTTGCCTTATCTAAAGTTGAGATGTCATTTCCATGGTTACTCCATCCACTGCTATAAGCCAGTCCTACCAACCTTGTCCTCCCCAGAGTTGGTCTCTTCTAGCAGAGTGTCCACCAGTAGCATAAGGTCCTCTACTCGAACACTTTCCATAAGACTATTAGCGCCTGCTGGCTGCCATGGTAACAGTCTCAGCATCAACTTACTCAGGGCACAGTGCAGGTCCTAATCTCTCACAGAGACAGAGAGAGAGAGAAGTAAAGACATGGGTCTCTAGACTAGGGACAATGGTAAACAGAAGCTGTTAAGGTAGCCTATCTAGCCATACATATCACAGAAAACTGAGATGATGTAGATATGAAGAGTTCCTAAACTCTCTGGCTTTTAGTGACAGCGAAGTTGACAAGACCTGGCTGTTTACATGTTAAATGCGCTTTATAGACAGTCAGTCAACTCTCACCTTCAGTGAACCCAGTTGTTCAGCCCACATCTCCAGAGTGGAGAGGAGTTCGTCAAACTCAACCATCTCTGAGGCCCCGTTGGACAGCTGATGGCTGGTTATTGGCCTCGGTCTATGGAGCCTCAGTGGAGCCCCGGGGGTAGTCAAAACCGCTCTGATGTCATTCAGAACCTGAAAGTCAGACAAGGCAAATACTCCAGCAAAGTCTGAATTAAAAACATACAGTCAAGTGAGTTGATAATCGTTCCCACTTTAGACAAGGGGAGATAAATGGAGTACCTTCTCATGTCTGGCAGCCAAGGCCCTTGCCTTCACCACTTCCTGGTTACTCAGAGCAGCACTCTCCTCTTCTTTAGACTCCTGAGTAGACCTGTGGTGGAGGTAAAGGAGATGATATGACTACTAATATGACAGGCAGCACTCTAGGTCAAGGTAAGGAAGGGTTTAACTATGGAGGTTAAGCTGTGGTGCTCGTCTTATCCAAGAAGAACGACAGTTGCGTAATGTTTTCCCACCTCATGTTACTCTGTTGAATAAGTCTGTCCATGCGTCTCAGTTGTACTTTGTAGGACTTCAGCTCTTTCACTGTTGGCCTAGATTCCAAGTCTTGCTTCAACTGCTGAATTTCATTCCTAAACTCCTCCCTCTGAGCTTTGGTCTCCTTTAACTGTTCCTGATAGGACTATTGGGGAGAAGTAAGATTCAGAACTAAGATCATGATCATGGACTGTGGGGAAGAGGAACAGTTGTTACACTGTTCAAGACAAGTCATCCTGAACCATGAATAGTTCTGGTGTTCATCATGTTAGAAAAGTACAGGAAGTCACCTTCAGGAGAGCTTTGTGATTGGGGGAGACCCCGGTGGTGCCTCTCATGCTGCTCTGCGATTGGTCAGATGCTTGTGATCCCACAGAATCTCCTTTGAGGGACCTGAGGGAAGAAGTAAAGGTTGTAGTGACATCCGTCTACTTTTCTTTAGTCTTACAGTGAAAAAGGGTGTTGTGATAAAAATGAAGCATAACATTGAAAATAAGATTGTCTATATAATATTTACTTGATCTCATTGCGGAGCTGTTCCATTTGGGCCTCATAGATGCCAATTACATCCAACACCCTGATAAAAAAGACAAGTATTTGAAATCCTATACTGCAGCCATAAATCTGTAATAATTTAGCTAAGCAATGGTAAGATGTTGTATTATGAATCCTAATTTATGGTCTTAACGACAGCAGCGGTTTGTCGTACTGCTGGTCCACTGGTGAGTTGGGCCGAGCTGATCTTTTGTGGGTCTGCTGAAACACCTGGTTCTGCCTAGCAACCCGCCTCTCTTCCTCTGTCACAGTGAAGTAGAGCTTCCTCTGCAGCTGGGAAACTACTTCTTTCTCCTCAGACAGCTTCTGCTCCAGGCCCTGGCAGCGTTTCTACCAGCGGCAACGCAGACAAACAAAACAATAACAAGAAAAGACAAACAAGAAAGTTACAGTATAATCAGGGGATACCATGCGTTTCCCAGACACAGATTAAGCCTTGTCAGGACTAAAAAGCATGGTCAGTAGAGAATCTCCATTGAAAGTGCTTTTTAGCCCAGGACTAGGCTTAATCTGTGTCTGCCGGTAAACCAACGCTTGGTATTTCCAGGGCACCACCTACCTGTGCTTCGCTCTTGTCCTGCTGAAGTTGGTGCACTTTGCTGTGCTGCTGCGCGGCCTTGCCAATGTAACGGTCTTCCAGGTCCTGCAGCTTGCTCTTCACCTGGCACAGAACTCCCTCCAACTCCGTCACCCTCTGGGACTGACGGGCAGCGCGGCTAATGTGCAGCTGAGTCTCCTCTCTGGAACGAACATCAGTAACCCTTTACTTAAAGCTGGCAGGTATAATGGATTACGATACAATACATATAACTGTAAAGCAACACAAAGACAGACATTTCACACTTCAAAGCAGTGCTACTACTCCTTTGGGACACACAATGAACCCTTACTAAATGCTAGATAATAGTCCATTTGAAGATTTAATAAGATAATGTTAAATCCTATGTAATCCTACATTTGATCATTTAGCAGACTCTCTTATCCAGAGCGACATACAGGACCAATAAGGGTTAAGTGCCTTGCTCAAGGGCACAGAAAGAGTTTACCTAGTCTGCTCGGGATTCGAACCAGTAACTTTTCGGTTACTGGCCCAACGCTCTTAACCGCTAAGCTACCTGCCACCCTCCTATTTAATTGGATAATATACATTGAGGAGGGCCACATGGAACTAATTGGAATAAGTACATATCAAACAATAGATATTTCGCAGGAAATAATGGTTAAGAGGATATACATAATTATTCAAGTGATCAACTGGGCAATATGAAATATAAAATCCAACTTTCAATCATATATTGATTCATCAGATACATCAATAACCTGTCCTAGAAAAACATCAATTACCTTCCAGGAGAAAGCTAAAGTGAGGTAGCCTGGAATCCAAACTGATGTTTTGGGGGGAAAAAAACCCATATCAGATTGAATTCCAGGCTAAAGAGAGGGTCTCTGACAGAATGGCTTAACATGGTGATAGATGGATGTTCAGGTCAGGTGATCTCCCTCTGTCACGCCCCAGTGGTTAACACTTGCTGGCTGAGCAGCTGGTGTAAGCCGGCCCCATGTATACCTCTTACCCCTCTCTGTCTCACTGTATTAGGCTTACTACTCATGTCCACCAAGACTATTGTGTGACAACAGCTGGTGGGTACATGATCATTGATCTACATTATTAAGTAGATGGATGAACCACAGTCCTGCCAAAAACATATTTCTTTCTGATTATTCTAATAATCATATAAGGTGATGGAGGAATGTTTTGAGAGGTTAGAAACAGGATCAAATAATTGGGAGTTCAAAAATAATTAGGCTTCAAGAAGTGAGGTTTCCTACATACTAGAAAATCAATGTTCGTGAGTGTCTAAAATGATAAAAAATATAACTATTTAATATTAATTTTATAACTATATAACTATTTACTTAAGTTGGTTGTTGGACTGGATGAGCTCCTGAATCAAGGTCTGTCTCCTCTCCGAGTCTGTGAGCATCGTCCGCAGCATAGTCCTGATGTCACAGGCCGACTTCTTCTCCAGAAGCACCAAGTCTATGAGCAAGAGGACACACATTAAAGTAGAATATCTAATTGTCCATTTTCCTTCCAGTTCTTTTTACTTATAAGCCTATATTGTTTGGGTACCATGACCACTGCCTCACTAAATAACTTTTAGAAAACTAGCCAGAAACATTGAGACCCTGGCTGGCAGCCTACTGGAAATAGAAGAGCTAGTAAGTGGATCAGGAGCAATGCATGCACCAAATGGTTTCCCTTTGGGAAAAGGCTAATCACACAGAGGGGTGGGTTTGAGTGCTAACTTAGACGAGAAAATGCACACCTAGATCCAATAATTATTAATTATTTGCACACACAGAAACACAAGTCAGACAGTAGCATGTTGAGTGGTCTAAGGCATTAACACCTCCTTATAGACTTGCTCAACATGATCCAAGAAGTAAGTTAAGACATTTAAGTTAAGTTAAGACAGAAGATACTACAAAAACATACTAAACCATTACCTGCAAGGTTCTTATTCTCAACGGGATCAGCAAAGTGAACCGGCTTGAACCCATGGTGCTGGAGGAGTCTATTCACAGCATCCCACTCTGTCTGCTCCTGCTGCTAGGTCCAAACACAGCAAAACCACCACATTGCACGGTCCATTACAATACAACACACAAAGGATGTAGTATGATGCCGTTATATTTTTATTTTTTTTATGCATACAACGTTTAATATGAGCTCTGCTCTACCTGAAACTGGCTGTAGGTCCACAGAAAGACATATGTCTTGTCTCTTGACTGAAACACAGCATTTGTGTTCTTCCTATCCATCTCATCTCTGGCTAAAGCAGACTCTCCTCTCCTCAATAGGCTATACACTTTAGAGACTATACACAGCACGCTGTCTGATCCCGATGAGATAAAGAAACGTAAATTCTAAGCGTTCCTCTTGTTCCATCTTCTATTTGACAGGAGGCTGTCAGTGTGTCGGGCTCCTACTGTACCCTCCCTTCCAGTCAACACCTATATGGGTTATCAAATTACTTGGTCTCCCTTTGAGACCACCATGACAACACACAAACACACACACATAGTTGCACCAACTGTTCCATCTCTTCTCCACATGCAGGGGTGAAAATAGGTTAGTTTGATAGCTAGCTGAGATAGCAGTGATGTTGAACACATATAGGCTATATAGCTAGCTCTAGCTATCTAGCAAGCTAACGGTTAGCCGTTACGTTGCTAGCTAGTTAGCCAATTCTTGCATGTTTCACAAAACAACATATATAATTCATAAAACACTCTGAATACTAATTTCATAAATAACGTTTGGACATAACATATTCACCATGTATGTGCTTGTTGTGATGATTGATTTCTCAAAAAATGTCCGTTTTCAAGTTTCAAACAAACAGCGCGGAAGTAAAGTAGGATTTATTGTGCTCCGTTTCAACCAATAAGATCAAGCAAAATGTAGGGGATATTTAATGTAGTATTTTGATTGGTGAATCCTGAGTTTCTTCCAGACATGGGCGGGTTTGGTTCCTCCATTCAACTAACCTAACATAGCAACCGTAAAAAGACGTTCCAGTTCGTTTTATTGAAGTCACGCTGCGCAGGTAATTGCTGTTGTCGAATATAACATATAATCGTTTGGGAATTAAAGCTATTATGATTATTGCACTTTTGACTCTTGAACGCGACTTGCGTTTGACCCATGAGATGTCAAACTTGCTTCAGTTAAATATAGCCATCTGCTATAAATCTCAAATAACCTAATCTCAAAATGACACCTATGTATTATAAACTTCTGTACTTCTAGCACAGGAGGTTGGTGGCAGGACGGGTTTGTGGTCATGGCTGGAGCGGTATTAGTGGAATGGTATCAAATACAATGAACAAAAATATAAACACAATTTGCAACAATTTCAAAGATGTTACTGAGTTGCAGTTCATATAAGGAAATCAGTCAATTGAAATAAATAAATGAGGCCCTAATCTATTGATTTCACTTGAATATGATATGCATCTGTTGGTCACAGATACCTGTTGACCACTATTTGTCTCATGCAGCACGACACATCTCCTTCGCATATAGTTGATCAGGCTGTTGATTGTGGCCTATGGAATGTTGTCCCACTCCTCTTCAATGGCTGTGCGAATTGGTGGATATTGGCAGGAACTGGAACACGCTGTTGTACACATTGATCCAGAGCATCCCAAACATGCTCAATCGGTGACATGTCTGGTGAGTATGCAGGCCATGGAGAACTGGGACATTTTCAGCATCCAGGAATTGTGTACAGATTGTGACATGAGGCCGTGTATTATCATGCTGAAACATGAGTTAATGGCGGCAGGTGAATGACACTATAATGGGCCTCAGGATCTTGTCATGGTATCTCTGTGCCTTCAAATTGCATTGATAAAATGCAATTGTGTTAATTGTCCACAGTTTATGCCTGCCCATACCATAACCCTACCGCCAACATTGGGCACTCTGTTCTCAACGTTGACATCAGCAAACCACTCACTCACACAACGCCATACACGTGGTCTGCGGTTGTGAGGCCGGTTGGATGTACTGCCAAATTCTCTAGAACGACGTTGGAGGAGGCTTACGGTAGAGAATTTAACATTAAATTACAATGCAATAGGAAAGTATTCAGACCCCTTCCCTTTTTCCACATGTTGTTACGTTACAGACTTATTCTAAAATGAATTAAATACCAATTTCCCTCACCAATCTACACACAATACCCCATAATGACAAAGCGAAAACAGGTTTTTAGAAATGTTAGCAAATTTATACTGGGAGACTAGTCAGGATCGAGGGAAAGATGAAAGGAGCAAAGTACAGAGAGATCCTTGATGAAAACCTGCTCCAGAGTGCTCAGGACCTCAGATTGGGGCGAAGGTTCACCTTCCAACAGGACAACAACCCTAAGTACACAGCCAAGACAATGCAGGAGTGGCTTTGGGACAAGTCTCTGAATGCCTTTGAGTGGTCCAGCCAGAGCTCGGACTTGAACCCGTTCAAAATAGCTGTGCAGCGACTCTCCCCATCCAACCTGACAGCGACTGAGGCTGTAATCACTGCCAAAGGCGCTTCAACAAAGTACTGAGTAAAGGGTCTGAATACTTTGCTGAAATTTGCTAAAAAATATTGTTTATGGTGTGTACATTGATGAGGGGAAAAAAACTATTAAATTAATTTCAGAATAAGGCTGTAAACTAACAAAATGTGGAAAAAGACAAGGGGTCTGAATACTTTCCGAATACACTGTATCTGGCAACAGCTCTGGTGGACATTCCTGCAGTCAGCATGCCAATTGCACGCTTCCTCAAAACTTGAGACATTTGTGGCATGGTGTTGTGTGATATGCCACACCTGTCAGTTGAATTGATTATCTTGGCAAAGGAGAAATGCTCACTTACAGGGATGTAAACAAATTTGTGGACACAATTTGAGAGAAATAAGCTTTTTGTGCGTATGGAACATTTCTTGGATCTTTTATTTCAACTCATGAAACATGGGACCAATATTTTACATGTTGCATTTATATTTTTTTTCAGTGTACATCAAACACATGGTTTGATGCCATTCCATCTGCTCCAGACGTTATTATGAGCCGTCCTCCCCTCAGCAGCCTCCACTTACTTCTATGTATGAATTTTACCGATCCCTTCATAGACTAAAACACAGTATGGACATTTGAAACTCACTCTGCCCTAAGATAACAATGTTAGTAAGAGAGACTAAAAGGATATCTGTCAACCTCTTACACATGAACTGGTGCAAGCTGGTGGCATTTGATGTCTTTCTACCGCCACTGGACAGCCACACTGGAGAAAGGGCAAACCTGTAATTGTCTCAAGAAGGTCAAAATGCAAATCTTAGCCACCACAATATCACCCATACAGTATACTCATGAATAAATAGAGGGTCTGTTTTTAAATTAATCTCTCTTCTTTTCAGACTTTTGGCAAAGCAGAAAGATATGAATATTGTACATTACCTGATGTCTCCCTGATTGACCAATGTGGTGTTGAGAAAAACAGTGGTCAGATACAGTAAACAACCACTTGAGACTACTGGATAGAGCTGAACCATCTAAGAAATCCCATATTTTATCCCTATAGTATGTGTGAAAGCTGTGAGGCTTTCAAATTCAACTAGAGCATTTCTATAGGCCTTATTCGTTCTAGGCATCACCTGCATCCCAGCGGAAGGTAGACTGGAGTTCATACAGGCAGTAAGGAAAGGTCATCCCTTCCCTATACCATATGGAAATACATAGTGTTGGAATAGAACCGTCCAAAGAGCCTCCATGGCTACTCACTGTGTCCCCACATACTGTTCATCAAGTCCAACAAGCAGAACATTTTAATGGAAATGTAAGCCTTGAACTAGTGTGAATCCTGTTGAAATAAGGCTTTGTTTACACAGGCAGCCCAATTCGGAATTAGATTTGGTAGATGGGTGGTCCCTATAGAATGATACCTGTGAGCAAAGTGGATACTGGATATTGGATAACCACCATTACCACCAGCCATATAAGACATTGGGCCATATGAATAAATGTCTTCTAATTTCTAGGAAAACAATGTTGTCTCATTAAATATTTACTTTTACACTTCTTAAAGTGTAAGATATTTAGCAAAGAACTAGTTAATTGACTTCATGTTGTTATCTGCAATTTTGTTAAATGCCACGTAATGTCGCCAAACAATTGCCTCCTGATTGCAAATGCCAAGAGCTGACATTCACGTCACCTCATTCTAGGGCCAGCTCTGCAACGTAAAATTTGGTTTCCTTCTTTGTAAAAAGTTGTATAATATTTTTTGAAATGTGGCAGGTTTTTATTGTAGTTTATCGTTTCTAATACAAGTCGCCCATCTTCACTTTGTGTAAATTAATTAAATGTAAAGAGCTTTTAATGCTGTCCTTGTATTTTAAATTAAACAGTTTAGTGGCATCTGTTTCATGTGGCCTGATGGTAGAAATGTGTTTCTTTCTGCAGCCTAAGCAGAAAGCCTGGCATTGGCTTCTGTTCTGCGGTTCTTCGAGTCTCAGGAGACTTATTCCATGAAATAAACAACTAAGCAACTTGTAATGTGCCATCTGATATCTATTCTAAGGCTATTTGCATAGTACACTGGTGCATTCTGGTGCAGCTTTCTCTTTTGCTGACCAATGACCAATGTACTGTATAGAAGTCATCAGTGTATCATCACTATTTGAGCTTGAGAAGGACATTAGGCCAACAAAGGCAGCATCGTTATAGGGTGGGTGGTATACTTCTTATAAGGATGTCCTTCTGCTGTTAGGAATGCTGCTATAGGAACTGACTGTTGTTAGGAACTCAAATGTAGTCTTATTGTGCAGTGCATTGGGCTGGGGCTAGGAGAGGAGGATAAACACTGCTGATGTAGAGTTCTGTCTGTTTCCTTACCATCTGCTAAGGACTAGTACTGGATGTACGTTGGGTCCACCACTCCATTAGGTGGGTAATGGAGGTTGATCGTCATCGTCAGGGCAAACGAGCTGTGACAAATGAAAAGATGTCCAAAAGGATGGACCACTACTGTATCCAAGTCAGGAGGTTCTCCATTAAAATGCCATGCAATTTAATAGACACAATATTATTGGAAAGCCAAGTAAGTAGCTTCCATTTTGAACGTATTCTATAACCAAATTATACTGTATATTTACATTTGTTAATTTAAGAGCATTGCCTTTTACAATAATATAACTTGTTCATTTTGGAGTTTGGAGAATTGACTCTACAATTCCATGAACAGAAATAGACAGGAGACGGCTACAACAAATCTCCCAGCAGCCACATCAGTCATAGTCATGGAGAGGGAGAACTGTATTATTTTTCACCTTTTAGAGACAACTTCCTGAAACATAATTTGCAGATAAAACATGAAAGTGGAAAAAGCATGAAGAGCTCTCTCCACTAATCCTACTTCACCTTGACGCACAGCCACTTCATTCATTCATGAACTTCTTAAAACTGTAATGGCAAAAAAAAACATATTGCCACATTTCCATCAAACACATTTTTTTGTTGTTTTGTATTTGGTCAAAAAAACGGAGAAAGCTGTCAACAATCGGAATTGGCATGGAAACAGCCTGATTATTGAGAAGGTCTCTCTCACTCTATTTTCTGTTTGTTTTGCTCCCTGTTGAGGCAGAAAGGACAGGTAATCCATGCGGAGATTATCTGGCTCTCATGTAGCACAGGTGCTAGAGGCTGATATGACACGAAGTAATATCCCTGCACCACCTCATGTGGAGATAGTAGTAGGGATTATACAGATAACATTTAAAGTATCTGTCCTGTGTTCCAGATTTCTATGAAATATTTACCTAAAATTAAAGGTAGACTCAGCGAAATGACGTTGCCACGAACAGCACCAGAGATACTGAGGTGAGCGAGATGCAACACTTTGAGCCTCGCACGTCAACCCTCTTAGTTGTTGTGGAAATGGACCCACTGTGCTGTTTGCTTTCGGCATCTATGTCATATCGCTGAGTCTACCTTTAATTACGATATGATTAAATAAATGTCCTTCCAAAAAAAGTATAATTAAGGATGTTAAAAAGCAGCTTTTCAATGTGCCCCTGCTTGGCCTGAGTATATAAGAATTTGCTACCAACTCCACATGGGGCAGAGCTGCACACAGCCTAGCAGGGCTAAGCCTTTTATTTATTTATTTATAACAATACCGAAGGCTACTGCCTGTACCTGGATGTTCAGGATTTGGAAACATGATGGAACTACTAGGGCGCTTTACTGTAACAACAGACATATTATTTTATAAGCGTGAGTGGTTTTTGTCCGTTGCTTTGTCACTATTGCTATATTATCCTTCGTGATTTTTAGGAGATACGACAGCTAACTGCTGCTATATATCAGTCAACCACAGCAAACGATGTTTCCTCTTAAGAGTTCCAACTTTTAGCTACAAACCACATGATTTAAAATAGAAGGAAATGGCGAGGTGGTTGTTGGGGTGGAGGATCTGCTTTGGCTTGCTTTCTTGTTGACTAGCCAGCTAGTTAAGTTAGTATTGATAGCTAACGTTAGTATGCTAGTGTACTGCTTCTAAACAGCCAGCAGGCCAATTTACAAACTACAAAATCGGAAAAAAAGAAATAACTGGTGAGGTTGTTATTGTATAGACTTTGTCCTGTTTGCTAACACTAGCTGCTTGTGCGCCCTCCTGAGTCTGTCTCCCTTAGACTCCTTAATCACACACAAGGAGGAGGATGTCATTCTCCAAGCACATTTCAAGCATTTTTGGAGATGGGGTTTAACTGAGTGGGGTTTCTAAAGGACGAGACGAGTCAACAACATCATTTGGGTATGAGGAAACAGAATATAAGCTTTTAAAATATTTTCAACGGGCAGTTTAACGCAAACAGAGCAGCTGCCTAGCATTGTGTCAACACCATTGCTATTTTCTATAAAATCAGCAGTGCTACTTTTTACTGTTGATACATTTTTTTTAAAATATTGTATTGTCAATATACTATCTTTGTGTATAAAATAAGCAATTACTTAATGCAGTGAACATGGCAGCAAATAGTCTATGAAATAAAGAAAGACTATATACAACATCTAACTATGTTACCATTTATTATATTTCTCATTTATAGGTCTTTTCTCATTTTCTACATGTATGATTTGTATTTGTCTGTTTTGTTTTATTATTTCCTCATGCTTTATAGCGAGAGCTCATGCATTATGGCCCTTATTCTAGAGACTACAGTGGACTGGGCACATCAATCAAACGGTGCATGGGCCAATTACAGGACGGCAAAAGACCCGGTCAAAGTTCACAGTCAACGCTCACAACTTGGCCAGAGAAAGCAAACATACGTAGAGCAGACACCTCATAATACCCAAAGGTTGGGACGGAGTGATCAAAGTTATTCACAATGGTTAACCAGCCATTCATTACTGAGTTGTGCTTGGTCCCCTTTCAAAAACTGAAATTGCCTTGATTCTTACAATTCTATTCAAAATTAACAAATAAGAAAACATGCCATGTGCAGATGAGAGGTGTGACAATACAGAAGGGGTCAATTACAAAATGGGCTTGTTCACGAGAGAAATCCCATTCCAATGAGTATACTTGGATAAAGTACTGTACATTAACATTTCCGAGCCTGTTAGAAATACATTTTTGGGTATATATAATTTTTTTGGTAACATGTTAATTGTAAAAAAAACAAAAAACACAGAACAGGTCAAAACTATCTATAGTTTCATACTTTTAAATTGCTACATTAACACAGGGATCAAATTCAATTCACTTAAAAATAAATAGTCCAAAGAGATGACATTGAGCAGTATAAAACACAGTAATCAAAATTAAGTGACCAGAAACTTTGTACAAACAAACATTACACATTACAAAGAAACAAAAAGCAAATAAAAATCATCTTTGGTGAGGTAAGAAGGCTTATGATGACAGACAAGGAACATTTGCTCAAGTTACCTCAACACTCATGGCGAAATATGAGCTAAAAACAATTTCGTTTTTTTTGTCAAGTTCTCAGCAAATCATACATGATGATGGCATAATTTTGTCTGTGTTCAAATAAAAAGCAGTACATAAAGTCCACTGCATCTGACTGGCAACCACAAGAGTGTGAGCCATCCTGCAATTGCATAGCAAATAACCGCATTGCAAGAATATTTTTCCATAGAAATGTACGTTTCAAAGGCCATATGTACTTTAGTATAATTTATGTCATTCACTGTAAAGGGAAAAAGGAATCAAATCTTTCTCTGAAGTTAAGTAGGCCTACTTCAGATAGACTTAGATAAAACATGTCATTATCAGTATTGAAAGCATTCTCAATCGAATTTTCGGAATCAAAAAACACACGTATCTATCACTGTTCAAAAACAAACAAACATATCGTCCTCAGACAGTGCAATGCTTTACATCCCACAGCAGAAACAAAGAAAACGCTTGCACATGAAAAGTGCAAGAGAGGACATCAGCCTTCAAGACGAGAGAAACAGGCACAACACTAATACTTAGGAAGAAGACAGCAAAATAGTTCTTGTTATGACCACTACTGGGAGGTAAGCTTGAAAGCTTTCTATATATTTGGCATAATCATACAGTGAGTGTAGACAAGGTCTGTCTGTAGATAGCCAACTGATTTCAGTTGATTTTTGCATGTATTGATTTATAAAATGTATCAACCAAATCCATTAAAAAAAATCCCAGGTTTCCAGTTGTACAGCTGTCATATTTCACGTGTTAAATTACTAGTGTAAGTGGAATAAACATTAAACTAATGAAACATCAATAACAATCATAATTATTTTGACGCAAACAATAATGAAAACAAGCTTTTACAGTGAGTCATTGAGAGAAACAATAAGATAAAATTCAACCAAATTCAATGTGTTACGGTCAAAAGTGGAATGATCAGGTGAGGGAACGAGGGTTGGGTGAGCGTCAGCCGCGCACAGAACAAATGAAGTCTAAACAGCTGGCAGGAGTAGTATCTTCATCTTAGCCTCCTCTTTCTCCCATGACAACGACCATACACATTTTAGAATAACATAGTCGTTCTCTTTCTGTGAAAACAATCCACTCAGGACTGGAGTGAGAACTGGTCCTGTTCGATAGGCTTCTTGACCCAGGCTCCCAGTCCTGTCTTGTGGAATTCCTTGGTCAGAGTCTGCTTGGCAGCATGGTACTCCAACGCTGCCTGTTTGGCATCGTGGTACAAGCTGGGTTTGGCACCTTTGATTCTCAAAGTCTGTGAAAGCTAAAGTCAGGAAGAGAGAGGTTTTAATTGGACGAGAAATCATTCAACAATCAAGTGAACAAACACAATGTCAAAATATTTCCGTTGCTAAATGGAGTTCTTGGAACATAATGAGTCTCAACTACCCAGCCATGCACAGCAAACGCCACCTGAGAGTATGTAAGGTGTTGTGCGGGTTAAGTAGCCTACCTTGCAGTATAGGCGCACCCAGCGGCTGTAGAGGGCGTGCTTGCAGAGCCTCGAGGGCCGTCCCAAGTCGTCCTTGCCTGTCATGGCGTTGATGACCTCTAACCCCTGGTCTCCCACAGCCCAGTTCACACTGAAGTTGGGAGCTTTACCCGGCTGCCGTGCTTCTGCGTTGCTTATTCCTGCAGAGAAGAGAAAGTGACTTAAAAATAATCCTTTGTGTGGTATTTGTTTTCAGGACAATCCAGAAGGTGTGTCTGACATAAACTAAGTAGGATGTAGGATGTAGGATGAGCAGGATGACAGCCAGACCCCTTACCGCTCAGAAGTGGCCTGTTGAGATTGAACGTCTGAGGCAGGTCCTCAATGTCAGCGATCCTCTGGTACATGGCTCTGGAGAGGTGGTCTGCGTGGTACAGACTGCCCAGGATAATGCTGGAGAAGTAGATGGGCTCCGTGAAGTAACACATCAGAGAGCCCTGGATCCCTACTACGTTCCACCTGAGAGAAGGGCGTAATGAGAAAGGCTGTTCATAGGGATGCACTGTTTTTGAGTGACACACCCCTTTGAGTCTTGCCACCACAAAACACAGTGCAAGACATGGATAAGTTAAAAACTCTTGAATTTTTCTTATTTTCTCCACCTAATAAGGCAACCTGGGTTGAAGAAAATAATATGTAATAGCCTCTCAGTTGGACATTTCCTATTTTTCCAACATTAAGCTCCACTTTTAGTGATGAAGGGTGTTTATTGCCTGGAGTCAGATGCTATTCAAATGATTCTGATTAGTGCATGCATATTTCTCTCTCTCTCTCTCTCTCTCTCTCTCTCTCTCTCTCTCTCTCTCTCTCTCTCTCTCTCTCTCTCTCTCTCTCTCTCTCTCTCTCTCTCTCTCTCTCTCTCTCTCTCTCTCTCTCTCTCTCTCTCTCTCTCTCTCTCCCCCCTCTCTCTCTCCCCCCTCTCTCTCTCTCTCTCCCCCCTCTCTCTCTCCCCCCTCTCTCTCTCTCTCTCCCCCCCCCCTCTCTCTCCCCTCTCTCTCTCTCTCAAGTCCCAATCACTTGTGTATCACTCTGCCAACAGAGCGGCGCTACAGGTGTGATTATACTAGAGCCGTGATTAGGCCTTTGATTAATCCCCACGGAAATGGCATCCCTGCTGGGAGTGCCCTAGGAACTTTAACAGCACCTCAAACTGCAGATGTGTAATCATGAACAATATTGTTGATTTATACACTTTAGATCTCAGTAAAGTTTGTTAAGATTGTTTCTTCAAGACGTGTTCTCTGTCCATGTGATTTGCTCAAGCAAAAGCCTTTGCAGCTGTCTCTGACTTGTGAAAAGTCACAATAATGGCATAAATGGTAGATTTGCATTGTTTGGTGTTTTTATGAATATCACATTTAAATCTTCATTCCATGAAAATGGCTGGGCATCTTCTGAATGGTTACAGTTTGACTGGTTGTTAAACTGTAAACATAGTCAAAAGGAGTGGTGTCAATGATAGATACAGACCTGGCGATCTTGTCGCTGCAGGACATGGTGAGTAGCCTCTCTCCCTGCAGTACCCCGTCCCAGGTCTGGATGGTGTTACTGACTTTCACAGGGATTGTCCCTTCCCCAGACTCTATCTTGGTCCTCAGCTGACCACGTGCTTTCCTGTTAGGATGCTTGTCTCCCTGATCTGTGGATGAAATGGAAAGTAAATAAGCCTTTAAAATTTAGAAGAAGAAGAAGCAGTTTAACATGAAGAAGAAGAGCCACCCAGTGAAAAGTCTCACCCTCAAAGGCAGCCTCATGGGGTGAGAAGATCCGTGCGTCTCCACAGGGCGACGTGCTGATGTAGAGGTGGAACTGCACGTTGTCCTTCAGACGGAAGCCCTGCTTGTTCTCACACCTGGTGAATATCGACTTCTGCTGCTCCTCTCTGTTGTTACTATAGCAGACAGACAGACGGACAGACGCTTGGTAAGACAAGGGTAACCGTTTTATCTACATTGGCATTTGTTTCTTCCGGTAAAATGAAATTGTTTACGAGTGTTGTTGACCAGTCAGTCTCCACTATTACGGTCTCCGTGGTTACAGTGACTTACCTGAGGAAGTGTTCCAGCTGTGCGTACAGGTACCTAAGGAGGGAACGACGAGCAATGATCTCAGCATGGCAGTCGTTCAAAGCCAGGCCGCGGTCGCTCATGTACTCGCCGTTTATACACTTGGTCCCCGTGGAAACACAGATCACTTGTGCCTCCTTGACATCGGTGCCTGGGCGGGACGTGTGGATTGTGAGACAAAAATAGTTTAAAATGGTATATAAACTACATAGTCTACTGAATACAGTACATCATTTGTTTCTCTTGTTTCATGAAGCAATGATAAAATCAACTAGGAAATGTGAAGTGATACCTAATATACAATGTAAATTAGGCAAACATCTTTCTTTCGTGATCAGTCTCTAATGAAACCCCCAGTTGTGATCCATGCAGCACCAGTGAGGCTCTCTCCATTTGACAGAGAGTCAGAGATTAACAATCAACTTAAAAGTAAAAGTAACAGTACCTGTTGTCATGACAATGCCTGCTAGGACTTTCCGTCGTGCGTGCGGGGATGTGAAGTTATCCGTCAGCTCACTGAACTTGTCAACTACCAGACCGGACACAGCATCAGCTAGAACCTGAGATAACCACCAAGCAGAGCATGAGATTCCAGGTTTCGTCATCATAACGTCAGAAGAAGAACCGAGGCCATAAACCAGAGATTTTAAACCCAGACAGAATAGAATGCAAGGCACAGAGAAGGGGAGGGAGGAGAGGGGAAAGTTCCTGGAGAGGTTTAAACGTTAGGCCTGATCACTGACAACGATGAGACAGCCTTTAGGGAGGAGGTCAGAGACCTAGCAGTGTGGTGCCAGGACAACAACCTCTCCCTCAATGTGAGTAAAACAATGGAGCTGATCGTGGACTACAGGAAAAGGTGGGCCGAACAGGCCCCCATTAACATTGACGGCACTGTAGTGGAGCGGGTCGAGAGTTTCAAGTTCCTTGGCGCCAAGACAGTCATGAAGAGGGCACGAAAACACCTTTCCCCCCTCAGGAGACTGACAAGATTTGGCATGGGTCCCCAGATTCTCTCTGCTACCGCACGGCAAGCGGTACTGGAGCGCCAAGTCTGGGACCAAAAGGCTCCTTAACAGCTTCTACCCCCAAGCCATAAGACTGCTGAACAATTAATCAAATGGCCACCCGGACTATTTACATTAATACCTCAACTAACCTGTACCACCGCACATTGACTTGATACCGGTACCCCCTGTATATAGCCTCGTTATTGTTATTTTATTGTGTAACTTTTTTTTTGTTGTAAAATTTTGTTTTACTTAAATGTATTTAGTAAATATATTCTTAACTCTTTCTTGAACTGCATTGTTGGTTAAGGTTTGTAAGTAAGCATTTCACGGTAAGGTCTACACCTGTTGTATTCGGCGCATGTGACAAATACAATTTGATTTGACGATCACCTTTCTGGTTTATCATATCATATAGCTCTGATGAAACGTCTATGATCAATTGAAAATCTAGAGGCAGAGGCAATGACAATCCAGGGTACCCCTATGAGACACCCCTGCTTTCTCAAACTGAAGCTCAGGTAACAGAACAGAAGACAGGCTAGTGCAGTATAATACATTAGAGGTGCCTACTTCTTCAGGGATCAGACGTACCAACCGCAGATAAAAAGGGTTTAGATAGGGATGAGTGACGGACAAGACACCAGGGAGCTTAAACGCTGCAACGCAAATCATCCATCCGTTTCATTGACTGATCTGTTCTAAAACAGGCCAACAGAGCAGGCAGCTTGTCTAATCAATAGGTATGTTTGAATAGCATTCAGGAGCTGATGTTAATTAAGATTACCGTTTAATTTACCTTGCCTCGTCAGTCGTTATCTCAGGCAGGAGGGATTAGGGGTACGGGATTAAGTGATGTGTAAATAGATTTGAGTGTACACAAAGCAACATGGAACGTTCAAGGCTGTAATGCACCACTGTCTCTCAAAGCCTCGTCTCATTTTCAATTAAGCCCTGTCAGAGCCTTATAATGAGCTGGTTAGACCATCAAGTCAATTAAACTGAGAATAGTTCAAATGAAGTGAACTCTGCATACTGCCTGCAATGCAGGATGAACCAAACCGAGATATCTGACTATAGCACTCTTATTTCATGGGGTTAAACCACCCAGATATAGTTAAGAAGAGTCTCTGCATACTACTCAAATTGTGCTACTGCTCCACAAGATTTTTGATGGGGAGTGGGGGTTGACCTGCATTATACGTTTACTATGTGCTATTCTGTGCCTTACATTGAAAGTTACAGCTTTTCAAGTAACCATATGAAACAAGCATGTCATCCAACAGTCTCTTAGTGAACGTGGTGTGGGCAGTAGTAGTTCTTACCTGTGGCAGGTGCAGCTGCAGGCCCTCTCTGGGTATGGGCTGTCTGGACGGTGTCTGATCCAGTTGCATGTTAAAGAGGGCAGAGAGAGCAGCCTGCGCCGCCCGGGCCTTGGCCAGCTTCTTATTGCGGCCGGAGCCCTGGAAAGTCTGCGTGTCCACCACCACAGACATGGCAAAGTTCTTGGCGTGGCTCTCTCCACTCTCTGACACAAAGTCGTACTTTAGCCCAGGTCGTAGTTCGTTGAGGATCATAACAGGGTTCTTGGCAATAGCGGGGGAGACGAAGGCTGGGACGGACGGGGTGGGTGGTAGGCCTAACGAGGACTGACTCAGGGCAGTAGTACCTGAGTTTGCCAGCAGGGGATACTCAACTAGTCCCAGGGAGCTGAAGGAGCCATTGGTACCGTTAGAGCCCAGGTAGAAGGACTCCTCAGGAGGGGCCGGGGTCTCAAACCCATTAAACAACATGTCCGGGAAGTCGGCCTGGTCGGAGGTAAAGTCTGTGTTGACCGTTAGCGTCCGGCCCATTGCCATGTGCGCCTCGGAGGCGTTGGGGAACTGAACGAACGACCGCAGAGCCTTCTCAGCCGAGTTGAGCTTAGCCTTCTTCTTGGTGGGGCCGGAGCCCTCGAACAGCTGCCCGTTGACCTCGACGGTCATGACGAACACGGGCGCGTGGACCGGACCGGTCTGAGACAGCAGCTTGTACTGCAGCCCAGGCTTGATCTCATTCAGCTGCATCAGGGCATTTTTGGGTAGAATGGGCCCGGGCGTTTTCTTACGTTTCTTGGGCCTGTACTTGTTGTTGTGATGCCCGTTATTACCCTCTTCTAAGGGACGCTTCCTGCCCCCTCCACACCCTGCACTGCCCCCATTAGGGAGGTGAGCTGCCCCCTCACCCCCCAACCCCTCCTTGGAGGAGGAGACCACGTTGTCCAGGTTGCGGTTTTCCTTAACGTCGGTGCTGCTCGAACCTGCGGTGCCCAGAAAGAGTAACTTACAACGCCTTCGTTGCAGGATCTTGTAAATGCAAAATTTATAGATTCCTTTATCTCTCTTTGTAACTGGACAAGTGATGTGTGTTCCTTTGTATGTTAAGTAACATGCCATAAGCTAAGTAACATGCCATAAGTAGTCATTATAGAAAACATTGTATGTTAAATACATAGTAATATTAGTATCAACAATCAAATCAAAGGTGAGGGGGGCGGCCTGAAAAAACAATGACGAAAGGACTGATTTCTGGGGAAAATCTTTATATTTGATTTATTTATTTATTTTTCAGAATAAGCACTACCAAAGACATAGGCAGTGTAAATACAAAAGTAACCCCACCAAAATGTCTAAACATTTCAGTGGCTCCTAATTATCTATTCATCTGTGTTATTGAAGAACTGGTTCTCAAAACTTCTAGAAACGTCCTGTGATGGACTGCATGGCCAATTTAACAGTAAGGCTTGTATTTATCATGGTATCAATAAATTCGGTGTAGCTGTGGTTGAGGGAACACATATCACCACGTCCTGATTACAAAGCTGATGGAACTTGGTGTAAATTTTCATTTATAACATCCTCCAGCAAAAGCTTGATAGGTTACTCCTTTCGGCGCTCAGGGATCAAATACATCCTTGTATAAAATGCAGGAGGAGAGAAGAAGGTAGCGACAAGGGGCTTGGAGAGAAGAGACAAAATAAGGATATCCCAAAATTGAGGTGTTTTCATGTACAACTGCAGTCAAATATTTATTCAAATAACCATTTTCTTTTCATTATAATTTAGCTCTGGACCAAGCTGTATATCATCATTTTCTAAAACAAAGTGTACAGAGTATATATCAGATTTCTTTATGACTAGGCTGGTAGTTGTGGTAAAGTAAATAACAAGCATGCAAGAGAAAAAAAAACTAAACACAATGCTGCTAGCGACCAGCGCAACAGGAGGGGAGTAGTGATTACAACCCTGTTGGGAAAGAGAGATTATTTAACAACAGAGCATTGTGATTGACCACGCCACGACAACACTGTCCGTCGCAAACCATGCTCAGTTCTGACCCAGACACACACACACACACACACACACACACACACACACACACACACACATCCACCAGAAAGCCCTTGAGTAACCTTGGCAACATATACCCGTCTGCCTGCCAACAACCCTCCCTGTGTGCTGTGCAGCGAGGACGTCCCTGACCGACACAGTAATCCAAGTGAGCTCCCGTCTGGGTTGGGCTTGGTGTAACAGGGAAGTGGGAGGATTTAGGCTGTCCTAACATCATAACATGTCCTAACATCGTAACTGTCAAGTGTGTAATGGGATCTATGCGATATCACTGCCAGCCAAAGCACTGCGCTGAATGAATTCAACATCTGCTCCATACAGCTCCATACTGTGGGTATAGATACATACAGCCTCTCTCTGTACCTTACAACATGAGATGGCCCTATTGGGCTTGGATTTTGTTGTCGTTGTTGCCAAACCCTGTATTTATACCATAGAAAGAGCATCCTTTCCTCAATAACCCTCCCAGGCTTGTTACAGGCAGTTTAAGGCTGAACTATAACTGCTCTCAGAACCTAGACGAGGTACTCTGTGGGGTTTAAGAAGCTTTTCGAGAAGAGCAGGGGGTCAAGCTTAGAATCCGTCTCTTAAAGCGCTCTGAAATAACGCAGAAGATATCCCCTCATCTCCCCCTGAATGGGAGATTAAACTCTGATCCTAACTCCTGAGCCAGGAAACACAGTCTGATGACACTTTCTCAAGGTCAATCCTACACAAACCAATCAGGGAGAGGAGGAGTTTTAATACATTGTAGGCCTAAAATTCTCCTCACTGGATTCTTTCCAATAATGTTGTGTTATTGATAGCAATATTAAACTTGAAAACATATAACCGACTAAATAATTTTGCACTACTAGGGATATTCTATTATTAGTGTGTGCACAAAAAGCAGGGGGGGGAGGGGGGAGGGACTCACTCATGCTCTCTTCCTCATCTCCCTCCATGGTGAAGAACCTTGGCTGGTTACGGGGCTGCTTCACACCAGCTCGACCTGTAGGACAGACAGATAGACAGAAGGACAGACATACAGACACACACATCCATCAGAAAGGCATCGTGAGATATTCTAGTATAAACATAAAATATTCCACTGTAAATTCTGCTACTTGCTTTTGGAAAAGATCAAAGATACCATGTCACACAGCTAAAATAAAAAACCTAAGATGCTATACTAGAGGAAGTGGACTCTTCCTTTAAGGTTCATCTTAGAGTATATACAGTGCATTCGTAAAGTATTCATGACCCCTTGACTTTTTACACATTTTGTTACATTACAGCCTTATTCTAAAATTGATTAAATCGTTTTTTTTCCTGATCAATGTACACACAAAACCCCATAATGACAAAGCAAAAACTGGTTTTTATTTTATAATTATTTGGGGAGCTGTATTATACATACATATTCAGCAGCTGGACTAATCCTGTCCATGCTGACAGACAATAAAGGTCTTGGCAGTCTTTTGTGACTTTAATATCTGTCCCATTATCCCTCAGTTTCAACTAGCTCTTTTGGAAAATGCTGCAGGTCACACACTATACAGTACAGTCGTGGCCAAAAGTTTTGAGAATGACACAAGTATTGGTCTCCACAAAGTTTGCTGCCTCAGTGTTGATGATGGCAATTTGCATATACTCCAGAATGTCATGAAGAGTGATCAGATGAATTGCAATTAATTGCAAAGTCCCTCTTTGCCATGAAAATTAACTTAATCCCCCAAAAACATTTCCACTGCACTTCAGCCCTGCCACAAAAGGACCAGCTGCCATCATGTCAGTGATTGTCTCGTTAACACAGGTAAGAGTGTTGGCGAGGACAAGGCTGGAGATCGCTCTGTCATGCTGATTGAGTCAGAATAACAGACTGGAAGCTTGAAATCATTGTTCTTCCTCTATCAACCATGGTTACCTGCAAGGAAGGTGTGAGTGCATCTGCACGCACAGTGAGGCGAAGACTTTTGGAGGATGGCCTGGTGTCAAGAAGGGCAGCAAAGAAGCCACTTCTCTCCAGGAAAAACATCAGGGACAGACTGATATTCTGCAAAAGGTACAGGGATTGAACTGCTGAGGACTGGGGTAGAGTAACTTTCACTGATGAATCCCCTTTCCGATTGTTTGGGCCATCCGGAAAACACCTTGTCCGGAGAAGACACTAGCATCAGTCCTGTGTCATGCCAACAGTAAAGCATCCTCAGACCATTCATGTGTGGGGTTGCTTCTCAGCCAGGGGAGTAGGCTCACTCACAATTTTGCCTAAGAACACAGCCATGAATAAAGAATGATACCAACACATCCTCCGAGAGCAACTTCTCCCAACCATGCAAGAACAGTTTGGTGACAAGAACAGTTGAATGCCTTTTCCAGCATGATGGAGCACCTTGCCATAAGGTAAAAGGGATAACTAAGTGGCTCGGGGAACAAAACATCGACATTTCGGGTCCATGGCCAGGAGACTCCCCAGACCTTAATCCCATTGAGAACTTGTGGTCGATCCTCAAGAGGCGGGTGGACAAACAAAAACCCACAACTTCTGACAAACGCCAAGCATTGATTATGCAAGAATGTTCTGCCATCAGTCAGGATGTGGCCCAGAAGTTAATTGACAGCATGCCAGGGCGGATTGCAGAGGTCTTGAAAAAGAAGGGTCAACACTGCAAATATTGACTCTTTGCATAAACTGAATGTCATTGTCAATGAAAGCCTTTGACACTTATGGAATACTTGTAATTATACTTCAGTGTACCATAGTAACTACTGACATAAAGATCTAAGAACACTGAAGCAGCAAACTTTGTGGAGACCAATACTTATGTCATTCTCAAAACCTTTGGCCACGACTGTACAGTAGCCTATATAGTTCCTTTGAGAATACATAGGAAGCCTCCTGAAATATAATACCTACAGTAAATGATATTTCCCCAGATATTCCTGTTAAACATATCAATGCTACAGTATATAAGATTGAAACAAACTGATGGAATGGAGTAACGGATGTCTGAAAATAGCCTACCGAGCGTAAAGTTAAGTGTAACCAGAACAAACGTGCTGCCAGTGAGAGCAACTGTAGAAAGCATTGGGCCGAGCGATATACCCTTGCCATCGGGAGGAAACTACCGTTCATGGTGTTAATCTCAGATACTATATCAGCCCACAAACAGACAGAGCAAAAAGTCAGGGAGAGAGGGAGGAGAAGAGGAGGAGAAAGGAGAGAAAGTAAATCAATATAATAATTGTAAAACAGAAAAACGGCCTTAAGCTAATCTAACTCTACTGTTCAATTTTATACAGGACATTTCTCCAGCCAATCAACCCTACAGTCACAGAGCATTAAGGAAGCTGTTGCGTATATTCATTTGCTGCGGATATCATATAATTAAATAGTGATTGAATCTACATTTTATATCAGTCAATACAAGCTGTATTGTATCGGGCATACTGTCGTTTTTCCAATACTCATCTCCACAATCTATCTTGGGTTAAGAAATGTGGAAAAATAGTAGCCTGTTCTCCGTATTCCTCCCTATGGGATTAAATAGGGTGTTAGATTTGTATTCTGTTCCCCCATGGTCTGTGGTGTGGCGATAACAACATAGCACTTCTGTAGAGGGAAGAGTAGTCAACAGAATGAGATGCAGTAACTTCATAGGAACACTGAGGGGAAAAACCAATTGCATTTGCGGGTTACAGAAATTCTCAGTGTTGTCCATACAGTTCTTCTTCAGAAGAAAAGGGAGAGAAGACCCTTGAAGGACAATTGCAAATAAGCCGAAAAGAAACAGAGATTTCTAGTGCACATTTCCAGAGTTTCAGAGAGTGGATATATCCAACTAGGACCACAGCAGCACCTATTGATCAAACATACCATTTCAAAACACTATTGGAGTAATCTAAACACACTTTATTTATTTTTTAAGGAAACAAATGACTGAGGGTTTTAAATAAAAACGATAATATTTTGATGTAAATATTTTATATAGACTGAGACAGTATAATTGGTGTCCTCTCTCTCAAAAGCAAACAAATGCAAAGGCGTTTCACTGCAGACGAGTGAAAATGGAGATGATGTGTGAATGTCGCAGCAGCATTTCTTTGGTGCCGCTGCTTTGAAACGGATGCATTTGATAAGCATTCCCACAGAAAAGCAGCCTGCTGAATCTATCCAATCAGGCCAGCCACTACAGATGGAGTGATTGAGGAATACAGACTCCATATCCCTTCAGTAATGACACTTTCAAGAAGGCCAGGGTGCAGACACAACTTGATATAGAACCCATAAAAATGTCAAACTGAAAAGTTTGAGCTTTTTTACAACTTATCTCATTCAACGACAGTGAGAAAAGACAATAATATTTGGGAGCAGATAATAGAAACCATTAATTTAGTCAGTGCTTCTGCAACTGCCACCTTATGGGTCTAAGCTATTAAATGACATCGCTCACATTTCTTCCTATACACCTTTTGCCTCCCCCTTCCTCCCCCTTCCTCCCCTTCCTGCCTGCCTGTCAGAGAGCCATCACCCCCCCCCCCCCCCGCCGTCTTAAACTGTATCTCTCACCGTGAGACAGCAGCGCCCGCCTTCCAGGATGATAAGGGATGTGATGCTGCTGTTACTCACGTTAGGTTCATCAGCAAACTGCCACTCCACATGTCATCCACCAGGCAGGAAATTAATTAATTCATTACCAGATAATTATCACCACTGCTTTCTGGGCTGAAACTAACGTTGACGGGGACGTTTTTTACTTTGACACTCTTAGCTAGGGATTAGGGACCTTGCTTTCTTGGCAGTGAAGGGTCACTTCCTGCAGAGTGGCCTTGTGGGTAATCGCGGGCGTTTCCATGGCAGAGGTCAGAGGTCAAGGGAAAGGAAGCATCATATTTGCATCACTGAAGATTCATGGAGGTCTGGGTTAAGTTACAGCCTTACTCATTACTTTGTCTAAATGTCATCATTGTTTTGTTCGCTCTCACTTTCAAGTGGACAAATGCTGAATGAAGCACGAGGTCTATGATGGTTCATATTGCCTCGGCCCTGCATGAACATATTAGTTTAGATGAGTGATGAAGCATGTGTCAGCGCCAAAATGAGCTCTCACAGAACCAAGGTGTCTGTAGCTAGTGATATCCAACCTTGCTATAACGACATCATCCATCCAGACCCCTTCCAGCCACCCAGCTGCACCACGTCCTATTCCACTAACATGGTGCTGGAGGCAACTGCGTGGCTGTTGGCTCAACATGTGTCAGACTCATAATGGCCAGGCGCAGGGAGCCAGATGGGTATTAATGAAAGGGCAGCGGCCGTAGCCGCCACAGCCTCCAGAATAGGTTTCATTAGGAATATAGCAGCGCTTTGTCAGCAGTCAGCACCATGGACAGCGCTAGCGCTGCACAGCTCTCAGCACAGCAGGCCACTGAAATGGCCACAACCATAGCAATAAGCATATGGTTTGGTAATGTGCCTATTGCTATACTTCCCCTAGGCCACATACATGGCTGTAGACTGCTAGGCGCCATAGCTGAGTTATAGTCCCCGAAGGGGACAAATAACAACAACCAGAATCAGCAATGGTGGCCAATGCACATTTCAGGAAGGGATATCAGCAGGATATGAATGCTGCTCTTAGTGCTAGAACCTGGGGGACAGGGCTGACAAGAGAGACTTCACCTTCCTTTCCTTGACACATACAGTATTGCACAGTGGTACATACAGAGTGCTTTGGTTAACCATATGCCTACGTTGTGCTTTATGGCAGTCAGCTTTCCCAGGGGTTTTCTAAGAGTCTGGTTTTAGACAGTCTTAGGGAGGAGGACAAGAATTATACACACAACAGTGGATGGCGCACAATATAGTAAGAACTTTCAAGTAGAACCAAGAAAGCCTTGTTGTTAAGCTGCTTTGGTTGTTCGAAGATCAGAGCTGGCTTTTGTGTTAACCAACCAGCCTCTCGCTCAGCCTGAACAGTGTAATCTCGTCTCTCTGTGTGACAAGGAGTGGCCTTGTACCCCGCCGCCACTCAACTCCTTCCTCCCAAACATTAGCACCGACAATGTTATCAGGCTGCCGAGCCCTGGCGCCTCACTGGAAATACTGGCTGCTTGCTTTGTGTGTGCTGGATAGACGGAGACCGAGGCTTAGGTTGTCACTCGCTCACCAAGATAATGGGCGACAGAAATTAGCTGGGGTGGAATGAGAAAATGTCAACAAATGTAGTTATCTGTGAGTGAGTTTGTGTACACATGTTTGAAGAAAAGGGAAGTGAGGCAGACTTCAATGATTTGGAGTGGCATTCTGTTCACGGTCACAGATATCAACATTGTAACGTATCCACAGACACGTGAGCCCGTATAACCTCTGTTAGCCATTCATGTTCAAAGGTTTCACAATGAAAACATGATTGAAGTTCTCTCGTAAGACATTTAGCTAGCATATGTAGTCTGTTCTCTGGATAAGTAGCATCACCACGTTTAGAGCTTATTGTTATTCACAGTCACTCTCCCCAAGTTATCAATGTTGGGAGTCTTAGGACTGTGAATATCACACCACGATATTAGCAAATCAATGCGAGCACACTATTTCATCCTAAGGACAAAGCCATAAAGGATTGCTACAGCCATATTTACATTGCTGATCCGCCATCCAATATGTAGCGTATCTATAGCAGCATATGCTGTCTGTGTGGCGTAAAGAAGCATTTAATAGGAAACCCAGGAGAGTCTGGAACTGTGTGTCTGACACATAGATCTGTCTGAAGCCTGTCATGCATGTCCTATTTAGAAACAAAGCCTGGACCACAGAGACCAACACCTAGTCACACTGTCTGCCTATGTTGTTCACTTTTAAATAATACACTCCTGTCTCAGACATACATAGACATTCATGCACCACTGCACACAGATACACAAGCAGAACATATCTTACAAACCTTGTTACGTGCTCACAGTGCACTGTACACACAAGCAGGCTTGCACGTGAGAACACACACACATGCTGTGAAATGGCAGGACCGTATTCAAGTTAAAGTAGTATAGAACTAGACAATATGAGCACCCTACATACCTTCTGTCATTGCTTTGCTGATGACACCTATGGAAATAAGAGAAAATAAGATTTGTATTATTATTATGGAAATATAAAAATGATATTCCATAAGATCTGAGGTATCGCCCCCTGCTAAGATAGGATAAACCCATTCCATGCTTTCTGGTGATGAAAAATAACAATTTGAATTTTTAGGAGGGAAAATGTGGAAATATGAAATGTAATGTTATGATATACTAACATCATATTTACTGTGAAATTCACCACAATATGTATTTAGCCACCTCATTCCTGGCTCTTAATCAGCAGTGAACCATCATCAACCCTTGTCAAGAGCTGGTAATACCCTCAATAAACCACTGACTCAAATCCCATCAGAGAGGAAAACAATGCTGAACTCATGATGATGATGGGAGACGCTGCGAGGAAGACACCAGCCAGAGCTGTCAGAGCTAACCAGACAACCCATGAGGAGACATTGATGAATGGAAGTTGGGGAAGGTTCTGGTTCTAGAAGTGGAATAGTACTACAGCTGGAGGGGAATTCTGAAACCAACTGTCAGAGCCACCCCTCAGTGGTCTAATGCAGATGGATCGATCCACTGGGTTTGGGCGGACTGGGGAGAAATAAGGTGTCGGTGCCTTCCGGAACAAAAAGATTCCTTGAACATTGCCGGCAGCAGCGGCGGCGTATATTTCTCTCTCACACCCTCCATTTTCTCGCCGTGAAATGTCATTTTTAGACACGCTGGATAGGACCCTCGACCAGGCCCCGTCAAGCCACAGGCGTGACTTATCGATGTGCCGTGGTGAGGTGATGAGATGAGATGGCGGAAGGAAGACGGAGGAAAGTGAGAGCTTAAAGGTACAGACAGAGGGAGCGGACTCTGTCTGTACCTCACAACGTTTTATTTGGCTTCCTATAACAGGTTGCAAGAGACAATCCAAACATAAGATGTATCAAACTAGAAGACCAAATCATCAGACTAGCTACTGTATGTAGTACCTCATTGGTTATAAAATGAAGCACAATCAACAACAAGATTGAGAGGGAACTGAGCAGTAGACTAGATCATAGCTTTTCCTTTTTATTTTCTTCATCAGCAATAGTGTACTAACAGATGGAGCTAATTGAAGATTTAACAATGACGTTATTAAAATCCCACCATTTTTGACCTTTATACTGCAATCTGGGAAATCATACTGGAACATTATGTTGCCTTGAAAACCAAGACCATTTGAAGAAGTGTTACCAAGCAAATTCAACCAAAACTTATTGGTTGACCTTTTTGAGTTTGTCAGTTACAAATGGTGTGTTTATTAGCCTGAAAGTTCCAAGGGAAAGAATCCTTGAACTGTTGCAGTATCGATGGAAATGTGACATTTAGAGCGAAATCACATGAAAGTCTAAAATTAAGAAAGTATACCTATCCAAACCTTGAAATGGGCTGAAACCGAACTACACTAATTCAAAAAGCATTACAGTATATATACAGTGGGGAGAACAAGTATTTGATACACTGCCGATTTTGCAGGTTTTCCCACTTACAAAGCATGTAGAAGTCTGTAATTTTTATCGTAGGTACTCTTCAACTGTGAGTGACGGAATCTAAAACAAAAATCCAGAAAATCACATTGTATGATTTTTAAATAATTAATTTGCATTTTATTGCATGACATAAGTATTTGATCACCTACCAACCAGTAAGAATTCCGTCTCTCACAGACCTGTTAGTTTTTCTTTAAGAAGCCCTCCTGTTCTCCACTCATTACCTGTATTAACTGCACCTGTTTGAACTGTTACCTGTATATAAGACACCTGTCCACACACTCAATCAAACAGACTCCAACCTCTCCACAATGGCCAAGACCAGAGACCTGTGTAAGGACATCAGGGATAAAATTGTAGACCTGCACAAGGCTGGGATGGGCTACAGGACAATAGGCAAGCAGCTTGGTGAGAAGGCAACAACTGTTGGCGCAATTATTAGAAAATGGAAGAAGTTCAAGATGACGGTCAATCTCCCTCGGTCTGGGGCACCATGCAAGATCTCGTCTCGTGGGGCATCAATGATCATGAGGAAGGTGAGGGATCAGCCCAGAACTACACGGCAGGACCTGGTCAATGACCTGAAGAGAGCTGAGACCACAGTCTCAAAGAAAACCATTAGTAACACACTACGCCGTCATGGATTAAAATCCTGCAGCGCACGCAAGGTCCCCCTGCTCAAGCCAGCGCATGTCCAGGCCCGTCTGAAGTTTGCCAATGACCATCTGGATGATCCAGAGGAGGAATGGGAGAAGGTCATGTGGTCTGATGAGACAAAAATATAGCTTTTTGGTCTAAACTCCACTTGCCGTGTTTGGAGGAAGAAGAAGGATGAGTACAACCCCAAGAACACCATCCCAACTGTGAAGCATGGAGGTGGAAACATCATTCTTTGGGGATGCTTTTCTGCAAAGGGGACAGGACGACTGCACCGTATTGAGGGGAGGATGGATGGGGCCATGTATCGCGAGATCTTGGCCAACAACCTCCTTCCCTCAGTAAGAGCATTGAAGATGGGTCGTGGCTGGGTCTTCCAGCATGACAACAACCCGAAACACACAGCCAGGGCAACTAAGGTGTGGCTCCGTAAGAAGCATCTCAAGGTCCTGGAGTGGCCTAGCCAGTCTCCAGACCTGAACCCAATAGAAAATCTTTGGAGGGAGCTGAAAGTCTGTATTGCCCAGCGACAGCTCCGAAACCTGAAGGATCTGGATGGAGGAGTGGGCCAAAATCCCTGCTGCAGTGTGTGCAAACCTGGTCAAGAACTACAGGAAACGTATGGTCTCTGTAATTGCAAACAAAGGTTTCTGTAGCAAATATTAAGTTCTGCTTTTCTGATGTATCAAATACTTATGTCATGCAATAAAATGCAAATTAATTACTTAAAAATCATACAATGTGATTTTCAGGATTTTTGTTTTAGATTCCGTCACTCACAGTTGAAGAGTACCTATGATAAAAATTACAGACTTCTACATGCTTTGTAAGTGGGAAAACCTGCAAAATCGGCAGTGTATCAAATACTTGTTCTCCCCACTGTATATCAATCTGTCTAATATAGGAAAAATTGACAATTATTGAACACTTCTTTCCAACCTTCTTAGTAAGGGTGAGTCCTGTCCATTTTATTGTAAATGGTAGCCCTGGGTAATATAGGTCAGTGCTGACATTGCTGCACAGCTAATAAAATCTCACCTGGTCTTCAAGGACATTAAGTGGCTGCAGTACCTTTACCATTTTCAATGTGAACCTGTGAAATCTTTATGACGGTGCAGGTGGCGACAGGGATATATTCTACACGCTAATAAGTGTCACTTAACAGGCTAGGGTTGGGAGTCAGCCCCCCTGTGGGTCTTCTCCGACGGGAGTGAAATCTCCAGATCTATGCTGATGACAGCCTGGAATTCATACACAGTATTCAGTCACCTGTCTCTCTAACTCACGCACGCAGACACAAACACACACACGCAAACACACAATATTCAGTCACCTGTCAGAGTCCCCTCTACAGTGCCTTGCAAAAGTATTCATCCCCCTTGGCGTTTTTCCTATTTTGTTGAATTACAACCTGTAATTTAAATTGATTTTTATTTGGATTTCATGTAATGGACAAAAACAAGATAGTCCAAATTGGTGAAGTGAAATGAAAAAAATTACTTATTTCAAAGAATTCAAAAAAATAAATAACAGAAAAGTGGTGTGTGTATATGTATTCAACCCCTTTGCTATGAAGCCCCTAAATAAGATCTGGTGCAACCAATTACCTTCAGAAGTCACAAAATGTGTTAAATAAAGTCCACCTGTGTGCAATCTAAGTGTCACATGGTCTCAGTATATATACACCTGTTCTGAAAGGCCCCAGTCTGCAACACCACTTTGCAAGGGACACCACCAAGCAAGAGGCACTATGAAGACCAAGGAGCTCTACAAACAGGTCAGGGACAAAGTTGTGGAGAAGTACAGATCAGGTATTGGGTTATAAAAAAATATCAGAAACTTTGAACATCCCATGGAGCACCATTTTATCCATTATTAAAAAATGGAAAGGATATGGCACCACAACAAACCTGCCAAGAGAGGGCCGCCCACCAAAATTCACAGACCAGGCAAGGAGGGCATTCATCTGAGAGGCAACAAAGAGACAAAAGATAACCCTGAAGGAGCTGCAAAGCTCCACAGCGGATATTGGAGTATCTGTCCATAGGAAGAAGGTACTCTGGTCAGATGAGACTAAAATTTAGCTTTTTGGCCATCAAGGAAAACGCTATGTCTGGCGCAACCCAACACCTTTCATCACCCCAAGAACACCATCCCCAGAGTGAAGCATGGAGGTGGCAGCATCATGCTGTGGGGATGTTTTTCCATCGGCAGGGACTGGGAAACTGGTCAGAATTGAAGGAATGATGGATGGCGCTAAATACAGGGAAATCCTTGAGGGAAACCTGTTTCAGTCTTCCAGAGAATTGAGACTGGGACGGAGGTTCACCTTCCAGCAGGACAATGACCCTAAGCATACTGCTAAAGCAACATTCGAGTGGTTTAAGGAGAAACATTTAAATGTCTTGGAATAGCCCAGACCTCAATCCAATTGAGAATCTGTGGTATGACTTAAAGATTGCTGTACACCAGTGGAACCCATCCATCTTGAAGGAGCTGGAGCAGTTTTGCCTTGAAGAATGAGCAAAAATCCCAGTGGCTAGATGTGCCAAGCTTATAGAGACATATCCCAAGAGACTTGCAGCTGTAATTGCTGCAAAAGGTGGCTCTATAAAGTATTGACTTTGGGGGGGTGAATAGTTATGCACGCTCAAGTTTTGTTTGTTTCACAATAAGAAATATTTTGCATCTTCAAAGTAGTAGGCATGTTGTGTAAATCAAATGATACAAACCCCCCAAAAATAAATTTTAAGGCAACAAAAATGCCAAGGGGGGTGAATACTTTTGCAAGCCACTGTACCGGGCTAGGCAGAGCAGAGGGGTCTGTCACTGTCATGTTAAAGGGTAAACCAGTTATAAGGTTTATCTCTCTCAGTCTGTATCACAACCGGCCGTAATCGGGAGTCCCATAGGGCGGCGCACAATTGGCTAAGCGCCGTCCGGGTTAGGGGAGGCTGCGGTAGGCTGTCATTGTAAATAAGAATTTGTCTTAACTGACTTGCCTAGTTAAATAAAGGTTAAATAAATCAAATAAAAGACTGGAAACCAATATTTCTGTTAAATTCTTCTAGCCGCCCTGAGTCCTGAAACCTTTATGCAACCCACCCAAGCAGCCCCTCTTCCTTCCTCTCCAACTGGCTGACAGCCAGTCGGATCAAATCCATTTAACGCCATCACAGGTCTCCCTGTGGTCCCTGGCCTCCGGTGCTGAACATTGCTACTATGTAAATGCCCTGCATGTGATGTCACATGTAGTCAGCTACCTTCCTAGACTCAGGCAGGAGATTTTGCACTCTCTCCCACACCGTACATTAAGGAGGCACACTCTTTTTTTTCAGGTGCTCAGCAGGCAGGTATACTACAGATGAAAGATTCCAGGTTCCTAGCTCTGCCTCTCTCTTCCCATCCTCAGCCCATCCCCTCCGCACCACTAACCCCGTAGCTCACAACAGATGACTATCGCGGTCTTCCCCCGCTGCCACTGCCGTCAAGGCCGGGCCAGGTGCTCCTCTATCTCTGGGAGAGAAGGGAAGGGAGGACGGGAAGATGTTGAATTTCACACCTCACGGCTCCTGGATTAACCTGGTCTGGAGGTAATGTTGACAGACAGGCCGACTAGCCAGGAGAGGGGTGAGGAGGGGGATGGGGAGGCAGAGATGGCCCCTGTTTGAGGGGGGTCAGCTGGATGTAACATTATAGTTAGTGGTGTAGAGGAGGGTATACGCAGGTATATGCCGTATACCCACTTATTTTTCAGTGGGCATTGCGTATACTCACTTCTTAATCCCCACAATGCGTATCAACGTAGTGTAGTAGAGGCATACGCCTTATCAATGAATAAGGCTGATGGAACATATCAGAATGTTTTACTTAAAATGTTGAACTATTATTTCTTCACATTTTCAGCACAGCAATGTGTACACGGCAGTAGGCCTACGTAAGAATGTTCCAAAATGCAATTTGCGGAAAAACACGTTCTAAAAGGCACACCGCACATGCAAGTGATTTCATGGACAGAGATGGAAATATCCATTCGAAACGTAGAAAGAGAGGAGATCTAAAGATGCAACAACTATCATGGGTTGCTAATTTGACTAGGATAATGCCTGCTTGACAATACAAGAAAGTTGAAAGAAAGAACAACAGAACAGGAGAATGCAAATGAGGAAGTCTTTATAAAATAATATGAAGTAAAACGTCCAAGTTTCAAACAATTAAGGAACAGGAAAAATAGCGACACTAGTGATAGGCCTAACTGCCTTCTGGTAGATGAAAATGCTTTCCCAAAAGTATTTCCAATTAAATGTTAACTACACAGTAGCCTATGCCTACCTTTCAGAATGATATCATGATTATTTGCATCAATCCAGTGGCCATTTGTTTTGCAAACTTCATCTCATATGCAACAGTGTTTCCGCTAACCAAACAGTGCTAGGTGCCTGCACACTTCAATTAGAGGGTAACTACACAAATTAATCTACATTTCTTCGATTTTTCCCAGACCTCAAAGGTGGTCTCCTGATGTGGTTTAAGCATTATGGACTTAGAACATCCAATTAGGTTGTTTTCCTATTAAAAAAAGCGTGACTTTGAAAGTGAAAACCTGAATTTTTTGGGGGTTTTCTGAAACCTGTGAATTTCAGCCTCATTTATCTACTTCAATAGTAGACCTACTATTAGCCTACTTGCACGGTGCAGCTTGGGTTGGCCTGACTGTTAGAGACCAATATGAGATTTAACAATTTTGGTAATTTAGTGTGTCACTGTTTCTCATAGAATTGGGCCGATTGAATTTCTTGAATTTTCTTCAATTTCTACCCACTTCCCCAGACACCACTACACCACTGATTATAGTGGCTGTGGTGCCAAAGCCAAGGCTACAACCCAACCTAGGTTCATTAAATAATATACCTATAACAACCTAGAAGAGAATGTGGCTATTTTAGGGTTCACTGGAGACCAGGAATATCTGGATACAGCAGAGGCTCCCAGGCCAGAGCCGATGAGATAGCAGTATCACTATCAACCCCACCTATCAGAGAAGAGGATACTGTTATGTCTGACAGACAGACTGACAGAGATTCACGACGTACGTCTCAGGCAGACTAGACAGACACGTCCCTTAGCGTCACAGAGAAGCCGTGTACGCCTCACAGCTTCCGCCTCCATCCGCTTACCTTCTCTGGAATTCACTTTCCTCCCCAGTAGATTAAACTCACACTTCACCTCACCTCGCAGCACACCAGTTAGCATAAAGGTACAGTGGAAATGATGGTACGTATAGTTTCCCAGTCTGCCGGGTGTAAACAATACTTTAACAATTTACCTCGTTTTTACGATGGATTACAGCGAAATTAACATATTTTATACGTGGGACAGAATGAGACAAAAGTCATTGCTGCGTTACCTTTTTAGAGTTTCATGAAGATAGGGAACCTGCATTCAAATATTATGTGAGGGGTGGGCTGAGTAAGATTCAGTTATTTAGCCCCTGAAATATTAGCAGCCATTGACAATCATGTCTAAACCCAACGAAGCGAGAATATTACAAAAATGACTTCTGCAGGCAACACAGCACATTACAGATAATGCTCTGAGAGACTCAACAATATCTCTAGTCCCAAATATACTTACTAAATGTTCCACTACAATAGATTTGTTTTAGTCATTCAGTCACAGGAGGCTGCTTTATGCCAGAATATTAAATGTGTCTAATAATTAAAAGGTTCTGCTGAACTTCCCTTTAATTCATTCATATGATTAAGATTATTGTTTAGCTCTTGACAGACTATTATAGCAACAAAGCAATTATCCCTACTGGCGTCCTTCCTTATAATGCACCAACAGATAGATTATTATGTAGCTCTGAGGAGTCAGACCAAGCACTTCGAAGAAATCATTGGGAGCCTGGGGCAAACTCCTCTTGTTTCTTATAAAGTTAGACTGTCTATAGAGCTCGCCAGCTTGTAGTCCTAAAAAACATTTGTTCAGCCATTCCTACGTGGAAAATTTATGGAGAAAGTATGGGGTTTTGGGATCAATGGCCAAAATAAGGTCTGATGTTAACACAGGCTTGGGAGATCTTATACGTGTTGTTCTGTCAGTTAACATGACCTTTACGAATTATCAAGCCTTTCGTTTCTTTATGTGCTTTTAAAAAATTACATAAATGCTTTAAAATTCACAAAAAAGTGACATTAGCTGATGAATATTATCTAATAGAACAAAACATATAAGATCTCCTAAGCCTGTAAAAAAGGTGGCAGATTATGACATTAGCTGATGAATATTATCTCATAGAACAAAACATATAAGATCTCCTAAGCCTGTCAAAAAAAAAAAGCAAAAAAAAAACATGATTTTCCCGATAGGCTTTGACCAACAACACATGGTGGAGAGACGCTATTGCTATTTCTCTCTATACCTTCCAGACTCTATATGGGGGGAAAACTGAAGAAACAAGTGCACAAGAATCCATCCACTTCAGGAATATTATTTTATTTGTATTTTTATAAATCAACATATCAGAATTTATTTTACTTAACCATCACATTCCTAATCTCCTTTCACATTCCCTTTCTCTAGTAGAACTTTGGATCGCAGAAGACTGTGTATGATGGAGATACGTTACAGTATGCAAAGAGACAAAACCTGCCTATCACCATGCTGTATCTACGCTCCAGAGATTAAAGCCCAGGAGTGGAAGGAGGGTTTATACTTTCCGCATGGACACCTCTCTGAATTGAAACTCCTATCTGCTCACCTTGCAATAGACTAAATGTTCCGCCATCGTTGCAGAAAGTTAATTTGAAAGTGAATATATCCGCCATCACCCAAAGCAACTGGCGTGGAACTGAGCCTGTATCCTGTCATAGAAAATGACAGAATACATAACGCATACTGTATAGTGTGTGAAGTCTGACTGGCACTGACAGTACGGTTCAGAGTTAAATGTATGATAACTAATGTATGCTGCTGTTTAAAGGGGGAAAACTCTTGGAAGATTGTATGTGATATAAACACAGTTATTGATCCTTCCAAAACAAACACCACAACACAAATATATGTTTCTGTGGAAAATAAAGTAGTACTATTCTACTACAAATACAGGTTTGCCTAAAAAAAAACCTGCACTCAACCACAACATTGTACATTTCTATGTCTAAATTCTTCACCACAAACTCAATGACATATTTACAATATCTGAAAACGGCCTGCATCATTCTCAGACAACATATGCAGTAATAACGCTCACGCTTACAACTTTGTAAATACCAAATACACAAGCACACAAGCACAATCCTTGGATTAGTCAATCAACCAATACATACATTTTACATACTGTGACACAAAAATTACATACCTACAGATACACAACCCCACCCCCACACACACACACACACACACACACACACACACACAAAGCCTATCCCTCCAAGCTATCCTGGAGTGGAGTACCTTTGCGCTCGGAGCGTTTCTTGCGCCTCCTCTTGAACCTCCTCCGGATCAAGCAGTAATAGGCCCCCACGGTCCCCGTGGCCTGGGAGCCATCCAGAAACAGAGCCATGCCTAACAGGGCTGTTCTGTTGCCCCTAGGCAGTCCTTTTGCCCCTAGGCTCTCTTTAGCCTGGAGAGTCTAGGAGGCACTGCACTTCCCCTCTCTCACTCTGCTAAGTATTGTACAGGCACCCGGCGCAGACCCTCCCTCCTTCCCCTCACACACAACTTTGGGAGGAGGAGGAGGGGAGAGGAATAAGTGGAGGAGGGGCAGTCAAACTATGACAGGGGAGGAGGAGGGTCATGTCTGGCACGTTGATCCATGGTAAACAGCAGTCAAATGAATATAGCAAAATATCTCTCTCTCTCTCTCTCTCTCTCTCCCTCTCTCTCTCTCCCTCTCTCTCTCCCTCTCTCTCTACACTATCGTTCACACCCTCAGATGTCATGAGCTTTGCCAGCCGGTACTTTTATATGAATGCTATAAAACGAACAAACGTCACTCCAGTGGTAGCCAATCTCACCCTCTCCTTAAGAACCCTCATGATCTGCAGAGACACATTTCACAGTCACATACACACACATGCGTACACACACACACACACACACACACAGTCACACACACACACACACACAGTCGTACACACACAAACACACACACACACACACACACACTTTTCTGGCCCCATCCAACGATGATCACCTTCACATGGCCAACAAATGGCATCAAATAAACTGTAATTGTATATTAATTATACATACAGTAAGGAAATACATACAGTAGGAAAAGTAGTGCATCAAAACATTTCTATATTGAAGGAGTGCCTTTGATTTGACAGCCTGCAGATGCGCAGTTAACGAGACGACCGTTACGCTTCGAACACACCGACTGTGTCACTGCGTTTTGGCACACCAGAAGTACATTTCCAATGGAACGCTGCGTTCGCCTTGCAGCATTGCGTTGCAGAGGCAGTTGCAGTGCGTTCTGTGTGGTGCATATGTTGGATTTATCGAACGTATGCGTCAAACTGTATGCGTAAACGGCTTGACAGAAATGGTTGCAGAAGGTGAATGTTTGGACTTTTTGTTGCACACATATCAAGATGATGCTGCATATTGTTTCGCGCAATGATGCAGTCGGTGTGTTCAAAGCGTTAGACCTGATGACGTTTCTACGCATGAGTTTAGTTAGCCAACGTCGCCAGGACATGGCCTACAAGTGTGATCTGGGATTTCAATTGGAGAAGCAATTTTAGCCTGTCTTTATACTGTACTGGCTTTAAGAGTATGCTGTAGAAGAACAACGCCAGATTAGAAACCGGTTCGCAGGCCTCTACTGCCCCCCTGTGGTATGTATTGGAGTGGTGGTTCACCTCAAATGAACCAAGCCCATCTGAACAACATGTATAGACCCATTTCATCGCCACGTCATGAAAAGTTACACGCAGTTTCGAATCAGAAAGGGGTTTGTTTACATTGAAGTAAATATGAACACATCCAACTTCAGATGCAGCTCATGTAAGTTAGCCCTTTACACTCGTACCTGTATACTGGTTGAAAATTGCAGATTTGGGCACTAATAAGCACATAAATTGGAACACAGTGGCTGTACAGTAACATGCTATCAATGACATCAGAGCTCAGGCTCTGCGATTCACAGCACTATATGGGTTTTGACTGACTGCCGCTCTGAACTGCCGCTCTGAACTTGAGCACCACATGCAACAAGAAGCTGTCCCCATCCCTCCCGCTAATTGGGCAACTTTTGCAAATGTTTTGTTGTCTGACAGGGAAATACTGTAAATTAAGAGAACTAAATGTATTTTAAAAGATGAGACGCTGAGGATTAGAATAAATACTAATTTGATGTTATACAACATGCGAGACAAACACCCGTCCAAATGTGTAGGCTACGTCACATTTCCATATCATAAAACTCATGTCATACAGTGTCAACGTTTATGATCAGTATGTTTGATGTACAGTTACAAGATGACATGCTGTCATACCCTGGGGTCTTCTGATCTGAATGAGCCTATGTTTGTCTACTGTGAAGAAAATTGTCCGCTGAACACGCACCTGAATGCACTCATGACACCTTTCAATGCGCACCAAAATTACAATACCTTTCTCTGAATTGCCTTGTGAAAGCCTAACACTGTAAGATTATATTATATAATTTAGCTAGTCATGTTGGCAGTAGAACATGCTTTCAAATGATTCCCACTTAACCCAGATTGCGATTTATAATGGGCCGTTTTTGGATTGTGTAAACAACAGTAATTGTGTGATGGCGGGGACTCAGGTACGTGTTCCAAACAAAACCACTACCAGTGTCCTTGCTCTAGTTCCTCAACGGCACAGCTAGAAGAGCTCAAAAAAGCACCTGAAGACTCTTCTTTGAGTCATAAAAGTGCATTGAAATTACATATGAACTGTGCACACTTTGGAGAGGTGTGTGGCCACCTCTCACTCAAACCCTTGTAATTAGTTTGTCTTATCTTGCACGTACCCCACATTTTCCAGGAATATTCTTATCATGTTACTGAATGTATCCAGAGTATTTTCAGATTTCGTTATCAACAAATGTGGCAAAAAGTACAGGAAATGTAAAATGCACATAAAATCAAGTGTAATGTTTGGATTCAGTCTTGTGTCAGGTGAACTGTTGTTTACTCAACGTTGGTCTAATACCTTTCTCATAATCTCCAAACTGTTCCCTTTCTATTGATACCATGCTTATGCTTACGCGTTTTCATATTTCTTCTTTAAGAAACATTTCAATTTAGCCCTATCCATATAGGCCAATTCTAAAGGGCTAACAAACACGTAATAAGATAGTTATCCTCTACAACGGATTATTTATTACCTAGCAAGCTAGCAAGCCAGTGAAGCAAGGTGACATAATACAAATAGAGATAGATAAAGCCAGAAGAAGAATATACTTGTTGAGCATAGCTAATCCGTTTTGTGTGTTTACATGGCCATCACTCACTCACTGCTAAGTTTGTCAAGGTCCCGACATCAGTGTATAGCTATTCTGCTACAGGGATTTTTCATGTAAGCATGTGCGTATGTATCACTTAACGTGACATCACTTAACGTGTATCACTTGTTGCTTGTAAACAAAACATGACTCTATATAGTCAAGGCCGGTCTGGGCTGCACCAAAAAAAGACGTCTGGATGGGACCCCAAAAATACATCCAAAAGGCGTCAGTGTCGGTCCATGCTTACTGAGGTATAGCCTACAGTGTCGCCTGAAATGTTATTTTAGGAATGCCCATCTATGTGGTAAGACGTCTGATCCGGTCAGGACCAAAAAAAAGATGTCCAAAAAACGGGGTGTAGTATATCATGTCGCCTACTGGGGTGTAGCCTACCATGTTGGCCACAATGGAATTTTATGAATGCCCATCCATGTGTAAAACAGGCCGTTGCATTGGCTTTATTAGTCCTGATTCAGGGGGAGTTATCCTGAGCAATGCGTTCTCACAGCGAGAAATGCAGCAGTATTTTCTTTTTCGCTATGATCAGCTCGTAAAAAATGCATAGATACAAACTTGAAACCACTGATCAAGGTTTTATGTGTTGTTGGAGGTGCATCCTGTATGAAGGATTTAGCTCAGAAAATGCCGCCCTCGTCAATCTGCCGCCATAGACAGACGCCTAATCCTGCCTAATGAGTAGGCCGGCCCTGGGCCTGAGAAATAAATAAATAAAATCAGAAAACGGGTCACCCACCTGGTTTATACCTGCTGAGGGCTCTGGGTGTACTTGACGGATCCAGTGATCTGAAAAAAAATCATAATAAACAGTATGTAAACCTCCTGTACCGTACAGTTCAAACTGCCAAGCCTTTGCAGTCCTCTGGCTGTGGTAACAGTGGACGCGTCAACAGATCATGTAGTAGCACCAAACACCCACTAGATGGAACTCTTGAACTACTCACATTTTAGCAAGCAGGCACTTCCTATTACATTTTGGTATATCACGTTGAAATGCAGTGGTGTGGCGTCTGGAGGCCACAGAGGGCATTCATTAATCATGCTCCGTGGTCAGCTGCGGTATGAAGCAAAATCACACCGTTAACGCAACTCTGCAGAGTTGGGGATGATGATGATGATGATGATGATCAAAAAGAACTAAGGACTGGACAGAATTACACTCTACTCTCATCCAATATCAACACAGTTACAGCCTACTCTGGCAGCCCACAGAACTCAACGTCAAAGTGACATTTGTCGATGCAGGGAGCCAGGGACAGTTAGTAAAAACAAAGACCAATTGAACATAACATGGGTATCGCAGCCGTAGGTCCCTCACTCGTGTTCTGTGGAGAAGTCAAACGTAGTGTGCTCTCCTGTTAAGTAGCTAATCAAGCAGAATGTGTGTGTGGGCTACGTGTGCGGGTGTGTGCATCGTATTCACAACAGCTGAATTTAATTCAAGGGCACAGATGCTGCCTGCTGGACATCACAGAGATGCACTTCCTTTGAAACAGCACAACTTCCTCTACAGACAGCTGTAGGCATTCACGTCTCCAGAATAATGCTAGGTCCTCCCTTCCTATATAGATCTGCTGCATACTCCATTCCAACACTGCCGCTTGACTTACAGCACAATGGTTTGTACCACGGTTCAGATGTTTAGGCAGTACCTACTCTCATGTTCTCTTGCCCTTGTCAACATCAAAATGTATTTCATTGCTTTACTTAAAACAGTTCTGAATCTCGTTCGCCTCGATTCATCATAGATCGATTCAAATCCAGGTCATTCCTCAAAACAATTATTCATTACAACGCCATAGAAACATTCTTTCATTCATTGCACAGATAGTCATCTGCAGATTTTAATTTGATTTATTTTATTTAACCTTTATTTAACTAGGCAAGTCAGTTAAGAACAAATTCTTATTTACAATGACGTCCTACCCCGGCCAAACCCTCCCCTAGCGCGGACGACGCTGGGCCAATTGTGCGCCGCCCTATGGGACTCCCGATCACGGCCGGTTGTGATACAGCCCGGGATCGAACCAGGGTCTGTAGTGACGCCTCTAGCACTGAGATGAGGTGACTTAGACCGCTGCGCCAGAAAAGGCAGTCTATAGCAAACTGCCTGCTCTTTCCTTTTCCTTTGCCATCCTTCACTATCCTATCTGCATGCAGGTCTCGTCAACACTTGGACAGCTTAATCACTTCCTGGTGTCAGCTGCCTCCTTTCACTCCTCCTGCACATCATAATGCTGGGGACGAGGGATGGGGAGAGGAGAGTAATCAGCCCGTCCAACATCCCAGCCGCTCCGAGGCTCCGAGGCTGCATATCAAACAGCTCCCACCCTACTCCCTACCTAGTGTACTATTTTTGAACAGGGGACCCATAGGGTTCTGGTCACAACATCAATGATAGGCTTTCTGTGGTGCCAGGGCATGTAGCCTATAGCTTTGCTTTAGCTAATGGATCAATGTTTATTGGTAGGCCTATTTGGTCATTATTTTCTCATGTTAAGCCTAACATTTCACGAAGCTATACACGGTGTCGCCAGGGTGCCATGTTTTAATGAAACTACTTGTTCAGTAATTAAAGTTGGAAATTCAAACATTGCAGATTGTCAAATAAACGTTCGATACAACAGCATACTAATCAGCAACCAATAGATGATCATTTTGTTGTCCACTAAAGATGATCTGTTTGCATCTGCCAATTAATTGGCTGTCCAGTATCCAGATGACCTGTCCCAGAGCTTCCAATACAATCCGTAACGTGTCGACGCCGGCAAATAAGGATAATGCGAGGCTTAATTAAAGATGTTACAGAACTGCTGTATTTGAAGCACCCTTCCCTTCTGCCCAGTTTCCCTGATGTTGCTACGGCAATCAAGCTGTTTTTACCATTCTGCCACTTCTGCCAAGAGATCGTTTTCTAAACTAAAAGTCTACCTAAGAACAAAGCATTAAGCTCTCTGTCCGATATGAGCTTTTGAACAACTGAGTAAGCTCCACTCATTGCACTGGCACCGTCGTAACCTTGACCACGACATTTGTTCACCCATATCCTCTTACTGTCAATCAATTCTTTCTATTTCAAGGCCTGAGGCACTTTGATCAGTCACATTCTTGAAGCCCAAGAAACAAATACTTAGCTTCCTAGTACATATGGAAATTAAAAAAGGTTAATGAATTACTTTTTGGAGGATTTAAATCAAAAAGACATCGATGACAGGCACATGGGCCGCCAGAGCTCGTGGGCCCCCGCGCCTTGCGGGGGTGTCCGGTGGTCAAAATTTGTGCACTTCATAGGGAATAGGGTGCCATTTGGGACACAGCCCAGAGGGGGTTATTCCGTCAGAACCACATGTGACAAGATGTTTTATGCTGCATGTAGTATTGGGTCAGTTCCCTGTGCATAAAGAGAGACTGTGGTCAGTGTGTTAGACAGAGTATTGGTACAGTTTACAGAGTCCACATTGCTTCTAATTCACAAGGAAATATGACTTATTTATATTTTTATAAAAGCACATTTCGTGGGAGCCACATGCTCTATTAAAAAAAAATACTGGATATCTCCTCACTGAACCATGCAGAGAAACCAAACATTCCCACAGTCTAATGTTTGAGAGTTGCGCACAGTCTATTTCTGAGGATGGCCCTCGTAAAGGGCTGACAGAGCTATCATTGTCCACAACCAGACCACAGAACGAGAGCGAATGAGAGAAGGAGTAACATTTTGGTGGGTCGAAGGTTGCAGTTAACGACGCACGTGCATATTGTAATGTATTGTGTGACGATGAGCCTATAGATTTTTCCCCTTCTTCCTGAGGGCAGTTCAGTTCCTCCCTCGTCTGTTCCGACCCCTTGGCCTGTACGCCTCCCTCCCGCTCCAGTACACTTGTCCAAACGCTTCCAGTTTTATGCCTCTTGAATGAGCAGCGCAAGGCCATCATCACGACGCATGTATGGGAATCAAAACAAATTCCTGTAGTGCAATAGTGAGTCGGAGCGTGGAGTACACAACCAGTGATGTTGACTCACCGTCAGAGTGCTTTGCTTTCGGACAGTCCTGATGGCTCTTTTAAACATGTGGGATTTAGTGGCTATTTGAGGCTATTTCATTACAGTTTCCCTTAATGGAATTAAAGTTACATTAACGTTACATTGACGTTACATTGGGATGACACATTTTTTTTTCCACTGTTAAGTATTGGTGTTTGTAACTTTTACAACGTTAGGTTAATTTACAAGAAGAGAGAAACATTAAAGACATGCTCCGGTACTTTAGCGACTAAAAAATGTTTTTTTAAACCTCCGCTTTGGGCTGGATTTGTCAATGGATAGTTCATACACGCATAATCTATTAGTTGAATTACTGTTGTACCTCAACTAGCCACGAAATCCCTAGTTTGAAAGCGACCGTTTTCTTGAAGCTGTGCCGTGCCATTTCCCCTACATGTCCCCCCACGTTGGCCAGCCCCCTAGAGTTCTAGACAAAGAGCTTCAGCCCCTCGCATTTAAGTGACAGCTGGCAAGAGGTCTGCCCAGCGTTATCCAACGAGGTTGCAGGGCAGGCCCAACGACTCAGTGGACGCAGCAGAGAGAGAGAGAGAGAGTAATGATGTGGTGCACATATCTGCACATATATGATGTAGTACATAATTTTCGGGGACCACTTTTGGCTCATCAGCGCTACTTTCAGAACTACTGGCTAAAAAGTAAACAAGAATCTCTTTAAGAGGCAGTCTGTAGTTAAGTGGTCACCCCCCAGCACTGATTTGGTAAATACAGTCATGTGAAAAAGTAAGTACACATGGATATTTTAGCTAAATTCCCACCACATTCATTGATAAAGGTAACCCAATTTAACAAATCACACAAAAAAAAAAATAATACTTGTTGTGCAATTAAAATGCACAGGCTCCATTAAATCACTGAAGTGACCGTCTCTACAGAGAACGATTCCCTTGTGACCATCAAACCAGTTTTACCGCACTCAGCAGTGAAACATATGACTGAATATTAGCGATATTATTTCATGCACAAGAGTCAAATCACTACTTTTTTGATTACTACATGATTCCATATGTGTTATTTCGTAGTATTGAGGCCTTCACTTTTATTCTACAATGTAAAAAAATTGTGCAAATAAGGGAAAAACCTTGAATGAGTAATATTCCAAACTTTTGGCCCCCAGTGTATATGTTTTATTGTCACATACACTGGATAGGTGCAGTGAGATGTGTTGTTTTACAGGGTCAGCCATAACAGTACAGTGCCCCTGGAGCAAATTAGTGTTAAGTGCTTTGCTCAAGGGCACATCGACAGATTTTCACCTTGTCAGCTCGGGTATTTGAACCTGCGACTTTTCAGTTACTAGCCCAATGCTCTAAAGCTTCTCTAACACCATTATATTGTCATTGATAATACACTACCACTATGTCTGGTGGAATCATCATAGGATAGGCCTACATACATAACCGACTGTACATACGATACATGCATATTTGATTGTTCATACACTGTAATGGAAAACTGTAATTTATACAGTAATTTGGGGTATTATCAACAGTAAAATACTCTGAAACGTTTTACTGCAGCATACTGTAAATTATGGTGTAATGTGGGAAAATGTTGTGGACAGAGAAATAATTGCTGTATTTCCAACAGTACTGTAATCAACCCCACAGAATACAGTGCTGTACCGTATCTTCAGAGCGCCAAAAACCTTTTGACCACTAGTGAGTGAGTGCATGCTATTGTTGTTTCTGGCTCATTATTAACATATTTTGAGGTGTGCCTTGTAAGAGGCTATATTTGTTGCACCCGTGAGTGAGAATGCCTTACCAATTTGACTCCTATGTGGTTACAGTGCCCCATCAATATGTATAGGGGAAAAAATGGAGTGGCAGCAAGTCTTAAACCTTAAATGGTTGAGCATTTTGCCATGTCCTTTTGGTCTGTTTGCCCTGTAGTTGCTGACAGTTTGGAAGCCTTCGTTAAGGCTTCTAGAAGTGCCACCAAAAATACATTAATATGGTGTAATGTGTAAACACTTTACCTAGCAGCCAACCTGCTTGCACCAATCCCTTGTAATTACAGTAAAATACTGTGAAATACAAACCTCAATAAATTTAATTAATTAATTCATTCATTCATTCAATCCGAGTAAGGTAGCATTTACTTTTTTACAGTATAATACAGTCAATTTTACAGTATTGTACTGTGTGTTGTTACACAGTACTTGCTTTGATACAGTATTTATATTACAGTAGGTGTACTGTAAAAAGAAATACAGAATTTTACCTGCCTGTAAACTACTGTGAAATTCATGGTAACCACTTTAGTGTAGGATACTTGCATAACCGATTCAAGGCAACAGTAAGGGCGATGCCTGCCCTGCACGATATATCTCCATAGTGCACAGATCAGCATGTTCCTATCGGGGTGCGTTCCACGGGGCCAGATGGTGCTTTTCCTGCATTTAATCTGTTTTTCAAAATATTTTCCAAGAGGGGAGATTAAGATTTGGTGGATTATACTACTAGGCCTACTGTATGAAGGATGAGCACCTGCAATGGGGGATGGCAGAAGAAAAGAATCCTCACAGAAATAAATAATCTGCCCTGAAGAAATAATAGAGAGATCCAGGAGAGGATGCTCGCCGCACTGCATCAGAATGCTTTAACATCCTGTTTGCTCATATTTAAATGATTAGGTGGAGAACGGTGTAGCCAATAGCCATCTCTTCTAATCTGTGATACCAGGAATAATGAATACAGTGGGAACTGAAGCGTGGTAAAAAAAAATTGGAAGGAATACCACAGCATTAAACCTTTTTATTAAACTTCCTAGGCCTCTTTTACACAACACCAGAAAAACCTCACTGACAGGCCTCTGAATTTATGTTAATGTCACCTTCGTGTGTTATTTCCTTTCTGAGTTGAAATGTGTAACATTTCGAGTTTGCATTGCAATATTACACTTTATATACATCATCACAGAATACTGATATATAACAAAACCGTGTGACGTAGAAACACCAGATTTTTTGTGGAACATTTTTTGTTTATTAATTATGAAATAATGAAAAATATGAATAACATTCCAACTATGAGGCCAATAGAGGGTGGTTTGGTCATTTGACTGCAGGAAAGGGCTACTTGGCGAGACAAGGTACTGCTATTGACCTGACTGGCGGGTAGGAGCGTTGGGCCAGTAACCAAAATTCGATTTTCTGGATCGAATCCCCAAGCTGACAAGGTAAAATATCTGTCGTTCTGCCCCTGAGCAAGGCAGTTAACCTACTGTTCCCCGGGCGCCGAAGACGTGGATGTCGATTAAGGCAGCCCCTACACCTCTCTGATTCAGAGGGGTTGGGTTAAATGCGGAAGACACATTTCAGTTGAATGCATTCAGTACAACTGACTAGTATCCCCCTCTCTACCTTGCCTCTTGACAATTGTCTTCTGACAAACATCATGTAGGTCTGAGTTCTTGGTCTGTATTCACAGTGTCTAAGGCTGCGTTTACACAGGCAGCCCAATTCTGATATTCTTTCTCTCACTAATTGGTCTTTTGACCAATCAGATCAGCTCTGAAAAAGATCTGATGTGAAAAGATCGGATGTGATTGGACAATTAGTGGCAAACAAATCTGAATTGGAATGCCTTTGTAAATGCAGCCTAAGAGTATTGCTGATCTAGCTCAGGTCTCCCCTGTCCAGAGAATCTTATTCATTACTCTTAGGCTGCATTTGGACTGGGGCGGCAGGTAGCCCAGTGGTTAGAGTGTTGGGCCTGTAACCGAAAGGTTGCTGGATCGAATCCCTGAGCTGACGAGGTAAAAATCTGTCGTTCTGCCCCTGAACAAGGCAGTTAACCCACTGTTCCTAGGCTGTCATTGAAAATAAGAATTTGTTCTTAACTGACTTGACTAGTAAAATAAAGGTAAAAAAAATTACGATCTAAAAAGGCACCACTCCTACTATGAGACAAAACAACTTCTGACTTGTGCTTCTCAAAATCAAAAAGGCAGCAAAGTGTCCCTTTGGAGTCATTTTACACACTTCTGTCAATACAAACAACAGAGCTTCCAACGAGATGGTTTCTAATGCAGTAAGATACACACTGCATCGAGCGGTCCCGGTATCCATGTAACTCTACCGTACTCTGGGGACTCATTCACTGTAGTAGCCTAAAGAGAAAAGAGGTTTCACCCCGTCATGAAGAGCAAGGCCATGAAATATGCTTTGCTACAGATGTAGGATCTTAATTTGAGCCAGTTTGCTACAGCGGGAAAATAATCCTGCAGCTACAGGAAATGTGAATTATTATTTGGATTATAATTAATGGACATTTGTAAAGAAATCTCAAATAAACTATAAAGTTGGGAAATTCTCAGCAACAGAAGAGTGATCAAATTAAGGACACAAACAAATAGAGCCTTTAACTTAGAAAAATGTATGCCACTTAGCAGACACTTTCTTTATCAAAACAGAAGAGGATCCTATAAAAGGATGTGCCCATAAAACATAAAGACCCTATCCCTTTTTGATTTTGCTTTTCTCGGAATTCAATGTTCTCCTGGACCGACTTAAAAGCTGCTAAACACTCTCTTAAGGACAGGCCTGTAGCAGCAGGAAGTACGTTAGGTTACCAAGCAGATCAAGATAAGACCCCTGGGTGACACCACCACACCTCCAAGGATCTCCTGGAGTTCAACGTGACCTACAGCTGTGCAAATTGCACTTAATAAATATACACACCATGCAGAAACATAAATAGTGAGTGTAATATCAAACTGAACAGATACCATGTGTGGTGTGTTATAAATCAGAAAGTCCCTGGCGGACAGACAGAACTCTGGACAACATGCGCACCAGACAGCGGAAGAAGAGGCTAGCATCTGCTAATGTACTGCTCTAGACACTATTTACTATTTATGACAAGCATTTCGCTACATCCGCAATAACATCTGCTAAACACGTGTATGTGACTTGAGATTTGATGCTGTCTGTCTGTCTGCCTGCCTGCCTGCCTGCCTGCCTGCCTGCCTGCCTGCCTGCCTGCCTGCCTGCCTGCCTGCCTGCCTGCCTGCCTGCCTGCCTGCCTGCCTGCCTGCCTGCCTGCCTGCCTGTCTGTCTGTTGCCACACACACACTGGATGGGCTGATCGTGATCAATAGGGCAGCAGTGTGATGTAGTGGCTCACACCCTCGCTCCAGTCGGAAGGCCTGTCTAGTCCACATTGCCAGGCCTCTGACACACTGACAGAGAGGGAGGGTACCGGGAAATGTCTCTCCCCTCAGGTGGTGCAGTGAAGTAGAACCACCGTCAATCCCTGAGGGACAGGAGAGTGAGGTAGAGCGTGTTATGTTTGTGACGATTCAATCTGTTCTGTCAAAGCAGTCCAGCTATGTCCAGTCCAGCGTGCTACTGGACAAATGAGAGGTGACAGAGAGCAGTAAAAAAAAGTGTTATTTGTCACATGCACAAGTACAGTAAAATGCCTAACTTGCAAGCCCTACCCAACAGCACAGTATTCAATATCCAAAAAGTATAAATAAAAAAAACCCTGAGAAATACACTATATAGTATATACATTCTACTCATACACTATATAATGCATACAAAAGTATATGGACACACCTTCAAATTAATGGATTTGGCTATTTCAGCCACAACCGTTCCTGGCAGGTGTATAAAATCGAGCACACAGCCCTGCAATCTCCAAAGACAAACATTGGCAGTAGAATGGCCTGGTCAAATCAAATCAAATCAAATTGTATTTGTCACATGCGCCGAATACAACAGGTGTGGACTTTACCGTGAAATGCTTACTGAAGAGCTCAGTGACTTTCAACGTGGCACCGTTTCCAACAAGTCAGTTCATCCCAAAATAATTATGCTAGAGCTGCCCCGGTCAACTGTAAGTGCTGTTATTGTGAAGTGGAAACATCTAGGAGCGACAACGACAGCCGCAAAGAGGTAGGCCACACAAGCTCACAGAACGGGACCACCGAGTGCTGAAGTGCGTAAAAATAATCTGTCCTCGGTTGCAGCACTCACTACCAAGTTCCAAACTGCCTCTGGAAGCAACGTCGGCACAAGAACTGTTAGTCGGGAGCTTAATGAAATGGCTTTCCATGGCCGAGCAGCCGCACAAAAGCCTAAGATCACCATGCGCAATGCCAAGTGTCGGCTGGAGTGGAGTAAAGCTCGCCGCCATTGGACTCTGGAGCAGTGGAAACGCGTTCTCTGGAGTGATGAATCACGCATCACTATCTGGCAGTTGCATTTATATTTTGGTTCAGTATATATACAGGGTCAGTTCCAATACCATATTTACAATGTGCAGGGATACTGGATCGATAGAGGTAGATATGTATAGGGATAAGGTTACTAGGCAACAGGATATAAGATAAACAGAGTAGCAGCAGCTTGTATGTGAGTGGGAGTGTGTGTGTGTAGAGTCAGTATAAATATATGTGCATATTATGTGTGAGTGAGCAGGTGATGGAGTGAGTGAGTGTGTAAGCGTGTAGGGCCCTGTGAGTTAAAGATACAAGGTTAACTCAGATAGTCTGTGTAGCTATTATGTTCGATTTTTATCAGTCTTATTGCTTGGGTTCTTGTGTGTGTGGGTGTGTAAGTGTAGGTGTGATAGGTGGATATACATGTAAACAGGACTGGAAAGTGACTGGTAGCAGGAATATAGAAATACTGTAAATAATATTCAATGTAATCAATCATCATTTTAGCAGCAGCGTAGGTGTGAGGGGGAGCAGTAGTTGTCAGACATTTAACAGTCTTATGGCCAGGTGATAGATGCTGTTTCTAAATCTGCTGGTCTGAGCCTTGATGCACCTGTAACACCTGCCAGACAGGCGCTTTGGCAAATTTTCAGGCCTATCTCAGACACCGCCTGACATGTACGTCCTGGATGGCTGGGAGCTCACCCCCCCCCAGTGATGCACTGGGCCATCCGCACCACCCTCTGTAGGGCCTTCCGGTCGAGGGCGGTGCAGTTGCCAAACCTAATGGTGACATAACCAGTCAGGATGCTCTCGATGGTGCAGCTGTAAAAGTTCCTAAGGATCTGAGGGAGAACAGGTCACTGCCGTGCCGTCTTCACAACTGTGCTGATGTCAGAGGGCTTGGATTTATTGATCCGTGTTCTGTTTGGGCTTTATTTGTGTGTAACTGTAAAAAAGGCCCTTCCTTTCAACCAATCAGAGTGGTGCTTGAATTGACATTTGGACTCTGGCTTCGCCCACCCTAGCTCAGAGTGTTTACTGTTGTTCCAAGAAGAAGACGCAAGTTTTGGCTGACGACCAAGTTTAATGCTTACTCTAGGAATATGGAGCGGGCGTCCAAGAAAAACCAAAATACATTCTGAGTAGCACAAGTCGATTCCTAAATAACTAGAGTGTGTGTGTTAATACTATGTGTGATGGTGACGAGACAGCCAGCAGAATGGATGCTTCTCAAACTCAAACTGTTCTTGCCGGACAGCCTGTAGTGAGTCAGAACCTTAACAATCAGCATTAAGTACTAGCAGTTGATGGCATCCAAAGCCAACCGCTCAGAACAGCTCCAGCAAGCCGTTTTTTTAAATAACCAACCTGAATAGAACGTTAAACTAACGATTGTCGACAGTAGAGAGCTTTATTACTAATGACTGTACAGAGAGGGATATTAGTCAGCCAATCAGTGGCTTTGACACGGATGCCTGAGGCACTTCCTGTTCTTACATCCAATAGCCTTCGAGTTATCTGGCAGTAGCCTAATTAAAATGAGAATCCACCCCACGGAAGATGAAATACGTTTCATAGGCAGTAAAGCTGTTGAGGTGTTACACACTCATCACAATTCTCACCAGGAAGGGAGAAAAACATCCAGTCAAGCAAAACCTGGTATGGATGTGTGCTGACTTGCTCCGATTTCTAGCCTTATACAGTCAAAGAAGGCCATCAATACTCTTAGAGGATGAATGTAAGGGACACTGAAATGTGCGGTAAGCAAATTGCTACTCTTGAAAAACAGTTACTGCACTATAGAATTAGGTTATTCGTTTTAGCTAGATGTTTCACCCGAAATGACATTAAGAGGACTGCTAACTCACAGCCACATCATTAGGCTAGGTCCCTTTGTTGTACTGCAATGTTTTCAGCTGGAGGACAGAGCTAGCGAGAGAATAGAACCGGTCAGCTTAGTGTGTTGGTGGAGAATAATGATTCTACCCAGGGCACCACTGAGTTACGCCACACAGCACACACACACACACACACACACACACACACACACACACACACACACACTCACACACACACACACTCACACACACGAAAACTACTTTCCTCATCCCGCCAGAGGGCTAGGGGTGGGGCGCAATGACTCAGCGCCATCCAAATCGGGGCGCTGAGTCATCTAGCCTTCTCCCACAGGGCAGAGCAGCGCTGCACGCTACCCTGTCATGTGTCCTATGCACCCCTCTCATCTGAGTCCCACTGGTCTGACTAAGGGGACAGGAACCCTCAAGGCCCCTGTGTGTGAGCCTTCAGCCAGGCTCACCTATAGGAATGTACAGAACCACCTGAAGCTTTCCTAAGAGGTATAAACACTGAGAAACAGGGTATTTAGACTCTTCCAAATGTGCCACGTCTAAGGCAACAACGGATTTGTCTAAATAATCCATCATCAAAGTAACCGTTGTGTGACAGCACATTCTCATAAACCAAAACGCAGGAATTTCTTCACTTCATCACAGGAAGGAGATCTCCTCAACAGTTCCTCAACAATTATTCAGCGATCGTTGAATTACAATGGAATTACAGAACTCCATTCTGAAACGTACGCTTTTTCCGCAGACATTATGTAACTATAACTAAGCAGCTCCAAGCAACCACAGTTCCATCTTACTGCTACAGTATTTTACTCTCAGACTCTCACAGTCTGAACCAGAGAAATAGAATAACTGCTATGAATTCTATTTCTATGGTCTGAAAAGCCTTCATAAAGCCACAGATGATATCTTAGTTACTCACAGTATCTTGGAGAAGAGAAGCAGGAAGAAGATCAGGGTCAAGGATCGTCAGTCAGTTTACACACTGTCCTGCCAGTTCAGTTCATCCCTGTAAAAGAGGAACACAGCAATGTTAAGTAAACGGCGTGAGTAGCCAGCTAAACTAGAGCCTCTGACCTACACAAATGTAGGATAATAATTTGAGCCAGTTTGCTACAGCAGGAAAATAACCCTGCAGCAACAGGACATGTGAATTATTATGTGAATTATAGTTAATGGACATTTATTGTAGGGATTGTTAAATTTTTCGTTAGGGCAAATCTAGTCGGCCAAACTTTAGAAGCCTTTTTACACTACACGTTTGCATTTCCTGCTGTGCAGGGAAATTCTCAGCAACAAAAGAGTGATCAAATTAAGATCCTACATCTGTATATGAGAACTCAGAGAACAATGGGGTTGCTGGGTATAACCTCTGTCGTCTGTAATGCCCTGAAGCACGGTGGCCAGGCTCACTCAGCTCAGCTCAGCTCAGCTCAGTTTGTCAAAGAGGGTTTTAATACAGATTGGTAAAGTGGGGCATGGTAATGAGAGAACAGGGAGGGACTAGGGAGAGTGCAGGTCTGTAGAGACGGACTAAAATAACCACTATGGACAGAACTGACACTCATGACCAATGTTCCCTCATATTTTTTTCGACACTGAGCATATTTCAGGTCTGCTGAGCAACTCCCAACGCATGTTTACTGTGAACACTGAGGCTGTACCCACTTTAAGTTACAGTTTTAAAAGTGGCCAAGTAAGGTGCTGTTGCTATTTGACCATAATGTAGGCTTACCACAGTTGCCTACCATCAAAAACAATGGAGAAATTGCATCCCATAAAATGTTAACATTGAATTAGCTGTTCTATCAATCAGACTAAAGTAGAAGCCAATGTGTGGTGTTCAATGTAGGCCTTACATTCCATGAGACCTTTGGAAAAAACATGCAGGGCTTGACATGAACCTGTTTATCCACTGTTCCTTCAGACAAGGAGGAGTACTGAACATGCTGTTGTGTTGTTTGATGCAAGGAACCACTTTACAAAATAAAATGCATTATTATTCCCATACCATTATTACAGAGAATTAGACAAATTATGCTACCCTCTGCCTATTGGCTACTTAGCTTATTCAAGCCTGTCTCAAAATACAACACTGCCCCTTTAAGACAAAAAAAAGCTCTTTACCTGACACGCTTTTCAAAGATGCCTAGAAATGTACACGTTTTGTGCTCTTGTAGGAAGCAATCACTCCTCTACTGCTGACTATAAATGATCTAAAACAGGGCTAATAACTCACTAACTAGCAAAGGATTCGAACAAAATGTGCACACGTGGCTACATGCAGCTTTGATCTCAAAACAAGCGCATCTACTCATGACCGCTCATGCTGTAAACACAGTTCGGTTCAAAGTAAATTGCACCATATATCCATATATGGTCAATGGTCTATTTGCATATAGACCTACTGCAGCTCTGATTGGTTATGAGTCGTGCATGTCAATGCAATAGACTCTGACGCGTTGTGCCTACAACAAAATCTCTTGCATACAGTAGTTAGTTTTCCATACTAAGTCTTGGCATAGTTCATTTTGTTTTGGTTTAGAGGGAGCACTGCACATGGCCGCATATAGGCTGTAACAAGACCTATAGCAGGTGTATTCAAAATGTACCCTGGAAGTCCGAAGAGCGGCTGTTTTTTTTCTGTCTACCTGATAATGAATTGCACCCACCTGGTGTCCCAGATCTAAATGATTAGAGTGGTAGAATTAAAAAAGCAGTAGAACTGGCTTCAAGGTCCAGATTAGAATTTGATGGACACATAGCAACCACAAAGAATAGACAGACACACAATCACTATGTCCAGTGGGTCTACTACTCTCTTTGCCGACGTGACGACCAGCACCAGTACCGCACTGACGGGTCAGACTAGTGGCAAACAAAAGACAAAGCCTCTACCCAATCAGAGACACATATGGCTGGTAATGTGACTGTGATGAAACCCTGATGAAGGCAGCTTAGCTGTCAAAACGTTGATTGTTATTTATTACATGTAATGCATCGGTGCCAATGAGAGGGTGTTGGCATTCTTTTCTGGTAGTGCTACTGTTTCAGTCAGTCTCCCTCTGTGGCTCTACGGTGGAGGTAGGGGTTCCTGGCTGATTCCCTCCCAGGAAACAGAACCACCAGCTGAGCACTCAACCTGATCTGGCTCTGCACTGCACTGCACCTGACCTGCAGTGGTGACGACACTGCACCAGTCCCACGCTACAGTCTTGGTCATAGTGACCTACATCTCTCCACCACTCTCTAACTGAACATGATGGATGTAGCCCTGCATTAGCACAGAGGCTAAGGAAGAACTCCTTAGAAGGAAGAAACCTCGAGCGGAACCAGACTCAGAGTGGCGGCGCAGCGGTCTAAGGCACTGCATCTCAGTGCTAGAGGCGTCACTGCAGACCCTGGTTCGATCCCGGGCTGTATCACAACCGGACGTGATTGGGAGTCCCATAGGGTGTCGCACAATTGGCCCAACGTCCTCCGGGTTAGGGGAGGCCTGGGTAGGCCATTATTGTAAATAAGAATTTGTTCTTAACTGACTTGCCTAGTAAAATAAAAGGTAAAATAAAAATGAAGAACCCTTTTGGGTTCCATATAGGACCCATTGAACAGAGGGTTATACGTGGAACCCAAAAGGGTTCTCCTATGGGGAGACCCGAAGAACCCTTTTGGAACCCTTTTTTCTAAGAGTGTAGACAGTGGTGTCTTATCAACCATTCATCTCCCTGTAATGGATCAACCAACATGTCCTCTGATACCATACACTGTCTGTTTAAAACAGGAGGGCCAGGCAAGACAAGCTGCCTGCCACAGACTCAAAGGCCTTATTAATACCAGCCCAACATAATATATAATTCATTGAGGCTGAATGGCTACAAGTGCAGGGACAGCTGTGAGGGATCTGTACAGAACAGGGGGCCATCGCTCTCCCTGTGTCACAGAGGATCCGGCTGGGCCTATAATACTTCATCTTCTTAGTCAGCGCTGCGGAGAGGTAAAGAGAGAAAGAGAGACAGAGAGAGAGGTAGAGAGAGAGAGAGAGAGAGAGAGAGAGAGAGAGAGAGAGAGAGAGAAAGAGAGAGAGGTAAAGAGAGAAAGAGAGAGAGAGAGAGGTAAAGAGAGAGAGAGAGAGAGTGAGAGAACGGGGAGACCATACTAAGGATCATTTGTTAACAGCTTAACACCTGTCTTGATATACAGTATACAGAGAGCAGGAAATTTCACATGCATGTCTTGCATTGTTTATTCTTATTCACACTCCCATCACAAACCAAAACAATACAAAATACAAAACAATCTGAGCGGTGTGTGTAGGATCTGTTTAATGAGCACCGTGTCTCCTGGCCTGTTCACCACACACACACACACACACACACACACACACACACACACACACACACACACACACACACACACACACACACACACACACACACACACACACACACACACACACACACACACACACACACACACACACACACACACACAGTCTTCCGGCCAGTTCACTATCTCTATTAAAGAGACCGGTTATGAATCATTAAAGGACCACAGCGCCATATTACAGACGCGGACATGACCCCTGTGTTAGAATAATAACACAGGGAGATGGGAACTGAACAGCACTGGCTCTGTGTTACAGGGGGGAGGAGGTAAGAGGTGACGCAGGACACGCATTTTGGACACTCATTTGGACACTAATTTGGAGACTCATTTGGACACTAATTTGCTTGTCTCATTCATGTTAAAGAGATCAGATTATGCAGGCATGATATCGAAACTGAACATATTAGTTCCCCTAGCCCAAAATTACAAAGATGGGAAAGGAATAATGTCTAGCCTTATGTTTACCTACTGAACGACTGTAATGACGTACCGATAGCATGACATCTGTCGTCTGTAGCAGGTGCTGATTTGGTCATAACCGTGGTGGTCAAATGAGAGATACGGAGAGATCCTGTCTAACAGTATATGAGGCATCCTGTGATTTCTCGGCTCTGGCCTAACATCTCCAGCAGGCAGGGACAATATTTAGGAGTCTAGTAATGAAACCAGTGTCCTTTGTACCCCAGCTGATTAGAGCGGTGGAGAGAGATGAAGGCGGAATGGAGAGATAGAGAGGGAGGGAAGAGTATGTCCACAACCAACCTTCGGAGAAGAGGCCTCTCAAACCCAAATGAGCTTGTGACTGTCAGCAGTACTCCGGTCCTCAACCAAGAGGAAAGCAATGGCACAACGTACTACATAGTGACTTCTCTTATTCCTCTGACTGGGAGTTCTCACCAGGCACTCACATAATGAACAATAACCCAATACGTTGTTCAGTCATTTCCAGTGTAATATTTTCAAGGTTACTTGAAATTCAATAGCTTTTTAAAAGCCCCCACGGGCTGTGTAGCCTGGCAGAGAATTACTGGATCAACTCAGCCGTCATTCAGTCAGTCATTCGGAAGCTCTTCACCTGCGTCGTTCCTCTGTGTGTTACTATAGAGAGATAATATTAGCCTATGTGATTACCTCAAATAGAGAAGAGCCCTCTCTCGCTCTCTCCCTATTAACAAGTTAATGAAGTCAAGGGTGCCCGGAATAGCAAAGCAGTTTGTTCGGAATATAAACTGAACAATGCAAACAGGCATGTTTGCATATTGGTTTAATTTTGCCTTTCAGTAATCTAGACAGTATGAAAAAAAAACATAGCTAGTACCCATATCTAGTACCCATAGCTAGTACCCATCGCTAGTACCCGTAGCTAGTACCCGTAGCTAGTACCCGTAGCTAGTACCCGTAGCTAGTACCCGTAGCTAGTACCCGTAGCTAGTACCCGTAGCTAGTACGCATAGCTAGTACCCATAGCGAGGCCTACATGTATGTGAAGAGGGACTTGAGTTGAACTAGAAAGGTGAGAGAGGACACTGGAGAGAAGCTCAGGGAGGGATGAAAGTGAGAGGCTGTGTTATCTTGATGACAGGGCTGAGAATCCTGGGGCTGGGACGGGACGGGACAAAAGCACAGCTCCTTTCTCTGCATCATTGGAGAGAAACTTTCTGGTGAAGGGCAAGAGGCTGGGAGGATGAGACTGGGAGGGTGAGACTGGGAGGGTGAGACTGGGAGGATGAGGCTGAGAGGATCAGACTGGGAGGATGAGGCTGGGAGGATCAGACTGGGAGGGTGAGACTGGGAGGATGAGACTGGGAGGATGAGGCTGGGAGGATCAGACTGGGAGGATGAGGCTGGGAGGATCAGGCTGGGAGGATGAGACTGGGAGGATGAGACTGGGAGGATGAGACTGGGAGGATGAGACTAGGAGGATGAGACTGGGAAGATGAGACTGGAAGGATCAGACTGGGAGGCTGAGACTGGGAGGATGAGACTGGGAGGATGAGACTGGGAGGATGAGACTGGGAGGGTGAGACTGGGAGGATGAGGCTGGGAGGATCAGACTGGGAGGATGAGGCTGGGAGGATCAGACTGGGAGGGTGAGACTGGGAGGATGAGACTGGGAGGATGAGACTGGGAGGCTGAGACTGGGAGGCTGAGACTGGGAGGCTGAGACTGGGAGGATGAGGCTGGGAGGATGAGGCTGGGAGGATGAGACTGGGAGGATGAGACTGGGAGGATGAGACTGGGAGGATAAGACTGGGAGGTCTACACTGCTTCTGTCCTGAGAGGGTTACGTGATCACATTGTCCACCCTCCACAGCACCGGTGATACTTTGTTATACTAGCCAGTTGGCCATTTTAGAAAAACCCTACTTAAATGTCACAGAACAGTGGACATCTGTCAAATAAATCTTAATGTTGGCGTACCTTCCTCTCATAACCTGTCAACATGACAGCCATATACAATCCTAGAAATTCCACTGTAGCAATAGAACAAAGTGGCCACTATCACTAAGTGAAGTGATGGCATTATCTCTTTGCAGTGGCAGCGATGGTGCTTATCTGAGAAAAGGATAGATAGAGAGAGAGGAGGAGAGGATAGATAGATAGAGACAAGGAGAGAGAGAGTAGGAGAGAGAGAGAGAGAGAGAGAGAGAGAGAGAGAGAGAGAGAGAGAGAGAGAGAGAGGAGGATAAATGGAGAGAGAGAGGGGAGGATAGATGGAGAAAGACAGGGGAGATAGATAGTGAGAGAGGAGGATAGATAGAAAGAGAGGATAGATAGAGAGAGAGAGAGAGAGCAGAGGATAGATGGAGAGACGGTATAATGGAGGGAGGCACATTTGATTCATGATAGAAAGAGGTAGCGAGCCATGCAGTGGAACCGCACAGTACAGCCCTGCAGATAAGCAACTTGATTTGTACAATATTATGGCTGTAAAACAAGGCAGACATGGCTAATATGCTAACAAGCAACACTAATCTCTATGAGACTTAAATTGATTCCTTTACAACAGTTCTATTGTTGTCACCAACACTAACTCACAGCCACCCACACACACAAATCCCCAATTACAATAAAATGGAGAGAAAACAAGTCACCTTGATTATATAATTATTATATTATTAACGGTGTATAATGAAAGAGTGAAGGTTGCCCTATATCCCTACACAACACTATGACAACTGATTGGAAGAAGCCTATAACCCTGTTGCCTGACGCTGAGAAATATTACCACATTGAAATTCACAGTCATGGCCCTAGGCCTACATTTTTCTCCCAAAAAAATCCATCCAACTTTGACAGAGTATTTTCCTTCGCAAAAAACCCCAGCTCTTATCACTAATTACAAAGGATTCACTGTTCTGTCCTCACAAATCATTTCCTGCCATTTAAATGTCACAATGAGTGTGACAGAGAGGAAAACAACACAGCTTTTCTTCTTCATAACATTTCACTGCTCGCTGCTGTGTGTGTGTGTGTGTGTGTGTGTGTGTGTGTGTGTGTGTCCATTAATGTGCGTGTGCCATGCCTGGCCTCCCCCTCAAATCAGCAAGACTAATGAAACGTTACAATGAGCTGACTTGCCTAAATAAAAAGGCCCGAGTCACCTCACTCTCAACAGTTATAAATACATCAGTGACTTCAGCAAAATGGGCCTAAGAACAGCATTAAAAAAACACAACCTGTTATCACTCCATGTCAATGTCCTCACGTAATGCTACAGCCATTTGACCAGTAGTTATGTTTTTCTCAGGCACACAATATAGCCTTTATCCATTTGCCAAGGACATAAAAAGAAACAATGCTTTACGCATTGTAACCAGTTAATCCAACTGTTATGGGGACTAGTGATGGGGGGGGGGGTGGGACGGGTGAACATTACAGTTACATATCGGGATATTCTTTTTTGATGATATATCGTATCGTATCGACAATATCGCAATATTATTTTGGTGCTAGTTCGTTGTACCTGAACCAAAGCTCCAGTATAGCTTGTTCTCCATCTTCTTTTTAAAAATAGGGAACCTATTTTTTTTCCAGCACTTTCATTTCCATGACTGATCTAAACAAATGTTATCACGGCTCTCTCTTGTCCGTCTGCAGCTGATATATGGTGAGCAATATGTTTGGAACACCGAATCGCAATAAAATCACAGTATCGAATCGCAACACACATAGAATCGTGAGAATAGTGAGAAATTCAATACATATCGCATCGGCACATAAATATCGTGATAATATCGTATCGTGAGGTCCCTGGCAATTCCCAGCACTAATGGGGACTTAATTAATTTACTGTATAAAAGCTTTGGTCTTTAAGCTGTAAATACCTGGATGTGTTCTGCATTATTGGACCTCCATCAACAAATAACATAATCCATGACAAACTGATGACTGACAATTGTCCAACAACGTGAATAATAATTTTGCCTTCATGTCTGTTCCATTATAAGGTTTTGTACAGCACGGTAGCAGGTCCTCATATTAGGGATAGTCTCGTTATAATGATGACTGTCAGTCCTGAGGACAGAGGACTAGAAATGGCTTACTATGGAGGTTAAATGTCAGAGAGAGACACATTAACTGATGGAGATCGAGAGGCTTCACAACAAGTTCCCCTCAAATCCATAACCTCTCGTTCTGACTACACTCTCCCCTCCCCTAATCCCTACTTGTCCATAGCCAGACTAGCCATAGCATCCTTCTGCTCTAAAATCACTCATTTGAAGCCACTAGTCTGCTTTAAAGTGGCTTATAGAATCACAGAAAAGGCATCTCAAATGTAGGTGGAGGGGACTTTTCGCTGGCCATCTCTGTGTCTATTAATGGAGAGCTTGAGCACTTTTCAAAACGTGTTTTCGAACTACAATAGGTAGTCTATATGTATGTAGTTTTTTATCAAGCGTTCAAATCTCCAAGGCTCTCAAAAATGTTGTGAATTTGTGCCTCTAATTCAAAAGGATGATTGTGGACCTTTTTATTGAAAAATGTTCTATGATTGTGTTTTTTGCTTTTCGTGCATTGATGTGAATATTGATGTGTATAGTGTATATTGATGTGTATATTGATAAGTATAGTGTATATTGATGTGTATAGTATACATGTATATTGATGTGTATAGTGTATTTTGATGTGCATATTGATGTGTATATTGATTTGTATACAGAGCTCATCTGTAAGAGACCTTGGTCTAAGCATTACTCCCTCTCAAAATAAAATTAAAATGTTTAAATACATTTCCATCTACAATAAATCAAGATGAATAAATGAAAGAATTTGATCAATTAACTATTTTCACAACAAACATCTTTGATGCCATTGTTTCCAGTGATCTGTGATCCCAGTATTATTCATCAAAAGATTATATTTATGCTCAAAGTGAATACCTCGTAAAATATCTATTGACGTAAAACAACAAAGATAAATCTTATTACTGAAACGATAAAGAATAAAATACGCAATTTAATAAAAGCAAGAATAAAAGCAATTTAACTATTCTACACAACAACCAGAGACTCAACCAGGTGTATAAACTCACACAGTTTGCATAGAGCACTGACCATTGTAACACATTGAAACACCCAATAAGTCAATTGAGGATGTTTGGAGCCCGAGGTACTAACCACTAACTGTCAAAAGGCCAATAGGTTGACTGACTGAGAGGACATACATTTTTGTCCACTGGTGCTTTGTTTGGGGTGTTGAGCTGTGAAACTATTTACAATAACTTCTTGCTTTAAACCCGACCCAAGCTAAGCCAATCATGTTTTTGGTTATATGGAATTGGAGAAAGTGCAATAGATTAATTCCAATGTACTAAATATTGAACTTCATATCAAAAAGTGATTAATAAAAACACCTGGACTAAAGAGAAGAGGCATTCAGCACAGTTATACATCCTATAGCCTACATTAGTAATAATAGGAACTATATACTAGGCGGTGTCAGAGGAAGGCCCAAAAAATCAAAGACTCCAGTCACCCAAGTCATAGACTGTTCTCTCTGCACGGCAAGCGGTACCGGAGCGCCAAGTCTGGGACCAAAAGGCTCTTTAACAGCTTCTACCCCCAAGCCATAAGACTGCTGAACAATTAATCAAATGGCCACCCGGACTATTTACATGAATACCCCTGCCACCTACATGTACAAATGACCTCGACTAACCTGTACCACCGCACATTGACTCGGTACCGGTACCCTCTGTATATAGCCTCCTTATTGTTATTTTTTAAATTATTTTTTACTTTAGCTTATTCAGTACATATTTTCTTAACTCTTTTTTTTTTTACTTTATTGTTGTTTAAAGGTTTTTAAGTAAGCATTTCACGGTAAGGTCTACACACGTTGTATTCGGCGCATGTGACAAATACCGTTTGATTTGATACATTTTTCCTATGTTTAGTGATAAAAAATGTGGTTATGACAAAAACATTTGGGTGAGATTTATTTCTAATGGACAGCAATCACTTTCAGGCTACAGGGCGGATTGTAGCCTATCAGTGAGAGCGTTGGGCCAGTAACCGAAAGGTCGTTGTTTTGAATACCCGAGCCACAAGGTGAAACATCTGTCAGTATGCCCTTGAGCAAGGCACTTAACCGTAATTTTCTCCCAAAAAATCAGATAACTGCCAAAGCATCCTAGTCGTGGGTGTATACAGCACTGTAGCCTATTTAGGAACATGTAAACGTGTATGTCCATGTCAACACCTGCTCTGCCATGTATATAATGCCCTTATGGAAAGTCCAACTACAGATGCAATTGCCATTTCAGCTAATCCTTGTGACCTCTTCTGGTATCAGAGAACTGTTATGTGATGAAGAGCTGTAGCAAGGTTCCTTTCAGATAAAATAAAAACATCCCACGATCACAGCGATTTGAATGAAAGCTACCAACAGGCCTAATATCACAGTACTTTTATTTGTAATATAGGCCTAATGATCACCATGGTGATGCTAAGGGATGCTATCTCTGTCGTGATGGGAATAGTCTACCTTAACACTGCATGCGATGTGAACTCCGAAATACACTCGGAAGGTTGTGGAGGGTTATGTAATTTAATAAAGCACATTAATATAAACAAAGCGCGTAGACTAGGCTACTGTAATTCACCAGAACATATATGTAGACGGTAGACTATAGCCTACGTAGGATAATATAATATGATAAAAACACAATAGGTGATATTAGAAGCCGGTACTTACAGTATGTGGGGCAAACTAAAAGGTATTGTTCTTCTCAAAGCTTGATCAATCTACAGTCTTTCGTCCTCTGTCAAAACACGCTCACTTCACACTTGACGGCTGATGTGTGTTTTCAGACGCGCGTACGCTGAACACCACGGAGCACAACAATGGTGATGGATCGCAGCGAAACTTGGGCAGGCGAAAAAAAATCTACGCAGCCCGAAAGAAGAATTAAGAGAAGCACCGACTTCATTGGATAAGGAAATGTTGGAGCGATGCTGTGGCTTCCTTATTGGATACTAGTCAGACGATGCCTGTCCCGATTGGATAAGAGAAAAGAGGTGGATACGAATAAATTGGACGAGATTGGTGAATTTTGACAGGTGAATTGCGCACGGCGATTGGACGCAAGCATCCTCATCACTGACTGTTTTCAAATAATGTGTAACTTTTTATATTATTCTGATATTAACTATCTTTATAGAGCATGTATAAAGGCGTTATGCACTATACATAGATGCTTCACAAATAATTGATCAGCAAAGTAATCATATATAAAGCATTCATAACAGCAGAGACAATTACTCAATTATTCTGATGCATGGTATTCATTATCAGAGACAATTTGCCCTGAGCCTCATAAAAGGTTATAAAGGGTTTATGAATGCTTCATTAATTGGGGCCATTATTCCTGGGCTGTAACAGAAGTGGTAAAAGACTGTCAAATAGTTAATAGTCAAAGCCCTGAACTTCTGTATGAAGTCCTTTAATGCCAAGAAGCTCCAGGGCAACAATATTTACTCTATCTCCATGGCTGTGTTTATCTTAATTACTGTTCATGATCATTCTTATGATGTGAGGCATCCTCTCAATCATGTAGGCACATGCACAAAATGGCAAAGTTCACTTCCCTCCTCTCAATCTCCCAAATACCTATCCACTCATGAATGGAACATTTAGTACTGTGAAGCAATATTCCCCTAAACAGTGACACTGAATAAAATTGTTTTTGACATTTCATTTATTTCAGTTGAATTTAAATGAAACTCTACTTTTCTTTATAATAATTGACTGTATCTTTGAAGAGATCAGGCATAACTTATTGTATTACTGAACAGAAATATAAACACAACATGCAACAATTTCTAAGATTTGAATGAGTTACAGTTCATATAAGGAAATCAGTCAATTGAAAAAAAATGTATCTAATCTATGGATTTCACATGACTGAGAATACAGATATGCATCTGTTGGTCATAGATACCTTAAAAAAAAAAGGGGCATGGATCATAAAAAAGTATCTGTCAGTATCTGGTGTGACCACCATTTGCCTCAAGCAGCGCAACACATCTCCTTCACAGAGTTGATCAGGCTGTTGATTGTGGCCTGTGGAATGTTATTCCACTCTTCTTCAATGGCTTAACTGACTTGCCTAGTTAAAAAAAGGTTCAATACAATTGTATTTTTTTAAAGTAAAACTGTGGTCTGCGGTTTGCAACAGCTCCCGTGGACATTCCTGCAGTCAGCATGCCAATTGCAACTTGTGTTGTGTGACAAAACTGCACATTCTAGAGTGGCCTTATATTATCCCCAGCACAAGGTGCACCTGTGTAATGATCATGTTGTTTGATCAGATCCTTAATATGCCACACCTGTCAAGTGGATGGATTATATTGGCAAAGGAGAAATGCTCACCAACAGGGATGTAAACAAATGATCTCAGAAAATGTGAGAGAAATACACTTTTTGTGCGTATGAAACATTTCTGGGACCTTTCATTTCAGGTCATGAAACATGTGACCAACACTTTACATGTTGCGTTTATATTTTGGTTCAGTGTATAGTTGATGCATATTTTAATATTCAATTTGGAGCTGAATAGGATGATACTTAATCAATCAATAACTACAGTATGCTCATTGATCATCGCATTGCACATCAATCAATAATTTGCAATATCTGTAAATATACTGTCATGGCCGCATTTGCAAACAACTGGCACACATAATATACCTTAAACATGCTACTTTTCTAGCTCTGCAATGTCATTCATTATTGACAGGTCTTCACTGCGCTGCTCTGAACAGTGAATGTACTCAGGGAATCCTGTTACGAAAAGCAGTAGGCCTATTAGTATGTTTCAATATTTACGTGAAATCACTAAATAAATGGCAGTCAAATAAAGAGAATAGAATAAGTGTGTGTGTGTGTCAAAGATTCCCTGACTCACCTCACCTGCCGGAGAGAGACTTAGCGACTAGTCATGTTCGCAAACAGCCCTGAAGACGTTCCACACGAGCCAGCCAGCCAAAACACTGATGAGCAAGGAAAATGTGTTCAAACCCCACACGCACACAACACCCCTAGCTTTGTGTATGAATCACATAACAGCTGCACTCTGGTGTATGGCGAGTCACTCCCCAATGTACTGAAGACTGCAGCCGACGAGTATTGTGGCTAACAGTCACTTCTATTTAGTTAACCATCATATCCACTAAAGACATGGGGATATGGGAATCTCACCCTCTAGGCTGCTACTGTGGTTTCTTTAACGCTGATGTAGTAATTCTGCATAGTACTATATTCAATAATGCACCATTTCCTCATTAATGAGTAGGTTACTAGCAGATGACCATGTAGTACATGACCCTAATGAAACAGTCATGGAGGGTGTTTGTAGCTAAGCCTACCCAGGATGTTACTGCAGATACACAATCAAACAACAGTATGACTCATGTATGAGAAACAGGACAGCTGGGCTTGAGGAACGGATACAGGCGAAACAGACAGACTACACAACATACAGACATTTAAACATCCTGGTTCTAGAAAAAAATCTACAAAACACCCTAAGGATATGTGTTTTTACGAAAATGAAAAACAATACATCGCTCATGTAGAGTGGAGAGCAACAGATCATTATTTGCAGTTAAAAACATCACACACCGTGTTCTCCCGCTGGCACTGGCACTCACAGTAACAACACCACAACACCCTGTTACCCAGAGCACCAGTGGGAGCATTGCTCATTTAAAGCCCCTATACTGGACTGGAGACTAGAGCAATCAGTCACGTCTGTCAGAGTAACTCTAACCTCACACCTCAACCTCTGTCACAAGAGACTAATGTAACCCTACTGACATATACAGAACAATCATTCTATGTATCATTTTGAAATAGGCAGTGGGAACTGAACTTCTGTGCTTCTTGTTACAAAGTCATGCCCATGCCGAATATGTGAAATTAAAACAGGATAGATAGGTGGTGCTGAATGGCAGTGCAATTGCCTGCACTGGTATGATTAAAACATAAGCCTGTAACCGGAGAGTAATAGCAGATTGATATTTGCACTGTAAACTGCCATAAGCCCATGTAATGCAATAAGGCTTCATTGAATGCCATAAAGGCTGACATGATTCATAATGGAGTAGCCTAGACCTACTCCCTCCAACAAAATAAAATATATGCTAGTGAGCAGACACTTTTATCCAAGGAGACTTAGTCATGCGTGCAAACATTTTACATACGGGTGGTCTCGGGAATCAAACCCACTTACCTGGCATTGCAAGTGCCATGCTCTACCAACTGAGCTACAGCAGACCACAGGATCAATCTACTATCAGTCTTCATACTGTGTTGATATGAAAGGCAGAATGTCTCCGTTACACGCAGAGCACTAAGTATGTATCGGCTACACAACTCTGATAAAGACTCACCCAGCACTACGGTCTATAGATATTCCTCCAATCACATCATGCATTACTAATGAGTGCTAATGGCCTGTTCCAGCATTACTCATACCTTCTATTAATTGGCTATTTCTTCTTCTCTCAAATGTAATCAAATTGGTGCCTGAATGGGCAATGAACCTCTAGGCTCCCCCAACTAGCCCAATCCCCATCTCTGATCTCTTTCTCCGTTCCCTCTCAATCTTCCTCCCCCAGAGGAGGCTGTACCCTCTCTCTGCGTCCCAAATGGCATCCTATTCGCTTTAATGCACTACTCTTGACCTGGGCCCAAAGTAACGCAATAGGGAATAGAGCCATTTGGGATGCAGGCTCTGTTGCTCTAACAGTCTGAAGTGTCCATCTACATCCATGTTTATCATCAGTTCTAGGCTGAAGATGTTTCCTTTCTATTTCTGGACTTGCGTAGCACACCGCCGTTGCTACTTATGCTCATTGATATGACCGGTTGGTTTCCATGGATATGCGGCTGTTCTGAGCCTCAGGCCTTACAGATCGCAGTCTGAATATAATGAATTCAGAACATGACTTCCAAAATGGAATCTTTCATGTTCCATATTCAACACAATCTGATCTAAATTCATATTCCTCAATATCACGAAGATGTGATACATATAGTGTCATACAAAATGGAAGGCACGTTTTAATGTACTGTATTGCATTTTTAATATTGCCTAAAAGAAATGTGGAAGAGATACTGTACAAAAATTGAAAGGAGACATTTTGATGACAGTTCTGTTGTCAACATTTACAACATCAGTTTCTTTTTCCTTATACACAAAAGTAACTATTCATTTTCAACTTCTCCAGAACTGGGGACATGATCCAATTAGGTGTTGTAAACGTTTTGTTTTACTGGTATAATGCACAATGACCAAAACCACTTCAACCAAAAGTTAATTGATTTTGGCAGGTTTGGTAGATTGGGGACAAGATGCAGGGATGTTGGCATCAGGGTTTCCCTTAAATAAAGGCAGGGGCTTTCTTGTGTCATGGCCATGTTCGAAAGCATCAATTTCTAACTGATCTATAAATAATAATTAGTTATTTAGGATGCAAGGTTATTTCTAGACCAGTCAGTCAGTCTACAGTTGTCGACTGCAATGTAGCCGATCTCAAACACGACCCATGTCTCTGGGTGGGTGGTGGATTGCTCAACTGCGATCCAAAATGGCGTCTCTAGTCCAACAGGTTAGCTAGGCCCCTGCTCCTCTTCTTGCTTCAGTCTCTTCCTCAGATGCTCACCAATAGCTGCCAGAGGGTTAGTCTTGCTGTGTGCCAGGTTCTTCACAGCTTCACTAAACCGGCTGGTCTCACTCTCCCTGAGATCAAAACAAAACACGTACGTTGTAAGGTAATAAATAAAATAAAAAGAGTAATAATAACGGTAAAAGTAAATAGCAGATGGGCAGTTAATTATCTTGGTTTCTCTGATAATCAGCAGGATAACATTTCAATAAGTCGTTTTCTCATGGAGAATAATAAGTCAGACGTGATGACGCGGTGGTTTGGCCATGGTCTGGTACAGGTTAATGTGAGAAGCTCTTACAGGAGTTTGCGTTTCTGTGCTGGCTTCATCAGGCTGAAGTCTGTTGGTTCTGGCTTCTTCTTCACTGGCCTGAGAGGGAGAGACAAAATGACAAAGATGGTGAAGAAGTGATTGATTTCAAATGGAATGATTATGGTAAAATAAAAAATAAATAAAAAAGGCAGTTGGGAACACAATGTGCTATCCATGTGCGACAGTTCCAGGCAGTGCCATAGTTAGGAGTGTCCTGTATGTGTTTACTTCTTTAGGACTGGGGCCAGACAGACGAGTGCTTTATGTATTAATAACAGACAGAGATGGAGGCCAGCCAACTGAGCTGACCCACCAATGATACATTCTGGCCTTGTCCAATAATTAACCATGCCAAGTTGAGATGTACAGAAAAACCTGGTTTTCTATGGCAAAATGGATGTTGGCTTGATCAAATACATCAACAAAGCCATAACAAGGGCATGATGGGACAAAAACACAGGCTCTTGCAAGTTGTGACAAGTTTGACAGACAAGAGTGAAAAGGGTAGACAGACTTTCTTGCAAATTGAAACTCTCTCAACTTTGTGTTTTTCAACAGAGGGTTCATGGGAACCACAGCTAGCTTGGAGGCAGTGGGTAAGCCAAATGTCAAAAGGTGAAAACAGCCTTGTGGAGTTACAGTAAAAACACAGTCTAGTCTAAAGGTCCATCCAGGACAGGCCAGCTACAAGAGTTCAACTGTGGAATTAATCAAATATTATCATCAAAAATATAAACTCTGCCCATAATAACACAGATGGAACACTACTGAGAACTTGATATCTTTGGCAACTGAAGAGAGAGTGTTGGCTGGATAGCTAGTTAGTCAATAACGCCTGAAGGCTTTGGTTTATAGCAATGATGGGCACCCGTTTTGTTGGTCCAGGGACCAATATAAACCAAAAACTCAGTTGGGGTCTCAACTTACTGTTAAATACACAAGGTGCAATTTCAAAATGTGGTTGTGCATCAGCAGTCACTCGATTAGACCATGTGAGCAAAAATATATAGATTTGTAAATTAGTCAAGCGGCCAGCTATCTAAACTTGTAGTAAGCATGGTCGAATTACCTACCGAGGTGGGACCCATTGATCATAAGTTATCATATTAAAAACTGCAAACGTTTGCGTCTAACCTTTGGCAAAATGTGTAGAATTGCAGGAAATCTGCTGTAAAATTGCATAATCTTATATCCGCCCCATGTCAAAATGTGTAGAATTGCAGGAAAGTAACTTAAACTGATTTTTTTCCCCGCGCTTGGCTGTCACGAGGGAGGCCGCTAAAATATTTTGCTTGCAAGGTGAGGTAAATAATTCAAATACTGAGCTATATTGTATGTAAAAAATAAATGGGGAAATGATTTTATTTTATACTAATACAATTGTATTATCCTGGCAGAGGCAGCCTCCTTCCAGCAAGACAATAACCTTAAGCACACATCAAAATCCACAAAGAAATTATTAATTGACCACAAAATCAACATTTTGCAAATGCCATCTCAGTCTCCAGACTTGACACCCATTAAAATCCTGTGGTTTGAATTGAAGAGGGCAGCCCATTCTGTATGGCAGAATGGTCTAAGATCCCTCCCAATGGGTTCTCCAACTCATAAAACATTTTAGGAAAAGGCTCTGTGCCGTTATCCCTGCAATTTGAGGTATTGAAAGGTATTGAAAATCATTTTGACCCCTACCCTTTTGAGAAAAAAATATTACTTGTTAAACAAAAGCTCTTTATCTGAGCAATTGTATTAGTATAAAAAAAAATTATTTAATGATTTACTTTATTCATCTTTATCAACGGTGTCAATAATTTCAGACCCCACTGTACATACACACCTTTTTCCTAAAACATTCTATCTATTACATACACGGCAAGAGGGTCTAAGTTGTCATGTGTAGGCTATTATGTACAGGTGCTGTCTGCACTCTTACACTGGTTGAGTTTTATAATGAACCACACAACGCCCATCTTTTTCCACAGTCGTGGTGTAAAGTTTTGAGAATGACAAGTATTGGTCTCCACAAAGTTTGCTGCCTCAGTATTGATGATGGCAATTTGCATATACTCCAGAATGTCATGAAGAGTCCCTCTTTGCCATGAAAATGAACTTAATCCCCAAAAAACATTTCCACTGCATTTCAGCCCTGCCACAAAAGGACCAGCTGCCATCATGTCAGTGATTGTCTCGTTAACACAGGTGAGAGTGTTGACGAGGACAAGGCTGGAGATCACTCTTCAGAATAAGACTGGAAGCTTTAAAAGGAGGGTGGTGCTTGAAATCATTGTTCTTCCTCTGTCAACCATGGTTACCTGCAAGGAAACACGTGCCGTCATCATTGCTTTGCACAAAAAGGGCTTCACAGGCAAGGATATTGCTGCTAGTAAGATTGCACCTAAATCAACCATTTATCGGATCATCAAGAACTTCAAGGAGAGAGGTTCAATTATTGTGAAGGCGGCGTCAGGGCACCCAAGAAAGTCCAGCAAGATTCAGCTGCGGGATTGGGGCAACACCAGTGCAGAGCTTGCGCAGGAATGGCAGCAGGCAGGTGTGAGTGCATCTGCACACAGTGAGGCGAAGACTTTTGGAGGATGGCCTGGTGTCAAGAAGGGCAGCAAAGAAGCCACTTCTCACCAGGAAAAACATCAGGGACAGACTGATATTCTGCAAAAGGTTCAGGGATTGGACTGCTGAGGACTGGGGTAGAGTCATTTTCCCTTTCCGATTGTTTGGGCCATCCGGAAAACACCTTGTCCGGAGAAGACAAGGTGAGCGCTACCATCAGTCCTGTGTCATGCCAACAGTAAAGCATCCTCAGACCATTCATGTGTGGGGTTGCTTCTCAGCCAAGAGAGTGGGCTCACTCACAATTTTGCCTAAGAACACAGCCATGAATAAAGAATGGTACCAACACATCCTCCGAGAACAACTTCTCCCAACCATCCATGAACAGTTTGGTGACGACCAATGCCTTTTCCAGCATGATGGAGCACCTTGCCATAAGGCAAAAGGGATAGCTAAGTGGCTCGGGGAACAAAACATCGACATTTCGGGTCCATGGCCAGGAGACTCCCCAGACCTTAATCCCATTGAGAACTTGTGGTCGATCCTCAAGAGGTGGGTGGACAAACAAAAACCCACAACTTCTGACAAACTGCAAGCATTGATTATGCAAGAATGGCCTGCCATCAGTCAGGATGTGGCCCAGAAGTTAATTGACAGCATGCCAGGGTGGATTGCAGAGGTCTTTAAAAAGAAGGGTCAACACTGCAAATATTGACTCTTTGCATAAACTGAATGTCATTGTCAATGAAAGCATTTGACACTTATGGAATACTTGTAATTATACTTCAGTGTACCATAGCAACTACTGACATAAAGATCTAAGAACACTGAAGCAGCAAACTTTGTGGAGACCAATACTTGTGTCATTCTCAAAACTTTTAACCACGACTGTAGAGGTGTCTGTCAATGTCAAGAAGAACAACCTTCCTTCCTGAAAGTTCAGGTAAAGTTTACCTTGTTCCAAAAAAATTGCATCAAAAAGATAACGAAGATGTTTTAGGATTTTGACATTAAAATAACAAACGTTCCATTCCTTTAACATGATCTGCCTGGCCTCGTTTTTATCCCCTCTCTGGAGAATTCCAAAACTCTAACTTCAATCAAGGAGGAATTCCAGTGTCACACAGCTGGTGGTCATAAGCCTGTCTTGTTCACACTTCACACATACTTATAGTCAATCCTGACATCTCTGGCTTTTGTTAGGATCCCTGTTTCACACTTCAAATACCTCCATATGTCAGCCTGACAGATTATGCCTTACATGATTTACTTGTATGAATATAAAACAGGCATATCAAACTGGTAGAAAAGCAATACTCCACATCCATCTCCTGATCTTCATCAAAAGAATGCCTTTCATCAACAAATAACTTTTCTTCAAGACTTGTACTTGACCTTCTCTACAGTGCCTGCTACTTCGGACTCCTGGAAGAATTAACTTGTGAGAACTGAGCTAACCTCACCACTGCCTAGCAACCATGTATCCATGGAAGGCTTTGTAAGAACCAAATGCTAATTACCTGTATTGGAACAGTCTAAAGGGCTTTTTTATACAACCTATATGGTGCATACATTTTTTGAGTCTGACAGTTACAATTAGGAGGTAGGTCTATGTGTGCTCAGTTGAGCTCGCAATCTTGGTTTACTTTACCTGTGTGAGTGAGTGAGTGAGTGAGTGAGTGAGTGAGTGAGTGAGTGAGTGAGTGAGTGAGTGAGTGAGTGAGTGAGTGAGTGAGTGAGTGAGAGAGTGAGTGATGCAGCACATTAAACAAAAGCAAGGCATTAAGTCATACAGACATTTATGACCATGTGAAAAACTGCCCATCACAATAAACAAGCTCCACTGAGGCTTTCCCGAGATGAATATGACTGTAATAAATAACCCTGGAAGCATCGAGAAACCAAAGAGGAATAGTACAATGCACAATTGACATTTCCTCAGAACTAGACCAGACTTCATTTACTTGCAGGATTGCCGATGGGAGGCGATTTCTTCCTAACTTATTTTGTGCATTTTACTGCATAATCTCACCCAGTGGTGTATTCATTAGTCAAATTACATTGCAAAACGTTGTGCGTTTACTGTTTACACTAGTAACCAAACGGGGAGTGACCTACCTGCATTTGTTTAATAGAAACTCTAGATTTTGTTGCAAAAGGTTTTGTAACGGAATCTGATTAATGAATACACCCCAGTTCTCTTCCTTCTTCCTTTGGTTTGAACGGAAGTCAATTCTGCCCTACCAAGCAAAAAGGCAGCAACTGCTCATAGCGTGGGACTGAGAAAAAGGGCTTTTATTTACCTTGGTTTCACAGTAACCTTATGCAGTTACTGCTAACATGACCCCCATTTTCTTCAAAACACAATACATTAGAGGCAGAATACTTGTCCACATGATTAAGCATGTATTTAATGTAGCGAAAATGACTAACTCATTTTCGACCAAATGAGCAGTTACCACCTTTTTGCTTGTAGGGCAGAATTGCTCCCTTCTCTGCAACCCTGTCACAGAAGCCACATCTGTTCTCTACACCTCAAAATGACTTAGCCATCTCTATCTCGAGTGGGGCAGCGGTCTAAGGCACTGCAACTCAGTGCTAGAGGCGTCACTACAGACCCTGGTTCGAATCCAGGCTGTATCACATTCCGGCTGTGATTGGGAGTCCCATAAGGGCAGCGCCCAAATTCTGTGCTAAAGGCCATACTGTAGAGACAGGGTAGTATTGGCTTGTCGGTGTGCTGATTCTGTCATAATGTACTGTGTCCTGTAACATGGCTTACTAACCCCAGTGACAGCATCCTGAAGCACTGCTGCTGCTACCAGGGAATGATATGAGGGGCCCCCAAGACCAACCAAACACTGGGACATTATGAGCTCATGTATTCCTGTGACAAAAATGCTAAGAAGGACCTAAAACAGAGGATTGAAATTCACTTGGATAAAATCAACTTGGCTCAGCTGAGGAAAAACAGACAAAGCTGGACAGTGTGAGGAGACGACAGAGTGCCAAAAATGTAAACTATGACTTGGTAAAGAAAATGATTACCCATTTATGGATGAAACAAGGCCTGCTAGACAAACACAATTAATTAGAATTATGAAAACCAACAGCTGTAAGAACAGTCAGCGGGTGTGAAGAGAAAGAGGAGGGTGTGACATCATAGCATTGTTGGGGTGTTCCCCAGGGATGTGTACTTACACCCTGTTCTTTCTGGATGCCTTTCTGGAGGTCTTGGTGGTGGAGGGGATGAGCTGGCAGAGTTCTGGCAGGGCGTCTGCCAGCGGCCTCATGTCACCCACAACGGGCATGGCCGCCCTCTTAGCCTGGGCCACTTGTTGCTCCTTGGCCAGCTTGATGGAGCTTATCTCTAAACATCACACAGAAGAAATATATAAAACGGGAGGTTACTATGTTTCCATCATGGCACAAGCAGCAGATGTCAAAGACGTGAATCCAAAACAATAAGTAACCAAGATTACCTACAACCCTTTGTAGACTGGCATTGATACACTACATGACCAAAAGTATGTGGACACCTGCTTTTCGAACATCTTACTTCAAAATCATGGGCATTCATTTGGAGTTGATCCCCCCTTTGCTGCTATAACAGCCTCAATTCTTCTGGGAAGGATTTCCACTAGATTTTGGAACATTGCTGCCTCACAAGAGCATTAGTGAGGTCGGGCACTGATGTTGGGCGATTAGTCAGCATTTCAATTCATCCCAAAGGGTTTCGATGGGGTTGAGGTCAGGGCTCTGTGCAGGCCAGTCGAAGTTCTTCCACAACAATCTCGACAAACCATTTCTGTATGGACTTCCCCAAACTGTTGCCACAAAGTTGGAAGCACAGAATCGGCCAGAATGTCATTGTATGCTGTAGTGTTAAGATTTCCTGTCACTGGAACTACGGGGCATAGCCCGAACCATGAAAAACAGCCCCAGCCCATTTTTCCTTCTCCACCAAACTTTACACTTGGCACTATGCAATGGGGCAGGTAGCATTCTCCTGGCATCCGCCAAACCAGATTTGTCAATCGGACTGCCAGATGGTGAAGTGTGATTTATCACTCCAGAGAACGCGTTCCCAATAACGGCGAGCTTTACGCCACTACAGCCGGCGCTTAGCATTGCGCATGGTGATCTTAGGCTTGTGTGCGGCTGCTCGGATGGAAAGCCATTTCATGAAGCTCCCGACAAAACAGTTCTTGTGCTGACATTGCTTCCAGAGGCAGTTTGGAACTCTCGGTAGTAACTGTTGCAACCGAGGACAGACGATTTTTACGCGCTACAGCACTCGGCGGTCCAATTGTTTTTAGCAGGGCACAAATTTGACGAACTGACTTGTTGGAAAGGTGGCATCCTATGACGGTGCCACGTTGAAAGTCACTAAGCTCTTCAGTAAGGCCATTCTACTGCCGATGTTTGTCTAAGGAGATGTGTGCTGTGTGCTCGATTTTATACACCTGTCAGCAACGGGTGTGGCTGAAATAGCCAAATTTGAAGGGGTGTCCACATACTTTTGTATACAGCATATGAGTAGAATCTCTCATTCTTGAGATTTAAAAAATATGTCCTTCATTCAAAAATGGTTAAAAGCATGGTGGTTTGGGCCTCTTGGCCTTCATCATAAAGTGGTGTTGATCCCACCCATGAGTTGATGACGACTATGAGCCATATGGTTTGTTATGTGCAAACTTGCCCATGTAATTGACTGTGACCATATCAGCGGCAAAACACTCAAAACTACATCACCACAGACTTTAATAAATACTGTGATCAGAGCCAGGAAGAAATATTCAAACCAGATGTCATCAGTACAGACAAACAGTTTGTGAACAGGTGAAAATTGAGATACATTAAACTTTATGGCTTTAAGTATAAATTCTGACTTTAGTGGATACGATCAGATCATAGACTAGATGTGTTGAAGGCATTCAAATCTCTACTGAAAAATTATTCACCGTTCATTTCGGCTAATCCTTAAACTGTGTCAAAATTGTACAGAACTGTTGATAGATACTTGTGCAATGCGGCTTTGATTGAATTGTCCCTTCTCTTATTTAGGCTAAATTAAGAAACACATGGGGCATTAAATCACCTCTGTGGAATATACAGTCTGAATAATAACCCTTATTCGTTAACACATACACTACCGTTCAAAAGTTTGGGGTCACTTAGAAATGTCCTGTTTTTTGAAAGAAAAGCACATTTTCTGTCCATTAAAATAACCTAAAATTTATAAGAAATACAGTGTAGACATTGTTAATGTTGTAAATGACTATTGTAGCTGGAAAGGGCTGATTTGTAATGGAATATCTACATAGACATACAGAGGCCCATTATCAGCAACCATCACTCCTGTGTTCCAATGGCATGTTGTGTTAGCTAATCCAAGTTTATCATTTTAAAAGGCAAATTGATCATTAGAAAACCCTTTTGCAATTATGTTAGCACAGCTGAAAAATGTTGTGTTGATTAAAGAAGCAATAAAACTGGCCTTCTTTAGACTAGTTGACTAGTTGACTATTTCAGCATTTGTGGGCTCAAAATGGCCAGAAACAAAGAACTTTCTTCTGAAACTCGTCAGTCCATTCTTGTTCTGAGAAATGAAGGCTATTCCATGCGAGAAATTGCCAAGAAACTGAAGATCTTGTACAACGCTGTGTACTACTCCCTTCACAGAACAGCCCAAACAAGGACATTTCTAAGTGACCCCAAACTTTCAAACGGTAGTGTATTTTGCACATCCTCACAGTACAGATCCAGGACGCCACGCTGCAGACACAGACAGCCCTGCCTCTTCCTGGAATACAGTTGGTCTACGACAGAAAAGCAATTATTCCTCTTCTTTCTCCTTGTTAATTTCCGAAAAACTGCAGAGGTCTGAGGCTCACAGCCCGTCTCTAATTTCAGATGGAGTCAAAAGGACCATTAGCTCCTAATGATATGCACAGAGGAGACATCTTGTGTTACACAGAGAATTGATTGGATCAGCAGATTGGGTTACTTGGTGATCACAATTCTAGAAGAATAGGTGGTGGTGTTAAAGGCGCAATCTTGGATCTGGGAATCTGTTCAATGGTCATTTCAGAGGGTTCCTGTTTTTCCTGCATAACAAATGCCAGAGTGTAGCTTTAAAAAGGGGTTGTAATTACATAGACACAGCTAGCTCTGTCCCAGGCTGGCGCAGCGCAGAAACCTCAGCTTCTTAGTAGAGATCAGTGGGGATGGGGCTCCTCATTGCACCAAGCTAATGCTGTTTATGTCCTAAAGGCATCTATATATTGCCTTTCAAACATATGATTTTCGAACACAAAAGGCTAAACTTTATCAATTTAAAAACGGATTAGGGAGTGTCGAAAAGGTAAAAACCCAAGTCGTAGACTGTCCTCTATGCTACCGCATGGCAAGCGGTACCGATGCACCAGGTCTGGAACCAACAGGTCCCTGAACAGCCTCTACCCTCAAGCTATAAGAAATAGTTAGTTAAATAGTTAACCAATTGCTACCAGGAATATCGGCATTGACCCTTTTTGCACTCTTCTGACTCATCACATAAGTCATGGTTACTGTTTATTATCTATTCCGTTTCCAAGTAACTTTACCCCTACCTATATGTACATATGTACTTCAATTACCTCTTACCCCTGCACATCGACTTGGTACTGGTACCCTGTGTACATAGCCAAGTTATAATTTAAAAAAAAATACTATTTCAACTTTTATTTTTTATTGACATTGTTGGGAAGGGCCCATAAGTAAGCATTTTACTGTTAGTAAATGTGTTGTTTACGAAGCATGCAACAAATGAAATATGATGTTACAGAGTCCCCTGCCTGTGAGTCTTATCACTTAACGAAGCTCTCTCCACCCATCCACCCATCCCCCAATAGTGACAGAGATTAGGGGGTCATAAGCTGGCTCCCCAAACTCCCATTGGCCAGGCCACTGATTGGTTGTTAGGGTCTGGTGGTTGCTAGGGAGCCGGAAACACAGTCCCCTTGCCTGCTCAGTCTCCCCAGTCTCTCTCCAAGTGGACATGTGATGGTGTGTGGGCAGAAGTGAGTGCCACTATCACCAAAGTGCCACTATGACTATACAGTCCATATTATTATCGCTCTTGTATCTGCTTAGCCATTCATTATAATGATATGTTTATTATGTAAAGTATATTCATTCATCATATCCCTTTGTACAGAACCACTTGACTTATTTTTATTTTATTTTAACCTTTATTTAACCAGGCAAGTCAGTTAAGAACACATTTTTATTTACAATGACCACCTACCTATAGGGTCAGCCCCTGGAGCAAATTAGGGTTAAGTGCCTTGCTCAAGGACACAGACAGGTGTTTTTCACCTTGTTGGCTCGGGTATTCGAACCAGCGACCTTTCGGTTAATGGCCCAACCCTCTAACTGCTAGGCTACCTGCCGCCCATGAGGGTCTCCCTCATAGAAATAGTATGAGTCGTATCTATGTTAAGTTATGACAATACTCACTGTTAAGCCACCTGTCTCTCCTCTCCTTCATCTTCTCTTTCTTCGTCTGTTGCTTCTTCTCCTCTGGGGCTGTGAACAAACAGACCAACAGACAGACCAACGAGAGAGTGAGTGTGCATTCACAAAGTTACACTGGTACTTCACACATTCAGTAAAACATGAGCCACGAGGAGAAGCTACCGCGTATGTGAAGAGGTCATCAATACAACAGAAAAAATAAACATGCAAAGCTATTCAGTTCATCAACATTCAAAGCAATTCAATTCATCAAAGCAATGAATCAACGATAAAGGAAGAGTGACAACATTTTATAATGCTTTGGAAATGTAAAATGTGCCAGATCTTTTTCCACAAGATAATTGGAACCAGTCAAATGTTCCCATTGCCAAAGAAAGAATTCACAGTTGAATAGAATTATAATAGCTTGACTTGACAGGAAAGATAAAGGCCTGTAACACGTCATCTTTAAAACAAACCATGGCTGAAATTTGTTTTGCCCAAAAGGGAGAAAGTAATCCCAGTAGTGTGTGAGCGTCTTTCCTGGTTCAAAGGTCATGGAGACAGAGGAGAGATACAGACAGAGGGAGGGGGCTGAGAACAGAAAACACTAGCTAATATATCTAGCTATTTTCCCCTCTTTAGAGAAACATCCTGTCCTGGGACGGAATGTTTTCAGTAATTGGGACAACCACGTTGGAGGCCCCCTGTGCATAGGGTAGCCCCAGGGGTGTGTGTTTGCGATGTTTGTGAGCATTTGTTCACATCCCTGCCCTTCCTGACAGAGAAAGAGTTATCACTGACACTGGGCGATAAGAGCAGAGGTTATCACAGACAGTTGCTTCCTGTAGCACAATGACAATAACAGATGCTGGACAGTGTGCTTATTGTCACAGTCTGCCATATCACTGGAGTGTCTAGCGGGAAACGTACACATTTAGAGAGAGACAATGAGACGGAGTTGGTAAAGAAAAGCGAATCGTTCATTTAAAAAACTACAGTACAACGATTTAAATTGTTTTGAACACAAAACATGACCTTGATATCTGAAAGGGCAGGTGACAGTATTTTGTGGTTAAATCCATCACTGTGATTCCACTCTTGACGACATCGAGAGAAATGGGATCGATGCGCTGATCCATGACTTTGGGGAAAATTAAGTGTCTGTGCTGCAGCCTGGCCCTATATATAGCTAGCAGGGCCCACTGACGGAATTGGCTTTGTTATCAGCGACGCAGCAGTCCTTGACTGGCATGACGGAGAGAAGGGTAAAGTGGAACTCAATGGGACCCAAACGCTACACGCCACAGCATCTCTAGTAGGGACTTTTCTTACTCTCATCTTCCTCATGTCAACACACTGTGCCGCAATTGATTTTCTCTGAATAATGCTGCGTTCTAACCTGGGACCTAATTTTACGGAGGATCCTACAGCACTTTTGTGGTTGCTTATGATAATGTTATTTATGTGGTTGCCAGTGATAATGTTATTCCTGTCAAATGACAATAACCACGACGATGGATCAATAACTAGGCCTATACATCCAGGCTTTGAAGGATAAAATACATTACCCCGTCATCATTACCGTGACATTCTAGACGTAGTATCTAGCATTAGTGCTCAATTAGAACTTCCAATCATTGAACGGCAGCTTGAGGTTACGGCTTTGTGCAGTGCCGAGACAGAGGGCCTAGAGATGTTGTTTAATGGGCACAGCTCCCTTCACCTCCCCGATCAACGGCATCTAATTTAAAGACGCAGATGAGGTTGTGTTAGATAAGCAGATGGCAGGATAGAATACCGATGTTGGATATAACCTACATGGAAGCCTTCAGACGATGCGAGGCAGTGACATGGGTTGCATCAGCAGAGTATTGTGTTAAAGCTAGAATCGTTCATTTAAAAAAAATAACAAAGGGCCTCCCTGCCTCTGTTTTGGTAAAAAAGCTGAGGGGTAAGTCTGGAAAAATGTTACCACTCTCAAATTCATAGTGAGAGCCATGGATGCAAGGACTGACCACCCATTATCATGTCTTGGTTTGTTTGAACCATGTTTGTTTAAGTTTACAAACATTGGAGTAAACAAGCTTATATTTTGGGTTCTGATGGGGTATGATAGTTGAAGCTCATGAGGCATAAGATACAGTTGAAGTCAAATTCCCTGTCTTAAGTCAGTTAGGATCACCACTTTATTTTAAGAATGTGAAATGTCAGAATAATAGTAGAGAGAATTATTTATTTAAGCTTTTATTTCTTTCATCACATTCCCAGTGGGTCAGAAGTTTACATACACTCAATTAGTATTTGGTAGCATTGCCTTTCAATTGTTTAACTTGGGTCAAACGTTTCGGGTAGCCTTCCACTAGCTTCCCACAATAAGTTGGGTGAATTTTGGACCATTCCTCCTGACAGAACTAGTGTAACTGAGTCAGGTTGGTAGGCCTCCTTGCTCGCACACGCTTTTTCAGTTCTGCCCACACATTTTCTATAGGATTGAGGTCAGGGCTTTGTGATGGCCACTCCAATACCTTGACTTTGTTGTCCTTAAGCCATTTTGACAACTTTGGAAGTCTGCTTGAGGTCTTTGTCCATTTGGAAGACCCATTTGCGACCAAGCTTTAACTTCCTGACTGATGTCTTGAGATGTTTCTTCAATATATCCACATAATTTTCCTTCCTCGTGATGCCATCTATTTTGTGAAGTGCACCAGTCCCTCCTGCAGCAAAGCACCCAACAACATGATGCTGCCACTCCCGTGCTTCACTGTTGGGATGGTGTTCTTCAGCTTGCAAGTCTCCCCCTTTTTCCTCCAAACATAACAATGGTCATTATGGCCAAACAGTTCCATTTTTGTTTCATCGGACCAGAGGACATTTCTCCAAAAAGTATGATCTTTGTCCCCATGTGCAATGCAAACCATAGTCTGGCTTTTTTATGGCGGTTTTGGAGCAGTGGCTTCTTCCTTGCTGAGCGGACTTTCAGGTTGTGTCGATACAGGACTTGTTTTACTGTGGATATAGATACTTTTGAACCCGTTTCCTACAGCATCTTCACAAGGTCCTTTGCTGTTGTTCTGGGATTGATTTGCACTTTTCGCACCAAAGTACGTTCATCTCTAGGAGACAGAACGCATCTCCTTCCTGAGCGGTATGACGGCTACATGGTCCCATGGTGTTTATACTTGCGTACTATTGTTTGTACAGATGAACGTGGTACCTTCAGGCGTTTGGAAATTGCTCCCAAGGATCAATCAGACTTGTGGAGGTCTACAAAAAAAACTTATTCTGAGGTCTTGGCTGATTTCTTTAGATTTTCCCATGATGTCGAGCAAAGAGGTAGGCCTTGAAACACATCTACAGGTACACCTCAAAATTGACTCAAATGATGTCAATTAGCCTATCAGAAGCTTCTAAAGCCATGGCATCCTTTTCTGGAAAGTGTCAACTTAGTGTATGTAAACTTCTGACCCACTGGAATTGTGATAAAGTCAATTATAAGTGACATAATCTGTCTGCAAACAATTGTTGGAAGAATTATTTGTGTCATGCACAAAGTCTGTTAACATGAAATCTGTGGAGTGGTTGAAAAATGAGTTTTACTGACTTCAACATAAGTGTATGTAAACTTCTGACTTCAACTGTATATTCTTCAAATGGGTATATAATTAATTATATTAAATCCAAAAATGGAAGTAGTAATTAAGGATTCTAGCTTTAAGGTACTTCGAGTTGAAATGTACATTTTGAAAACAGACATTTGATACAACAGACCGATATTAAAAACACATGGGGTGTGCTGGAATTGGCCTTGGGGTCCTAATCACTATACTGGGTTGAGTGTAGCTACTACGTTACTGGCTGTGACCCCACTCTAAGAGGGTGTCTCAGGGGGAGTTGGGATACGCAAAATAAACATTTCCAATTCACATCAGCGTATAACACACTTTTACATGTGTGAAATAGGACAAAAATAAGAACCCACCTAATTATTATGAATCATCTGTACTGTGCCTGCCCATCTCTGAATCTAGCTGCCTTGTAGATTTTATTTGAATAGGTATTGTAATTTGTTAGAAATGTATATGGCTTATCAAGAAAAGAGACGACGAAAGGCAGGAAAGAACCATTCCCAATCAAGTTATGATAATTCAATAGCGCCCACACTGTAAAGGCAAATCAATTCTTCAGCCTACATTTTTTTGGGGGGAAAAGACTCTCCACTAATGATGGCAGGAAGAAGAACATGAAAGGAGGAGAGGAGTGGGCAGTGCGGTTGGCAGTGCAGTTGGCAGGGAGGGCTGGCAGGGAGGTCCGGGTTGTGTGGTGGTTGCTAATATCATTCTGCAGCAATAAAACTGTCAGTGTGGGACAGTGGGAGTCAGTCGAACGAGGGAATTCATAGTGTTTGTTTATCGTTCCCCTGTCACCTCCTCGCCTATCCACTGCTATGAAAAACATCCTACAGTTTCTCTCTTTATGCAAACAAACGTATTATGGTACACTCTTAAGACGTAAAGGTGCTATCTAGAACATGAAAGGGTTCTTCGGCTGTCCCCATAGGAGAACCCTTTGAAGAACGCTTTTTGGTTCCAGGCAGAACCTTTTTGAGTTCCATGTAAAACCCTTTACACAGAGGGTTCTACATGGAACCGAAAATAGTTCTGCCTGGAACCAAAAAGGGTTCTTCAAAGGGTTCTCCTATGGGGACAGCCGAAGAACCCTTTTTTCTAAGAGTGTATCGACCAGGGATGGAGTAAATTTAATTTAAATTACAATCAATTCAGAAAGTAAAGCAAATTCCGATTCCACATTTTCCTAATTAAAAAGCATTGGAAATAATTAGAATTGGGGTTTCAGTGTACTTCCTGTTCAATAATATCTTTCACAATAGTATTTAACATTTAAATTAATCCCAGGGGAATGATTCACTTTGACAAATAATCAAAATTGAGGTAATGTCATCCATATCTGAGTAATACTTTAGCTAACATGGTTAAAAGTGCACATTGTGGGTGAGTGTGCTGCTGCATTGGCCTGCTTTCTACTCTGTCCCTTATTGATCTCCTGCTGTCCCAGCCACAAGGCTGAAAGGTTAGACAACAGCCAGCCAACATTTAAATGACCACAGCACGGTTGACGAGCAATGTGGATAAAACCATTGGGGCTGGCGAGCAGCAGTTATGTAAGGTATTGATCGGTGGAGTGACAACTGTACTCTGCTCTCATTGCTTCTTTACCTGGGAAGCAAATACTGATGGATCCCGACCAAAGCTCATCCTTAGACAACAGCAGCAACTGGTTCACAAAGAGATCAGAGTTGAGGACCAATCAAATTAGATTCCCACTCGAATCATCCCTTCATTGTGACTGATTTAATATTTCATTAATCAAATGGTCGTTTGTAAAGAAATAAAAAATAAACATTTTCAAATACATATCACACAGCACATTTAGTAATGACAGGATGAATTTGAAACTTCACGCGTAATAAAACTTTTCTCACACTAAAGCTCTTATCAAGAGAGACTTACAGGAGCATATACCCAACCTTTACCCCTCCCCAACCCATAAGTGAGAAACCTACATGACAAGTATAGACCGTATGTTGTGTTCCCTACAGGTTATAGAAAAGAGCAGTATCTCTGAACTATCCATTCAGACTCCAGTCCTGCATACTTACAGGTTATGAAAAAATGTGCTTGTTTAGTATTTGTCTAGTAGGTTCGTCAAGGAGAAAGAAGTGGTGGCAAAGATAAAACAAAAACACTATAGTAAATACTACAGTGTTCACTATTGGGTTTTGTGGACCGAAGACTGAAGTCTATAACTAATATTGAGATAGATCGATAGATGTAGTAATTCTACAGTATTTACACCATAGTATACAATTGTATTTTTTCATGTGGGTAACGCTACCTAGTATAATTGTTTTAGTAAATCGATAAAGTATCGATAGAATATCGTCCAAAATAATATACACGCGCGATATGTAAGTGTATCGATTTTTCCACCACCACTACGTTAGACAAAGTGTGACACTGACTCCAACTAACCTCATATACTGTATATATGCCATTTTGCAGATGTTTTATCCCGTGACTTACAGTCAAGTTCGCATATATTTTCCATATGGGCGGCCCCAGCGGGAATCGAACCCGCGGCAATTGCCGTTGCAAGCGCCCATGCTCTACCAACAGAGCCACACCAAACCACAACCTAGATCTACTGATGTTGCAGACTCTCTTCTCACTGACAGGACGAACTCACCAATTCCCAGCCACCCACACTGCTGTTGCTGCCATGGCGATAGACAGGTCATGACAAGACCTCGCCCCCACATCACAGATCAGGGTCACTCTTAACCCCCAGGGTGCATCACGTCCATGCAGAAAATGTGTCATCTCTAATCATATAACAGAAACTGCATCAATATCAGAGTCGATCTCAAGCCAAAACGTGGTGGCATAAAACTAACTATCAAACCAAGTGAAAGTATTCCCTTTTAATTTCTTTGTGCATCTTCAGCCCGTGCTCAGATACAGCTCCAATCTCTAATCTGCCACCACAGTGTCAACAACCAATGTGTTGTCTTGCGGTAGCAGCAGAGGTACAGGGGCCAGATAGGCATCTCTGCTCCTGCTGCATCCCCGTCCCTGACAGCCCTGGTCCTGGACTGCTGATGGGTGAAACCCAACCCCGACCTGGGGCTGTTTGTGGTGGGGAGAGAGCCTTACTTACCACCTCCCTGAACCCCCAGGGAGGATCGGGTTCTCGGCACACAGTGAAATAGATAGCACTGACTAGACAGCAAGAAAGGCATTTGACTGTACTAGTGCACGTGACAAACTTGAAACTTGATTAGGCTTTATTATGAGTGGTTGGGAGTATTCCATATTCCCTTTCCTGCTTGGGTTTGCCCCCGCTTAGCCTCTCCGCTTTCCCCTTTCTATGGCATAATTTACAGTCAGCTCTCTGTTAGGTGGAGGAGAGGAGGGTGAGGAGGAGGGGTAGTGCCTTTGGGGAGCTGTCCCCAAGATGAAGAAGAGGTGGTCTCGCAGGGTCCCGGCTCAGACACTGATACCCTCTGTTAAAGTGCAGAGGGTGCTCTTTGTCAAAGCAGAGGTGGTCACGGAATGATCAACTGCCGCAGTCCTCACTTTTAACGTCACGCCGTGGTATAGATTTGTCTGTTCAAGACGCACGTAGGACAGAACACATGCTAGTGAACAGGGCTCTACAGTTTTACTCCCATATGACCCTAAATCTCCCAGATAATTGCTGCAATGATTATTTCACTGTGCCACGGCCATGCCGATTACACCGAGCGCATATTCATGACCGTCGTGCTTTCACCATTAGTACAAAGAAGACAGCTTGCACATGCTCCTTGCAACAAACAAAAAAGGTCAGCGTAGAGCCCTGGTGAAGACTATGAACTAATGCAATTGAATAGACCTAAGAGAGTCTGATATTCAGTCAGGAGGACGGGACATTATTTAGCCCAAAAGCGCACGCACACGCACACACACAAAGCGTGCATTTGCTGCCAACGAATACGCCAAGCGCCAACAGTAAGTGCGCATAATAATACTAATTAAATCAATCGAATTAAAAGTGCCAGATAAGAGTTTATATCTGCTCGGATACAAAGCCCCCAGGGGAGCCTACAACAGGCAACGGATCAAAAGACATGACACACACACACACACGCTGCATTTACTTGCTTCTTTCTGCTCTGGCAGAGGCAGAGTGAACACAGTATTTTGTCATTAAAAGCATGGCTAGCTGGATAGATGCCGGAACAGAAACCAGAGGGCTTTAATCCCCGTGGGCAGACAGACAGACACTGCCGAGGACAGGGTGCTCGAGAAGCTGAGACAAAAATGAAGAGCCAAAATGTTATATTAAGTCAGTGAAAGTGATTTTGGGATCCTTCAGGTGAAATACCCCTTTTATTTACGACAACGTGACAGCGTTGACCTGAAATGATAAGCAGCAGAATAAAATAATTGCCCTCTATTACGACAGCTCCCTTCCGTTCCCTCATTGTGAATGTGTAGGAGGAGGCAGTGCTTTCGCAGGTAGAAGGGCCTACAGCGCTCAACGTCTGTCTGATTATTTCTTTCGCTCCCATGTTTATCATGGCTGGTGCTCTGATGAGATGGTCAAATCCAATTCATACCATTTCCATGGACAGGAATTAAAAACAGCATTCTTATTAAACCCTTATACTTCTTAAAATGTTTTTTTTCCCACTAACGTACTGTCAAATTGGATTTTGCTTTCCAAAAACCTAGCTACCATTTCACAAAGAGGCCAACATAATTGTGTCCACAGACACTGTTTTGGGAAAACAAGAACACACTGACAAACATTTCACCATGGCAACAGATGGAATACTGCATCTCATTGCCCTGTCTTTTTTTTTTTTATCTCATAAATTTGTCAGCAGCAAAGGAAAGCACTTGCTTTAATTAGTTAGCCTAATCAATAGACACAGCTAAATATAGCCGTTGTTAATAGATCACACACATCCAACTTATTAAAATAGCCTGTTAGTTTCGATGCAAGAAAAGGCTGAAGAGTGAGTCCTGTTTGGCTAGTGTTTGTGTGTGTGTGTGTGTGTGTGTGTGTTTGTGTGTTTGTGTTTGTGTGTGTGTGTTTGCACGCGCGTCGGCGAGCGAGTAAGAGACAAGCAATAGGAAACAAACAGGGGGGTAATGCAGAAACTCAGCTGTTTAAAACCTTGCTCACTAAGCCACAGAGAACAGCCAGACACCATCTGCAGAGTTTGAGCCAGCCAGGGACCTGGCACCCCTGAACACCCCTCCCACCATGCATCACAGACAAAAGCCTAAACAAGCAAGAGACAACAAGGCATTGAAGTCTTTCTAACAAAGAGTCAGGGCCGACTACTACACATTGTGTGTCATCGTAGTCATCATCACTGTTACACTGCAATAAACAAGGGACCACGTGATGCTTTCCCACGGGGCTGCAGCGAGGTACCCTACCAAGAGAACTACACACTGCAGCACCAGCCTCCTCTGTGCGTCAGTGGTGCCACGACTCATGCAGTCAGGGAGGAACGCTGATGCAGGGGAGCTAGGTGGCTGAACTGAACCTTGATTTCATGCATGAACTAATTATGCTGCAGAGAGGCTATAAATAGAACCAGTCCTTGTTGTCTAACAAGGAAGATGGGCTTCTTGCTGCAGCTCTGCCAACTGCGGCTGGAGTAGCTGCTCTGACTGACTTACATTGGGCTCCAGCTTATTCGAAAGAGCCTAGGTCACAATATGGAAGAGGTTGTCGGGTGCATGTAGCATGGAACAATCTATCCTGTTAAAAGTAATAAGTAAATAAAAGAGGGTTCCAATGAGCCTCCATATAAGCAATCATTTGGATGGTTACTTTATCATCTATAGGTTACCATCTTACTTATTTTTCTTCATTAGACCTTTTATACCAATGCTAAGCAATATGCTGCATAGACGTCACATCACAAGTTACATGCTGTCGAGTGACCTCTTCGTATTCTCTGCCCCCTTGTGGTAGGAGAGAATAACAGAATGTGTACAGGAAAATACTGTGTGCCTGGTTGATGTAGCTGGAAATAAACAATATCTCCAGGACGTTTTGAGGAGCTAAAATTAAATGCATGTACTTGAAGGTAGAATATGATTCGTTGTCGAGACACACAGACAGAGTGCTCTCGTGCAGATTTCCACTGATCAGTTAGCTAAATATTTTTGCTTGACCAATCAAATAGTGTCTTTACCTTTCTGCGCAGGTGTAACAGTGTCATTGGATGGTTCTTCAAACTTCAGAGTTTGCACGAGGGCTTCAGGACTGATTTGGGTTCCAGCAAAGATTCCACTTGGAAAGGAACTCAGTGGGGTCTGTTGGAAGAGAACATCAAAATTGACCCAACCCAACATAAATATATTGCAAGAAAAAAAAAATGCACACACTTCATAACATACTAATAGTAATTACTCTATAGCCAGCTAGGTTGATCCCTTGAAAATGTGTACATTATGATCCTAGCAAGTTAGCCTTAGCTGCAACGTTAGCTAAACCATCTAAAAGAGACGCAGTTGGCAAGCGAACGTTAAATGATGTGTTGATAAAATACCTTCGCGTTGTCATCCTTCTTTATGTGCAGCTGTTCATTGTTTGTCTTGTTTACATCGAAGATGAATGAACCACTTGGGATCACAGGAATCGGTGCCTTTTCTAAATGTGTGGATTTTGGACTGTCAAGTTTAACCGCAGCCTGATGAAACTTTTCGCGGACCCGCTTTATCTTTCCAACCATACTGCCTTTTAGTAACTGAGTGAAATAAAGATCAAATCTCTCTCCGAAGCACATTCATGCTCGAGCTAGCTAACAACGTGGAAAATCTATTGACAACAAGAAAATGTGCGTCTATGTGATATGTGACCGGGGGGAAAGAATGTTGTGCAAACTATAGTTCCGCCACTTCCCCATAAAGTCCCGCAGTGACTGATGGAGTCGGCAAAAACAAAATAGGCCTACAAGAAAATAAAATGTGTATACTAAATCAAGACAGTATATCTAAATTAAGATGATAAAATGTAATATGTACTTTATCTTTGTATATATACATCCACGATCTAATCTCGTCAGTTGTTGAACTCTTTAGATCAATTAAAATCATCTTTATTTGCACATGGATATGGCAAAGAACTAACTACTGTAGTACATGCATACATAGCTAAATACATACACAAATAATACAGGTCTATGAAGTCTGAACTGGACAATAGTACAAAAACAGTTAATAGATATTCTATAACACAATACAATCGGCTATACATCAGGGCTTTCCAATCCTGTTCCTGGAGAGCTACCGTCCTGTAGGTTTTCACTCCAACCCTAATCTAGTAAAACTGATTTTAATTATTAGCTGGTTGATAAAGCTGGTTGTTAGTTACAACTGGGGTTGAAGCGAAAATCTACAGTAGTATAGCTATCCAGGAACAGGGTTGTAGACCCCCTGCTATACATCACAAACACACACAGTGTGTGTACAAAAATATACAACTATTAACCCAGCAGCAAATACGTATCTTCTATAAAATGATCCAAAACAGATGACACAAGTTGAGGCATTTTTGAGTTCCTCTATAATTGCTGTTTATACTAAGGGGATTGTTCTGAATATTGTTCATGGAAATGATAATATGCATTAGAGAGTGCAAGAGAGAGATGCGGAATGGAATATATTTGTTTTCATTGGCATCATGACCCATTTTAAACCAAAAATTGCCAATAGGCAAAAGAGGAAGGAAATATGTCCTACAGTAAGCCTAGGCTACATCAGGCTAAGCAACTCTAACCAAACAGCCTTATCAATGTTATATTATTGAGGTGCTTGGTTCATAGAAAATACTGTGGTGTGGATAAGAAGACTTACAGAAATTATGTTGAAATGTGTCATTACTCTTGACCAGTGGTGGCACATTTCTCCGCTACATATCATTGCAACAAAACAAAAAATCATCTTAAGTACAGTTGTGTAGTTGACTAGCATTTGATGAAATAGAGTTGGAAAAGCAGAATTCCCAATTGGGAATACACACTATAAATATAGAATTCTAGATCACAAGTGAAAACCACACAAATCATAATCATACTTTCTAAAAGTACATTAATACCTACAAAAAAACATTTTGGCTTAGTATATGCACAACATTACATACTATTTTGAGGAAGTAGTTACAGGAAGTATTCATTGCATAGTTTGTGAATCTAGTTATTGAATGTCAAAACTGTCTATACTGCATCATGGTAAAACGATGGTTTGTTCTTTTTTTAGTCGCGTCTTCCACCTTCAGTGTTTTCCACCTCTTCCATCTACAAGTCTTGTAAATTCCAGAGAGGTAAGCAGCGACAGGAATCTCTAATATTCAGCTCATTCAAGGTTAGTGATTCTAACATGTACAAATAAGGAGGCGGGAGGAATACTGGTTCCGTCCTTAGACAGGAGGTGGATGTGACGGTATCCTGGAAAAGAGAGTAAAACGGCCTTATTAGATCATTGATCCCATCATTACATATGACTATCATATTAGGAGGTTATATATTGAATTTGTGCCAAATGTTTAAATACATGGAGGAGCCTTACCTTGCTGAATACACGAGAAAGGCAAGGTGTACTGTCCGACAAAATCATTCCTTGACGTCTTGTCGTAGTCCTCCACCACAAAGCGTACCAGGGCCAGTTCAGGCGCATGGATGGTGAACCGCAAAGTGTCATACCACACCGGATTGAACCCTGAGCAAATACAATCCATTAATATATGTAGCTGCTTGACAAATAAATCTCCCCCCGGGGATCAATAAAGTACCTATCTATCTATCTATCTATCTATCTATCTATCTATCTATCTATCTATCTATCTATCTATCTATCTATCTATCTATCTATCTATCTATCTATCTATCTATCTATATAACATAATAGAATATAATACTGTAATATACTGCTTTTTTGTATCAGCATTACTGTAAAAAGTCACATTATAAGCATTCATGTGATTGGGATTTAATGGGTGTGTATAGTACCATTGTTGTCTATGTATCTGGTCTCCTGCTTGGCCTGGTCTAGAGGAACTCCATGGATCTCGACTCTCACAAAAGGGTCCACAACAGAGCTCTCCTTGATGTTCACTTTGGGAAGCTGCTGTCCACTGATCACCTTGAAAACACACACAAATATACACACACACACACAATGAGAGAGCTTGAGGCCAAAATGGGTAGGTTAGCACTCCACTTGGTTTCTGTAGTTTTTCTGTTGTGGCTCATGTTGTGTCTTCGGTACGTCTCAGTTTGTTATTTGTACCTGAATGCAGAGACTGAGTGGTTGGTAGCCATCCCGGTTCTGTGGAACCTCAGGATCGAACCTCCTCTCTGACATCCTCATGAAGTCAGGTTTGAGGACGTATCCACAGCAGCCATTTTGACTGAACAGTCCATCGTTTAGGTCCATCTCAACCCCTGCCGTCTGGAAATTCAAAGCAACTGAGGAAACAAGGAAAACAGAGAAATTAACCAACCAATCCAAATGAACAGAAGTATAAGCTTAACTAGCTTCACAAAGTCATGTTTGGGAAATTGAAAATGTATCTTTTGTTTAACCATTGTGTTGTGCCTTAGAACAACCTAAAACACCCCTCACCTATTTGAGTCCCCGTGTTCCACATCTCCTGTGGGTTGAAGTTGGAGGAGTCTGTTCTGAGGCCACTGGGATAAACCCTGGTCAGCTGCCTGGCATTGTGATGCACAAACTCTTCCCCTGGAAAAGACAGGCAGTTAACCATGAACTTGAGGAAACATGCAATTGAACAGTAGACAGACAAAGCACTGTCTTCTAGTCATTTTGCCTCTGTTTAGTCAGAATAACTGACTAAATCTAGCTCAACAGACAACATTTCATTTTAGTAAATCAACAGCTTTTGGCTTCTGTTTTGAGGTCCAAACAGAACAACGCAAACTGTCCTGAATGAGTAAGTAAGTGGTTGACCCTAATTGATTATGTCATGAGTTACTGTAGGGATTCAGGCCCCACCTGCCTCTCTCAAGTGTTTACGGGCTTTGGACTCTGTGAAGGAGGAGATTTCGTAGAACTTGGAGTGGATGCGGGAGTGCTTGAAGCTGCTGAAGTGCACACTCTTGCAGTAAACCACGCAGTCCGACAGCTCCTTTGACAGACGCTGCTTCGATTTCTGAGGAAAAGGAGAGTTGAATTGAATAAACTTTATTGATCCACAGAGTGGAAATTGGAGTGTTGACATTTACACCAGGTCCAAGGGCTACGCAGAGCTCACTGCTCCTGTAGACTTCTGGCTTTACCCCCTATTACCATATTGATCAAACCATGTCAACCCTAGTATGCCATTCTAATCTATGCCTTTCATTAAACATAGAGTATCAATGTTACAGGATGTCTTAGACCCATGGACTCCATCTAGTCTGTTAACAGGCACTACTTGTTATTGATCGATATCATGAAAGAACCAGGAATAAAGTCAGAGGTGCTTCAGTGTTTAGCTACATAGGTGATCCCGGACTTCAATTAAGTGTCTCATTTTAGAGGACTCTCCACCTTTACCCGCAACCTTCCACCCTACTGTCAATCTGTCTCACTCACACTCACTCACACACACACACACGACAGTAGTACAGTCAGGGACATCCAGGGGGAAGGGTGGTGCCGTCAACTCTCATGTCCTCTCTCTTTCTCTATGGCTATCTCTGGTATGGCGCTGTTAGGAGACTCACTTTGTCTAGTCCCTGGCTATGTATCTTTCATAAGTACCTGTGTATCTTTCATAAGCACTTATGTATATTTCATGAGCACCTATGTATCTTTCATGAGCACTTATGTAAATTTCATGAGCACCTATGTATCTTTCATGAGCACTTATGTAAATTTCATGAGCACCTATGTATCTTTCATGAGCGCTGTCAGAGTTTAATGCAACCCTTGGACAGTATCAGTCCTATGACAGTGTTATAACTTGGTTAAGTCAACACATCAGCAGATTCAGATTAAGACGATACACTTTTGCCGGTATTGAGGGACAATGTTGTTGTGAGTGACTGACGTCTTATGCTAAGTGGATATGAGAGCGGGAGATGGAGTTGAGAAGGAGTGACTGTGAAACAGACATGACTACATCCAGGCAGGCCCAGAGTTTAGTGACAGGACTAGGGTTGCAAAGCTACCGGTAGTTTACCAAAGTTACCGGAATCCTCAGTAATTTTGGTAATTAACAGAAAATCTATGGCAATCTATCGTGACTTTGGTAATTTATACTTGAATAACTTAAAAAAAAAAAATGTATTCATACATAGTATTACATTTTTATATCTGTGTCCACAACTGACACCAGTTTGACAACAACATTGACAGCAAATGACAAAGTAAAATAAATAAAAGTGTGTAAAAAAATATATATATAAAGGATATTTCATGCTAAAATATATAAAGGATATTTCATGCTAAAATATATAAAGGATATTTCATGCTAAAACCCTTATATTAAGCACCAATTGTATTCACTAAGTGGATGGTTTATATTTAGGATAATGTTCTACAGCTTTGTCAATCTATTTTTTTATTTGAAAATCATCTTATTTAATTATTTCCTATATTTTACATGTGATAGGCCACACAGAGGGCCGGAGATAATTACAGACACCTGTGATCATCTGAAGTACCCAAAGGGGCCACTAGATGTCTTTTGATAGATTACCAGTAAACTTCGAAATGTCCAGTAATATACAATCCCTTTGCAACCCTAGACAAGACACACAGACATACGTCTCGCAGGTCGAAGTGGTGGAAGTGGCGAGAGTTTGAACAGCTCCGGCCACAGACCAGTAGCCCACCTTTGCTATCACAGCAGAGGTTATCCTCGTCAATGTCACATGCATGCACAATCAAGCCCACAGGCACACGTCCAACCCCTCCCCCCAAAGCCCACCCCACCACCCACACAGACACACACACACCAGTAGACTACCTTGGCCGTGCGTCGGAGGCTGTTGCTGTGGAGGTTTTCCTCATCGATGTCGGCCGCCTCGTCCTCATCGCTCACCTCTCCTGTCAGGGAGTCCTCCAGCTCCACCAGCCCGTTCAGACTTTCTTCCAGACCTCCGATCTTCTTCCCCTTCAGAAGAATCCTCCCCTTCAGCTCCTGTGAGTCAGAACCATGGATCATGATCGTTTCAACGCCAGGAAATAGTTATCATGCTTCTGTACATGATAACAATGGCATGTTTCAGAAAGCCTCTCGACTGCACCTCTCTCTCTATTGCATATTGATAACGTAACATAATATATATTTAGAGTCACCTGCATACTTGATGACTGTGGGCACAGTATACTACAATCACTGAGGCAGAAAAAAAAATACATAACGCACAGACAGACCATAGTAATTAATAATTCACGGTGCCAGATCATATGGCACGGGTGGCACTGACAGAAAGGTGGGTAGCAAGGCACATAGTAGAAAGTGAAGGTGAACTGACAGGTCAGTCTACAGCAGGGTTTCCCAATCTCTGTCCTGGGTTTTTGCCATCGCACCTACACAGCTGATTAAAATAACCAACTCATCATCAAGCTTTGATTATTTGAATCAGCTGTGTAGTGCTAGGGTAAAAAACTAAACATGCAGAGTTAGGCTGCCTGGTGGAGCGCAGCATAGAAATATAAACCCATAGAAAATAGCCCCTCAGACCAGGGCAATTTGACATGGGTACACTCAATATGGCCGCCGGTCCACACATTGCAGAACGCTGGCTTGAATTGGAATAGTAATGTCCGTTCTAGTAATTGTATTTCTGTGGGAAAATTCTGTCCTATCACCACCACCACCATCACGCTACGTTTGCCCTTGCCATGACGTGGTGAGAGTCGGATCAGAGCAGATAACCTGCCTACTGCGCCTGCTGCCGGCCTCACCTCAGGAGACGGAAAGCTGACGGGTATCTTTCCATCCAGGGTGCTTTTCAGCAGTTTGTCCCCAAGGATGGTGGTGAGGTGTTGGGCCATGACGCGCTGCTGCTCAACACCACAGTGGTTCTCGGTGGAGAGGATGACCGGGTACTCTGATACCTGGGAGGGGAGGAAATGGGGAGTGAATAATTCAACACTGGACTGCAGCATTATCAGTGTGAGGAGAAAGGCTATACCTGCTACCGGCCTCTATACACCAGCGGCTTCTCCACTCAGGTAGACAGGACAGGGGTCGCAAGTAGGAGCCCAGGCCACCATCCAGTTGCAGACAGACAGAGCATGTGTCCCAAATGGCACCCTCTATGTAGTCCTTCCACTACATTCTGGGCTGTGCTGTTTGAGTGACTGCATCCCAAATGGCACCTTATTCCTTATGCAGTGCACTACTTTTGACCAGGTCCCTGAAACCCTGACACACAACGTGAACCTGGCGGCACGGAGGACCGTTTTGGCACAGAATAGAATAAGTCTTTGACGGGGAGGTTATGTGCTGGTTTAGGGCTCGGCTTTCTGAAAGGGCTGTGGCTTTGGGATATCATGATGGAATGATCCCCCTCCTGACTCATACACATGTAATGAGGTGCTGAGTGAGGAATGTGTTGATACTGCAAGGTACTGCAAGTTCATGGATTCCTGGGTGCAAAGTACTGCACTGGTAAATGGACCATGAAAATGCTTCACAATGATTGGATCTGAATAGCTAAAAACACCCCTGTATTCTGTACTGAAATGTAAACATTATTGTCATTATACTGCAGAGAATACCTGTAAAACATACCATACAAAGAGGTTTAATCTTGTCAGTACAATTTTGAAAGTATAAATAAATACCTTAAAGGCATAGTTTCCCAGTGCATTCACAACATCTTTGAAGAGGATCTTGGAGGTGAAGGTGTGTCCATGGTAGACGATAGGCTCTCCATTGGGACCGTCCCAACAGTCTATTTCTACACACCGACAGCCTCGCTTCAAAGCCCTAACGAAGAAGAAACAAGTTAGCATTGTTGTATTTTTGGACTAACGAAAAATAAACAAGTTAACATTGTTGGACTTTTGGACTAGCGAAGAAGAAACAAGATAGCATTTTTGGACTTTTGGACTAACGAAGAAGAAACAAGTTAGCATTTTTTTACTTTTGGACTAACGAAGAAGAAACAAGTTAGCATTTGTTTACTTTTGGACTAGCAATTTTGGACTCATCTTCCAAAACAAAGGATCAACCACTCTCAATAACGGCCTACTAAGCCATCCCATCAGCCACCACTGGCATAGTGTACAGTACATACCGTATGTATCCCTCGACACTGCTGTGTCCTCGGAGTTGGTCCTCCATCAGGTATGTGTTGTGTGAAGAGGAGATGAAGTAGTGGTTGAGGGGCTGGGTCATGTCCTGGTACAGGCTCTGCTGTCTGGGGTGGAAGATGGAGCCCTCAGCCGACGCCAGGTACATCAGGAAACCGTCGATAGACATGGCCTTCAGCATCTTAGCTGTGGAACACAACAAACAAAGAAAAAGAAGAAAACCTTGCTATCAGTTCAAACTATATATGTATATATGTAATTACAATGATATTCATGATATTCATTCAAATATATTAGTTCTTGGTTGAAATAACAAGAACTGCTTGACCATGATGTTGACCTGGTGATATGATTATTGACCTGATTATTCGTAGGCTGTGATTGGTCAGCTATAGCCACAAATCATGCCAGGGTCAGAAGTCTGTAGTACCTGTGTCGGAGGGTTCGTAGCGCTCGATGAGGTCCATGGCCAGGTGCTGAACCCCGTCCACCTCCTCTAGTTGTTCATCTCTCAGGAACTCCTCCAGGTCCCGCAGAGACAGCTTCTGTCCATCGCCAGAGTAGTCCTGGAACACCCTGAGAACGTCCTCTCTCTGGGTCAGCATCTTGTAGAACAGGACAAACTCATCACCCTCCAGAGTCCCCGTCTGAGACTTGTCTGCCATCTGTGGATAAAATGGAGAAAAGTCTTCAGGGCTCTTTTTGGGCAACTGAAAAAGAGCACCATACAACTGAAGAACTTTTGTCACCTCCAAAAGAGGTGCCGGTTTAGTAAGTAACAATAGGAGGTGATAGCGAAAACACGTTTAATACCATGCCTCAACAGACACCAGCAATGTACAAGAATCAAAGATATACAGCCTTATTAAGATGATCTCAGAGCTTTTACCATGAAGAGTTGGTGAGCGTGATGTTCGTTCATGTCCACGTTCATCATCTTCAGCAGGACCCTGATCTCCTGGAAGTTCATTCTGCCGTCGTTGTTCTTATCAGCCTTCTTAAACCATTCACAGATCCACCTGGGAATGTCGCTTAAGGGAAAAGTCATCATTGCTACAGCGAAACTATGGGAGCTATAACACAAACGATACTCTGCTAGAAATGTGTATAGCGCACTTCTTTAAGCAAACTAGCTAGGACTATGTATCGTATTTGGCCAGGTTCCTGTAAGGCACTTTGTTGATATAAGCATGGCTTTGTAAATACGATTGGTTGGTTGGTTTAGCTTGTCAGAAAGGATACTGGTCAAGCTTCTCACTCTCGCCCATGTTCTCCAGGTTCTCGATCAGCTTCCTCATGCCTTTGATCCAAGACTGGGCCTCTTCCGCCGAGTCTGCCACCAGGTCCAGGTTGCCACGGCGACCACGGAACACCAGGGTGAAGCAGCGGTCCGGGGGAAACTCGTCTGCGATGCTTAGCAGAACTTCTGACTGGTGGCCCTCACGCACCGTCTCCACGTCACTCACAGAGACTGTTGAAAGGGAAAAGAGAGGCTGAATACTTTCTCCTTAGGTATCTCTTTAGGTATTTAGCTATCTCCTTAGGTATCTCTTTAGGTATTTAGCTATCTCCTTGGGTATCTCTTTAGGTATTTAGCTATCTCCTTAGGTATCTCTTTAGGCCCTTTGCTCCACTCGTGGCTAAAGCGAATACGTCAAGTCTTTAGGTACATGGTGAACCCTATAGCCCAAATTATCACTCACTTCAATGATGATAAAACAAGACCCTGCTACAACAAAATTACTAAAATGAGTGTACAAAACATGGTCTTTCCATGACATAGACTGACCAGGTGAATCCTAGTAACACTGACTAATCAGTGTAGATGAAGGGGAGGAAACGGGTAAAATAAGGGTTTTTAAGCCTTGAGACAACTGAGACATGGATTGTGTTTGTGTGCCATTCTGAGGGTGAATGGGCAAGACAAAAGATTTAAGAGCCTTTGAATGGAGTATGGTAGTATGTGCCTGGTGCACCGGTTTGAATGTGTCAAGAAATGCAACGCTGCTGGGTTTTTCACGCTCAACAGTTTCCCATGTGTATCAAGAATGGTCCACCACCCAAAGGACATCCAGCCAACTTGACACAGCTGTGGGAAGCACTGGAGTCAACATTGGCCAGCATCCCTGTGGAACGATTTTGACACCTTGTAGAGTCGATGCCCCGACAAATTGAGGCTGTTCTGAGGGCAAAGGGGGGTGCAACTCAATATTAGGAAGTTGTTCCTAATGTTTTGTACACTCAGTGTATAGCCTTCTGCAGAATATAATATTGATGTGGACAGTGATATAATACCAAATGTGACTAAATGTGTGTCTGTCAGTATGTGATGTTGTCTAAACGTTGCCTAAACATTGTCTAAGCATGTAAATCCCACTACTCACAGGTAGAATGGGCGTTCCCGGCCTTCTTGGACTTATACCAGATAGTCATGCAGTCATCCTGCAGCTTGAAGTAGCGCTGCTTCTTCCAGGTGCGAGACTTGATCTTTCTCATCACCGTGCCAACGATCATGGACTGGAGGTTGTCATCCCCCTGGATACCTGGTCAGACACATTAGGGAAAGTAGGAGTCAGGGGCCAAAGTAAAGGCCCAGATAACTGTCCTGTTCTGACATACTGTGACAGACTGCTGTTTTGTCAACTCGTACAGATCTGGGATCAGTCTAAGTGAACAGGACATCCATCTCAGTCTGTCACAGACCAATAGACTAATACACACTACCCACCGGGCACACACTGGTTGAATCAACGATGTTTGAATGGAATTTGTCAACATATTGTGACGTGGAATCAACTTTGGAAAACAAAATAATTTTCATCCTATATTCAATATATATTGTGTGGTTAAAATGATTGAATTTCATACTTGATAGACATATTTTATTTGACATTGTTTCAATGTTGATAGTAAAATGGTATGTTTGAATCAACTTCATTGTTTCAACGTCATGCCATCAACCTAAATAAAGAGGTAGATAAAAATAAAATGTGAATGCAAAGTCCAATGATTCCTGCCTGAACAGTGACTCTTACTGGTATATGAGGGGTAATACACTTCAAAACAAGTTTACCATCCAGATGCCTACCTCTATGTACCCTGCTTAGCTTTGGAAACTAGCTATCATGTAAACACATTTTGACACTGATCAGCTTCCATACTCATTTGTGTTGACTACCTAAATAACCCTAACCCTAACATATCAATCATACATTTGTAGACAAACTGGATATTGAATTGTGAACGCAACCAAATATTCAGTTTGTCTACAAATTAATGATTGATATGTTGGATTCACGTCTCCATCTCAACCAAAAATCTAAGATCAAGAATAGCACTAAATCAAATCAAACTTTAAATTCAATTCAAATGAAGTTTGATTTGATTTAGTCCTATTCTTCAACTTAGATTTTTGGTTGAGATGGCGACATAAATCCAATATATGAATAACTTGTAGATTCAATTAGAAATCAATTAACCATCCTTCATATAAAAGACAATATCCAAAGGTAAACGTGTATAATTAATATCATGAATTTATAGGGCTAATGGTAACTACTTCTAAACTTCCAAAGATCCAATCAACCATGGATGAATGCTAGTATACCTAACTACACGATGAAATGACACATTGGCTGCATTTACACAGGCAGCCATATTCTGATCTTGTTTCCACTAATTGGTATATTTACCAATCACATTAGCTCTTTTTCAGAGCTGATCTAATTGGTTAAAATACCAATTAGTGAAAATAATTATCAGAATTGGGCTGCCTGTGTAAACGTGTCCTTTGTTGGGCAAATCAGATGTCAATGTAGCCTACATAAACTCAACCTCACTCCGAATTGACTTTCAGATACAGCTCGTGTTAGAAAAGTTACTTTAAACTATTTAACATTATTTAGGTAGTCAAAGCAAATTAGTATGGAAGATGATCAATGTCGAAATGTGTTGGGATGATAGCTCAGCTGAAATGAACACAGCTTGTTTCCAAAGCTAAACATGGTACATAGAGGTAGGCATCAGGATGGTAGACTTGTTCTCACTGAAATACATTACCCCTCATATACCAGTAGGAGTCACTGTTCAGGCAGAAATTGTTGGACTTTATCTTCACATGCTATTTCAATATACTTCTTTAATTAGGTTGAAACAATGACGTTGATTCAAACATACCATTTCACAACATTGAAACAAGGTCAAATAAAATATGTCTAATTCAACTATTTCAACCACCCAATTGTATCTACAATACAAAAGTATTTATTACATTTCTATGTGTAATTTAACGCAATTTCAACTTATACATAGTTATGATTATGTTGAAATTATATTGATGTAACAACCTGTTAGTCAGGTTAAGTCAATGTATTTAAGTTGAAGTTTCACGCTAATTACAATGTTTACAACGCTGGTTGAAATTAGATAAACAGTACTGGTTGAGGACTTTTTTCAAATCAAATATATTTTCACGTTGATTCCACGTCACAATACATTGACAAATTACGTTGAAACAACGTTGATTCAACCAGTGTGTGCCCAGTGGGTATTGTTTTGATACATTTATTGATTTTGATCAATGTGCATATTTTATATTTTTGTTATCCAACTTTAAGTCTCAAGAATAAACTTACGCAGGCCACTTCCTGTAGAAGCCATTGATGGTTGTTTTACGTTTTTTCCATCTGCTGCCCAGCAATAAAATGTATGGTAAGTCATCAGAATGTGTGAAGAGAAGACAGGTGCTATGGTGAGACAGGATGAAAGTTGTAATATTTTACAACCTAATGATAGTTCAGCAGACTTGATAAAAACCACAGCATAATTGTATAAAAAAATAATACATATTTTGTATCACTCCCTGACTTTGCCAGAACAGATTTTGGATTAGACTCTCAGCTTGTGATGTGTGCCCTTTTGGGTTCCATTACATTTCTTGAATTGACTGAAATTAAATATAATTTACCCTTTCTCACGAAACTGACATAAATTATGACCCAAAAAATCCTTCCTGACTCAGTTGCCGGAGAGGAAGGAAACCACTCAGGGATTTCACCATGAGGCCAATGGTGACTTTAAAACAGTTAGGAGAAAACTGAGGATGGATCACCAACATTGTAGTTACGCCACAATACTAACCTAAATGATAGAGGGAAAATAAGGAAGATTGTAGAGAATAAAAATATTCCAAAACATGCATCCTGTTTGCAACTACAGTAATACTGCAAAAAAACATGGCAAAGCAATTCACTTTTTGTCCTGAATACAAAATGTTACTGAGTACCACTCTCCGTATTTTCAAGCATAGTGGTGGCTGCATCATGTTATGGGTATGCTTGTAATTGTTACGGACTGGGGAGTTTTTCAGGATAGAAAACAAACAGAATGTAGCTAAGCACAGGCAAAATCCTAGAGGAAAATATGAATTCACCTTTCAGCAGGACAATAACTTAAAACAAACACAAGGCCAAATCTACACTGGAGTTTCTTACCAAGAAGACAATGAATGTGGCCAAGTTACAGTTCTGACTTAAATCTGCTTGAAAATCTATGGCACGACCTTGTCTAGCAATGATCAACAACCAAAGGTTATTCTAACATGTATTGACTCAGGGGGTTGAATACTTCTTCTTCCACTTTGACATTACAGAGTACTTTGTGTAGATTGTTGACAAAAAATAACAATTAAATCAATTTAAACCACTTTGTAACACAACAACATTTTGAAAAAGTCAAGGGGTGTGAATACTTCCTGAAGTCAAAAGTAACAAAAAGAAAATAGGTAATATTGGTGTATTAGGACATGCATATTTGTGGTTCAAGGTATTATAGATACATTTCTGGATTGAATGGGATCCTATGGGCAAACGGTATAACACAATATGCCTATAAAGTATCTAAATATGTGAGATATGAACCAAAAACTGTCTTTGTATAGGTTTAAGAAGTGGTCCTAGTAAATAAATAAATTTACCAGCACAGCACACCCATTGACTATACCGAAATTAAGGTTCTCTTTACCGAAACAGACCTAAAAATTACGTGGTAAAGGGAAATGTGTCTTTTGATAATGAGAGCCCCTTAGCTCAATCTGCAAATAATAGGTGACAGTCAACAATTGATCAAATCACTAAAGCCCATTCATGCATCCATGTTGGTAATGGTTTTAGATTTTTAGCCTTTTCAGAAATGAGAAGGTCAAGTGGGGTAAAGGGGGTGTTTGAGAATAAGAACCTAATTCTGAAGGCATATAAGCAAATAAATGACCTTAACGTTTGCTCATCTAAAAACTTTTTTTATAACTGATTGGAGTTTACACGTGAAAAAGTGTTACATAATGTCCACAGACACTGTTTTTGAGTAATATATATTATATATAGTTTAATGTAAACTTCAACTAGTATATAATTGTTGTGATTTATGGACCAACTACAGCATCATATTTTGTGTATTATTCAAATAAGTAAGGTTTTTCTAAAGTACAATTTTATAAAAGGACCTGAGAATTTAATCTGGAAGCATCTCGGATGATGAGAATTTGAGATGAACATTTTCAAAATTCAGGCAATTTTTTTAGATTGATTTAAAATAATAAACTTGAACAAAAACTAAACATCTTAGTATTCAGAATGATAGTTTATTTTTGCAGACGCATCATGGTTTTGTAACTCATTTGGCTACAGACATGTTTCAAGAGAATCACCCCAATGCTGCTGAGCACAGCACTTTTTAAGCCCCGTATCAACAGCCTCTTTGTCCAACCCTCATCCTGACTTCCTCCATTCAGCCTGTACCAGCCGGGTGGAAAGCATCAGCTCTGTTTTGCTGTGTCATGTTTTCACTGAGTAGTCAGTCTATGCCTTTGTGCTCGTCTCCTTGTTTTCAGGGTGGAATTCTGAGGGCAGAATTGGTTTGGAATGGCATTCCATTCACTCATCATAGCAATCCTATTTAGATAGATTTATGAACTATGTATAAAATAAAATATATATAATCCGCTTATCAACCTTTGCAGTGGAACTCAAACTCATCTAAAATAATGTCTGGTGGGACAAGAGTTTAATCCCTGTCCCAGGAAATTATATTACACTTGAGATCATCACTGCTGACAACATCCATCAACACCCAAAAACAAATGGAAACACTTCTGATAGCATCCTCACTGAGAAATGTTTGTTAGACAATGTGCAGTATATGGTTGGTTTGCATATTAACACACCTATCAAGCCTTTTAACTTCCAGAACAAAAAGCAATAAAAAAGTCAATGCAAAGCAATTCCATTTACTTCTTCTCATTTGAATGCTTCATTGTAAAACGGTGTTATTGTGTTTGATAACACACCCTGCCATCACAACACAATAACATATATGGAATCATGTAGTAACCAAAAAAGTATTAAAGAAATCAAAATATATTATATATTTGAGATTCTTCAAAGTAGCCACCCTTTGCCTTGATGACAGCTTTGCACACTCTTGGCATTCTCTCAACCAGCTTCATGAGGTGGTCACCTGGAATCCATTTCAATTAACAGGTGAGCCTTGTTAAAAGTTCATTTGTGGAATTTCTTCCCTTCTTAATGTGTTTGAGCCAATCAGTTGTGTTGTGACAAGGGAAGGGTGATATACAGAAGATCAAGTCCATATTATGGCAAGAACTGCTTAAATAAGCAAAGATAAACAACAGTCCATCATTACTTTAAGACATGAAGTCAGTCAATACGGAAACTTTAAATAACTTTAAAAGTTTCTTCAAGTGCAGTCGCAAAAACCATCAAGTGCTATGATGAAACTGGCTCTCATGAGGACCGCCACCGGAATGAGAGACCCAGTTACCTCTGCTGCAGAGGATAAGTTCATTAGAGTTACCAGCCTCAGAAATTGCAGCCTAAATAAATGCTTCACAAGAGTTCAAATAAAATACACATCTCAACATCAACTGTGTGAATCAGGCCTTCATGGTTGAATTGCTGCAAAGAAACCACTACAAAAGGACACCAATAAGAAGAAGAGACTTGCTTGGGCCAAGAAACACGAGCAATGAACATTAGACCAGCAGAAATCTGTCCTTTGCTCTGATGAGTCCAAATTTGAGATTTTTGGTTCCAACCGCCGTGTCTTTGTGAGATGCAGAGTAGGTGAATGGTTCCCACCGTGCTGCATCAGATGACCTGGCCTCCACAATCACCTGACCTCAACCCAATTGAGATGGTTTGGGATGAGTTGGACTACAGATTGAAGGAAAAGCAGCCAACAAGTGCTCAGCATATGTGGGAACTCCTTCAAGACAGTTGGAAAAGCGTTGCAGGTTTAGCCGGTTGAGAGAATGCCAAGAGTGTGCAAAACTGTCATCAAGGCAAAGGGTGGCTACTTTGAAGAATCTCAAATATATAATATATTTGTTTAACACTTTTTGGTTACTACATGATTCCATATGTGTTATTCATAGTTCTATTTCTTTTCCATTAATGTCTTCACTATTATTCTACAATGTAGAACATAGTAATAATAAAGAACCCTTGAATGAGTAAGTGTGTCCAAACTTTTGACTGGTACTGTATATATTTAAGTTGAAGTCGGAAGTTTACATACACCTTAGCCAAATACATTTAAATTCAGTTTTTCACAATTCCTGACATTTAATCCTAGTAAACATTCCCTGTCTTAGGTCAGTTAGGATCACCACTTTATTTTAAGAATGTGAAATGTCAGAATAATTATTTATTTCAGCTTTTATTTCTTTCATCACATTCCCAGTAGGTCAGAAGTTTACATACACTCAATTAGTATTTGGTAGCATTGCCTTTCAATTGTTTAACTTGGGTCAAACGTTTCGGGTAGCCTTCCACTAGCTTCTAAGTTGACAAAACTAGTGTAACTGAGTCAGGTTTGTAGGCCTCCTTGCTCGCACACGCTTTATCAGTTCTGCCCACAACTTTTCTATAGGATTGAGGTCAGGGCTTTGTGATGGCCACTCCAATACCTTGACTTTGTTGTCCTTAAGCCATTTTGCCACAACTTTGGAAGTATGCTTGGGGTCATTGTCCATTTGGAAGACCCATTTGCAACCAAGCTTTAACTTCCTGACTGATGTCTTGAGATGTTGCTTCAATATATCCACATAATTTTCCTTCCTCATGATGACATCTATTTTGTGAAGTGCACCAGTCCCTCCGGCAGCAAAGCTTCCCAACAACATGATGCAGCCACCCTCGTGCTTCACGGTTGGGATGGTGTTCTTCGGCTTGCAAGCCTCCCCCTTTTTCCTCCAAACATAACGATGGTCATTATGGCCAAACAGTTCTATTTTTGTTTCATCAGACCAGAAGACATTTCTCCAAAAAGAACGATCTTTGTCCCCATGTACAGTTGCAAACCGTAGTCTAGCTTTTTTATAGCTTTTTGGAGCAGTAGCTTTTTCCTTGCTAAGCGGCCTTTCAGGTTATGTCGATATAGGATTCGTTTTACTGTGAATATAGATACTTTTGTACCTGTTTCCTCCAGCATCTTCACAAGGTCCTTTGCTGTTGTTCTGGGATAGATTTGCACTTTTCACACCAAAGTATGTTAATCTCTAAGAGACAGAACGCGTCTCCTTCCTGAGCGGTATGACAGCCGCGTAGTCCCATGGTGTTTATACTTGCGTACTATTGTTTGTACAGATGAACGTGGTACCTTCAGGCATTTGGAAATTGCTCCCAAGGAAGCTTCTAAAGCCATGACATCATTTTCTGGAATTTTTCAATCTGTTTAAAGGCACAGTCAACTTAGTGTTTGTAAACTTCTGACCCACTGGAATTGTGATATAGTGAATTATAAGTGAAATAATCTGTCTGTAAACAATTGTTGGAAGAATGATTTGTGTCATGCACAAAGTAGATGTCCTAACCAACTTGTCAAAACTATAGTTTGTTAACATGAAATCTGTGGAGTGGTTGAAAAATGAGTTTTAATGACTTCAACCTAAGTGTATGTAAACTTCCGACTTCAACTGTGTGTGTGTGTATATATATATATATATATATATATATATATATATATATATATATATATATATATATATACACACACACACATACATATACATACACAGTGTTTTGTATATACTGTATATATACTGTATATACTGTTTATATAAAGATAGATTTATACTGTAGTCCAAACTATCCTCTCCACTGATTCCATTTCTTTTAAATCTCTGTCATACCGTCTGACCACATTATTTCACTGGGTTCAGAAAAACTAAAACAAAACCTAATCTCCCAAATAATTCAGTTCAACCTCACCAAGAACCCTGCAACACATTTAAATTACGTTCCTAATTTAGACTTACCTTACAGTGAATTTCTTTCTCTAGATACAGCAGTCAGTAGGCTAGCAAACATGGAGGAATTAATGTGTTGACAGACATAGAATGAAGGGACAGCAGGAGGTGGAGAGATGGTAGCTACTGACTCACCCGATGGAAAGGCATCTCAGCTGGGTCCAGGTGGGTGATGTGGCTGTTGTGGTTCTGGATCTTGAGAGACAGGGAGGAGTAACCCCCCGGGAGCTGGCCCCGTCTGTCTGTCTGGATCAGCTCTGGCTTTGTATGGCACTCTGGAGCGCTGAGAGAGAGGCAGGCAGGGATAGCTGATCCTTACTGAGTCAACACAGTCGCCAACAACACACGGACACACCCTCCCTCCACTCTCTCTCTCCCTCCATTCATCCAATCTCTTAGTCTTTGTTTAAAAAAAAAATCCATTCAAAGGGTTCTCTTTAGTGTTAAATGGTCAGTCACTTTCAAATGTACAAGATCAAGTAACTGAGCCAACAGCCCAGATCAAAATGTATGTTATTACTTTAAGCTTCAGCTAAACATTTTTAGTCTTCCTTTAATACATAAAAAGGCACTATTCATTCATAAATGAGGTGAAAGGTTATGTAGGTGCCCCAAACTGAACAAATGGGGTCATACTTTTCCAGAAATGACTAACCTCATGTTACCAGCATTACTTTACTGTATATACAGTGTGCCACATATCATTGAGCTTATTTTGTAAACACACTGTTTGACTTTTAAAACAAAACTTAAACATGTTAACACATTGAAATTATTTGAGATTTGTTCAAGACAAAGACAACTAAACCTGCTGCAATGAGCCCAAGTGAACCCACACAAAGAAGCTTCCAGCTATCAACCGACAGGGGCCAGTTACCTGAAGGGAGACACCTTACTCATCAAAGATGCAGTACACTGACACTTGGCACACCAGGACACTGTTTTTATATTGATGAATTGGCCTGCCTCCCCAACAGGCACTCATATAATTATGACAGAGTAGTCCACACCAACTTATGGATCATTTTACTCCCAGGCCCTATACACTTGGCCTGAACCAACAATACCTGCCTTGCTTCTTGGAGACAGTCCCTTCTTAAGTTACTAAGACCTTGGCCATGAAACATTTGTCTCTCCAGTTCCCCTGCTGCCATGTTAGAAGATGGGTCAGAGGAGAGTTTAAAGAGCAGAGGCATTACTCAATAATAAAGTTCCCATGCTTTGCCACTGACAGACAACAAGGTTGTGTGGAGGCCGGAGATACCTCTACAATTTAGCACCGAGAATATTAATTTATTTTTCTGACCGAGTCTCCCCTCTTGACTGTCCCCTACTACTCAGGTTCCAGAGCATCAATAATACACTGCAGCAGCTCAGATTTCACATAGACAGACAGAGCCAAGGCTCAAATGGGGGGGTCCCTTTATCTGTCAACACTTTGAAGCACACAAACACATTTACCTTGCAGCAACCTCTGTAACATACACAATACAGAAGCAGCTTGATTTCAGTTCATTTCCATACACCAGCCTATTTGAGATGTGTGTGTATCAATAACACATCCATGTAAATACAAAGCAGTTACTTTGTAACATGTTATTAAAATTCATTATTACACATAAGAGCAAGTACGCCAAATAAACAGTATTGCATATGTCAAGGTGTAACATTTTATTGTGCCGTCTACTTAGATTTTTCAGAACACTTCGTGAAGTGAAGACTCCAAATGTCCTTGAGAAAGAAATATAGAACTAATATTTTGAGACCAAGTGAAAACACATCCATACACTTCTGGAGATAGGGCAGGCAGGCAGATTGATCTGAATGAAAGATACTGAAAGAAAACGGCTGAGTAGAGGGCTTTCATTCAATACAGTCTTTCTTCGCAAAATAAGTGCCCTTTTATAAGTCCATCTGTCATTCAAACTGGTGGCTTTTTCCTGTTTCTGGAAGCTGGGTCCTTGCCCGGTGGGTGTCACTCAGTGCAGCTGAATGGTAAGTAGGCTTACAAAATTCCAGTAACTTTGGCAAAATTCCCAGGTTTTACATAAATCCCATTAGGAAAATTCCCAGATTTTCTGATTATTCCATACTGATTCCAGGAAAGTCTTGGTAAACCTGGGAATCATGGAAAAGTTACCATAATTGTGCAACTGTGCTGGAGAGGTGAGTGGAGCTACTGTGTGGGCAGAGGGATGCCCCTGGGGTCTGTGACTTGGCCTTCCTGTAGGTTCTTCACCAGCTGTGCCAGCCAGCGTTTTGTGGTGGTGTCATCCTTCAGGACCTGGGCAAACGTGGTGTCTTTAAGCTGGTCTGGTAGACACTGACGGAGGGCCTCTCGGGCTCTGGTGTGGGGGCAGAGGTGAGAAAAACAAAGTCATGTTAGTTATGATAGTGAGTAAGACACTATCAGCAGAATCTATTATCGATCAAGATAAGACCATGACCACATCCACTGTTTTCAGAGTTCCCAACAGAATTTCCCTAAGATGTTTTTTCAGTAATTCCTGGAAAATTGCTTCAAAACACAATGCCACTGAAGGGTTGAACACAGTCTAAATGACAAGCAACAGCGGGTCGAAGAGTTGATTTCAATACCTGGAGTTGTCTGACAGCCGTAGGTAACAGCGGACAACATGTTTCAAAAGACGAGCGGAGGGCTCTTTGGAGAGCTGAAGAACCATTTTGCCCTGAAAAAGAGACAGTTGTGTAAAACAATCATTTTGGAGGCAACCAAAGTCCAATTTTTTTTTTTAAAGATATTATATTTAATATTTGTCCATCTTGAACTTACAAGTATCATGGCCACATGGGAGAAGCGTTCATAAGTTTGGCAAATGTATGCAAGCCCTGTGTCATCAAGGAGTATTTTCTGTAGTATAAAAGTTGCTACCTGTCGGACAAAAAATGAGGGATGAAATACAATTATCTTTATAGAGGCAGAGAGGACACAAAGAGAGAGATAGAGAGTGATACAGAGAGAGAGATACATGGAGTAGGAGATACGCATGTACCGTTTTGGAAAGCTCACTGCCAGACTCCATTATGCGCAGGCACAGGGGAATGATTTCTGTCGTCAAAAGGAAGTTGATCACTTCCTGCTCATCTGTTTTGACCAAGGCACCTGCCAATCAAATAGGGACAAGTTATAGAGAAACATACATGGCGCATACTGTATTGTCAAAGGAATTTGATAATTTCATTACTAAAACAATGACAACATCAGAGAGTGAGATTGAGAGAGAGGGAAGAAAAGACAGCGAGAAGGCATCATAACAATAGAACCACAAAAATTATATAAAGGATATTTACCAATGACTCCTAGGCTGGTGAGTCGGAGGTACTCAAAGGGTCGTGTTTTGCTGACAGTGTGTAAGAAGGGGTACAGGAATAGAGGAATGTGTGCTGCTAGAAATGCCGATCTGTGAAAGACAACAGTACATAAGTTAGACATTTCACATCATATAGAAGAAAATACACTGACTGTTTTTGTTACACTGTACAATTCAATCATGGTGATAGAAAATCAAGAGACCCACCTCGTCTCTGGATGAGAGGCTACACACTGCAGAAGTGCTAATGCGTTGCATACTCTGTTGGACTGGTGAGCGGTGAGGGTTGGGGGGTTTATTGAGGGGTAGATGTTGACAATTTCCTATTTATGAAAGAGTAAGAAGAGGGTCATCATCATCATCATCATCAGGTTTATAACCCATGTTATATCCTGCTTGAGACTAGCCAGTGAGTGATGTCCATAATCTTACCTGCAGGAGAGCAGCTATAGTTCCACAGGAGTGCCATAGCATTGGAGCCAAATCTGGCACGGACTCCCGTTTTTTACTGAGCTCGAGCAGGGCATTCTCGCGGGTCTCTGGGCTGGACAGCTCGTTGATCCACTGGTAGATCTTTTCCCTATCCACTTGGGCCAGAGCCGTGGTTACAGCCTGTTTTACAGGAGAGGTGGACAACGTGAGCTACATTGACATTGGGTTTGAATTATTCCGTTTACAACGGAGTTAACAATGTGTTTCTTGCCACCTTTATGAATGAATGAGGTAGCTAGTGCTAGCTGGCTACCGAAAGGTAGCTAACAGTCAACACCAATATGTAAATTAACGTTACTTTCATGGATAAAGTAACTTTCCCACAAATAGTTATCTACCATAACTAGTAGCTGGCTCATTCAAATTTAAATATTATCCAAAAAGTTTGCCACAAGTCGGGTTCAAAACAGCTCTGTAACAAGTTTAGCATTACAGCTAGCTAGCAACTGTACTGCCGGCCAAATTCAGTCCAGGGATTGGCCTTGTGCTAGTAAAAAAAACAACAACATTGTGCTAGCTATTGTTAACCTAGCTAGCTAACGCTTGCAAGCTAGCAACATATTTCGTGTACTTACTGCTCCTGTAGCCAGCATTATACGCAGCGCTTGGGTATTTTAGGTAAACGTTTCGTAGAAAAATATGTTGTTGTGGAAACAGAGAACGTAGCTCGCGAGAGCGCAACTGCGTTTAACCTTTGAACGCGGACGTGCAACGCTGGGAAAGTGACTACTTCCGCTTCCGCCTTTGACCACTTCAATATTATGCACATTGCAGCCGACAGTGGGCGACTGCCGACTGACAGATCTACAAATAATTTAGCACCATAAATATCTACTCATTATTTGTAGATAATTCAGTCAGTCGCCATTTATCTACAATGCGTCATGGATTTGATGCTCTCCAACATGGCCAACATAATCCAATTCATAATCCAAAAAATTCATAATCCAAAAAAACTATAGTTTTAGATATATGCTATATATGTATTTGTGGATTAATTTACATCTACTGGTGTATTTCATGAAGGCATTCGTTGTCGTTTTTGCACCAGGTTGTCTGTAGTGACGCCTCTAGCACTGAGATGCAGTGTCTTAGACCACTGCGCCACTTGGGAGCCCCAAAATAATAATAAATAACACACCTTTGATAATATTCAGTTTTAATATACTCACAATTGTGATGTGTGTACATAACATGAACACTCTTTTTATGATGATCTGCATCCTACACATTGAGTAACTAAAGATTGTGTTGAGCGCAGAGTGAAACAAGGAGTTAGACTTTCATTTTATTTAAACGATGATCTGTTTTTATTCATAGGCAATTGAAGTTAACGCCATGTGCCAATGGATGGCGATAGGACCAGGTAGTAGGAGGAGTATTCCACTGCACCAATAAGCACACAGAGATTTGTCTGTTAGTGCCCAGTTCTAAAAAAGCAGCTCAGTCCGTCTAGATCCCCTCTGTAGCATTACTCATTAACCAGTCCAGCCGACTGTGTTAGTTTTGTTTTGTGGGGATGATGTGATGCAACCATATACGGGTGTTCATTCATTGATGTTAGTTAATCCTTCAACAGTTGGCAAGAACAGCCTATAGCCTCAGTGGTTGCATCTTCAGTGTATCAAGACTAAAGTAGTAGGCTACATCTTGTATAAATACAAACTAGTTGACCTGTCAATGTGGATAATAAGAATCGGGCCTGCTTGATTGCTACTTAGCTGAGTAATGCTTTGATCACCTAGCTCAATGCTGACTGCTGAGGATGTTTGACCATTCGAGACTGTTTAATCCTTTGGGACAAAGGTCACAGAGGCTATAATAGAGCCACGACTGCCACAGCTAATAATAACCAACATCCTATTGGTGGTGGTGCACATTCTGTGTACTATTTAGGTAATGGTGTTACTGGTACCAAGATATTCTGCATCCCATAAATACAAGAGATGAATACACAATGAATGCAATATGATAGTGCAGCGGTGGGTCTAGATCAGTGCACTACTTCACATTTCAATCATAATTATTGGAATTCTCATTCTCATCTCTGATCCTGAGATATCATCCAATAGGACTTAGCCAAGTGTTTACTATTGCTGTGGTGAGAAAGCAGAGGCAACAGCTAGAGTGGAGACTTCACCAGCTATCTGTCTGTCAGCCTGGATACCTCCTTTGATCATACTGGATTTATTCCTTCACCCTTCACATCAGGTGCTCCGGTATTTAAGTGTAACCTACTGGGACTCAGGGATTAGTGTCTGTGAATGTTGCATGTGAGGCTGGCACAATCCGCGCCAAGTCCTGGTAAATATTAGACTAGAGCAGCCTGGGTATCACTGCCAGCTGACCTAGATAAGAGGACAGTGGAGCAAGTTAATGATTCAACCAGCGTTACAGAGGCACTGCTTAAATGTCCCTTTTGGGGATGAAGAGACAGACTGGACGGGTTGGTGTGTGCTCATGGAGCAGAGAAAAAGGGGGAATACACTTCTGCCTTAAATTGGTCGGATCCCTTGTCTTGGACGACCTGACTGTGATTATTAGGCATCATGGCTAAGCTGGTGGAGTGTGTGCCCAACTTCTCCGAGGGCCGGAACAAAAAGGTGAGTGGGCATGGGAGATACAGAAAGTGGATTACCTGTTGGCACAGCAGAAGGAAGCTGTTAGTAGTAGTCTGTGGTGTGATTAACACAATACACATGATAGCTTTCTATTGGTCATGTAAGAAGACTTTCTGTCTGAAACATCGATCTTGATTACCAATAACATTATTTTACTTGACATTTTTCTATATTTTATGAGATCAGTGTGTCTGGAATCAAGGGGGGCTCATGGAGCCTGTGAATACCTAAGCAAACAAACAAACCAATTACAAACACTTTTACAGTATAACCTCAATCCTGAATATGATCTTGAGATATCAACAAAATGTTTTCGAGAACAGCTGTATGTGGACGAAACAAATTATTAGAGTCAATGTGAGTTGCTTCCATTCCAGGTGATTGATGCCATAGCAGAGGCCATCTCCAGCACAGAGGGATGCAGTCTGCTCGACGTGGACCCTGGATTGTCCACCAACCGTACAGTCTACACCTTCGTAGGCTCGCCACAAGCTGTGGTGGAGGGTGCACTGAATGCTGCACGCACGGCCTTCCCACTCATTGATATGACCAAACACTCAGGTAGGAGATAGAGAGAGAGAGAGAGAGAGAGCTAAAAAGAGAGACATAGGCTGCTGACCTCTCTCACATGACTTAGTCAAACAGTTATGTTCAAAGTTCAGAGATACCACACGACTCCTCTCCACCTCACTTTAAGTGCAAATAAGGGGTGGCTAAGTACTGTTGCTACGCTGTTTAGTGTGTTTATTGGGATAATATGTTTGTTTGTTGTAGGGGAGCATCCACGGATGGGCGCCATGGACGTGTGTCCCTTCATCCCTGTCCAGAATGTCACTATGGAGGACTGTGTCAACTGTGCCAACATTTTTGCCCAGCAGTTAACAGACGTGCTGCATGTACCTGGTAGATTTTCCTCTCTGACCTATTGATCTATCGTTTACACATTGGCCATTTACTTTGCTGTAGACAAAGCCACAGGGTCAGTTTCAGTGCAGTGCCCCTTGATTCTGTGTATTCTATCCCATAAGGTATTGCTCTCAAAAAGCCACATAGAGGTGGATAAGACACGTTGTCTTTTCTCCACAGTGTATCTTTATGGAGAAGCATCGAGGAAAGAGAACAGGCGATCTCTTCCCTCTGTCCGAGCAGGAGAGTATGAGGCCTTGTCTGAGAAAGTGAGTTTGACCTAACTTCATTGTATTCATAACCTATAGGCATAATTTCCCTTATCGTAAAAGAGCATAGATCTGCGAAAAATAATCAAAAAATCAACGGCAGTACTTTCACTACTTTCAGTTATCTGCTTGCTCTGCCCTCATATATAGCCTCACATTGAAGTGTTTTACCATTTTATTTTTCAAGACAAGTGGAACACAAAACAGCTTGACAGTTGCATTCATGAGTTTTATTGTCAATAAATGTCAAGCAAAAACCTGATATAAAAATGTATTTATAAGAATGCTGAAAGTACAGATTGTTTGCTCAATGGGAAATTCATATCCATCCAGTCAGTGACAACTGTGTGGAGTTTGGTGTTTGTGACAGTAACTATGTGAGCTTATTACAGTATTGTACACTACGTGCAATAATTGTGTATGATCTTCTATGTACAAGATGCCTTACCTTTCTAACGACTCTTGTGTGGCTTGTGAGCGTCATAGAGCAAAGTTCATGAGAGTCTCAGCTTTTCATAGTGCGGTCATAATAGTTTGTAGCTCAAACCGTTCAGACTTTACAGACGTTGGATTCAATGTAAAAAATAAAAAAAACAGTCTGTAGCTCAAAAACACAATGTTTAAGAGGGGTTGGAAGCACTAAATGATGCCGTTGTGCCTATTGTCCTCAGTTGAAGAGGACAGAGTGGGCTCCTGACTATGGCCCTGCCACCTTCGTGCCGTCCTGGGGAGCTACAGTAACAGGCGCTCGCAAATTCCTGGTTGCCTACAACATAAACCTCCTCAGCACCAAGGAACAAGCCCATCGGATCGCACTAGATATCCGGGAACAGGGCAGAAGCAAAGACCAGGTAGGGTAGGCTCGCTACTGTACATCTTGATCGCCCAATTTCAGAGATGATGACTGACAATACAGCTACTTTGGCTTTGGAAGAGATTCCTATTATTGTTTTCCTCTTCGGTATAACTGACGCTGAACTAATAAATATGCCTTGTCTGCTTCCAGAGAGAGTAACATGATTGATTTGTATTGTAGCCGGGTCTGCTGAAGAAGGTACAGGGAATGGGCTGGTACCTGGAAGAGGAGAACATAGCCCAGGTGTCCACCAACATCCTGGACTTTGAGCTGACGCCCGTCCACACTGTTTACGAAGAGATCTGCAGAGCTGCCAAGGTAAGGAGCTACCACAACAACAACAACAACAACATCCACAGCTGAAAACAGTACAACATTATTGTACAAACCCCTCTCACTGATCTGGTGGTTTGGACAACAAATAATGTCAACACGTTGAGCCATTTTGACACCTCTCCTTCCTTCCTCTTCTCCCCAGGACCTGAACCTGCCAGTGGTGGGCTCTCAGATTGTAGGCGTCATGCCTCTGAGAGCCGTGCTGGACTGTGCTGACTTCTACATCCAGAGAGACAGGCTCTTCATTGTAGAGGAGGAGCACAAAATCCGTCTGGTTATCAGTAAACTTGGGCTTGATTCACTTGGGCCTTTCGATCCCAAAGAGAGAATCATAGAGTGAGTGCGGATCTATTAGATCTATTTCTATCTCTGGAATGTCCTGGACATGGCTTTAGAAGCCAGGCAGCAGACTGCAATGGCCCTATAAATATAACCTATAATCTATGAGTGTACCAATGAGTGCACTATTTCAATGGTCTAAGGAACTTTTCCATTCTTGTCATTCAAATCTATTTCTATGGTTGTGGCTCTAGGTACATGGTGGAGAGGACCGACGAGGACAAGCATCTGGCGTCTCTGTCTCTACAGCAGTTTGTCCGCAGCGTGGGGGCCAGAACTGCTGCTCCAGGAGGAGGGTCAGTCTCTGCTGCCGTCGCTGCAATGGTACAACCATCTTTAATATCACGTAGATGACTATATTCCCCTTTTGACCAGCACATAGAAATAAACCAATATAAAGTATGTGCAATACAGGGAGGAGTCAAAGGTGTGTGTTTCAGGGAGCTGCTCTGGGAGCCATGGTGGGTCAGATGACCTATGGGAAGAGGCAGTTTGACAGCCTGGACAGCATCATGAGGAGACTCATTCCTCCCTTCCATCAGGCCATGAATGAACTGCTGGTCATGGTGGACACAGACTCCAAGGCTTTCAGTCGCTACATGGTGAGAGGAAAACATAGCATGGTTAAACCAGATCGAAGCCTTCAGCTTGGTTTAACCGGGCTAGGGAAAGTAGGAACTATACAGGGGAAAAACTAGACTGAAACGCTAAGTGAATATTTTTCATTATTGTTTCGCTTTATTCCGTTTCAGAGCATATTCAGATTGGACTACAGGTGAAGAAAAATAGTCTAAACTTATCCCTTGAAAAAAAAATTCACATCCACCAGATAGGTGCAGTGAAATGTGTTATTTTACAGGGTCAGCCATAATAGTACGGCGCCCCTGGAACAAATGAGGTTAAAGTGCCTTGCTCAAGGGCACATCGACAGATTCTTCACCTTGTCGGCTCGTGCAATCGAACAAGCAACCTTTCGGATACTGCCCCCCGTTAGGCTACCTGCCACCCGATGCAGCCCTACCTGATGCAACCGTGCACTGCCTTTTAGCGAAGCAGAGAGTCATACAAAATATGATTAATATTTATTCAAATTATAAAAGTTCAGGTGAAAAAATTAGTGATTTATTTCCTTCCTTGTAAATGCTTACTTTGAAGGTTCGACCCAAGGTAAGATCTTGCCGTCTTGTGGCTTTGCTATGAAAATGTAGTGGAATGTAATCTTTTAGTGGAAAAGAAAAATGTGGTGCAACTATCTAAATATTTTTGACTCATTGAACCTGTCAATTAATCACTTCCATCTAACATACAGCAGTAGTCATAGTTTATAGCCGGTCCCATGTCAAACAGCTGCTGTGTTCTAATCACAGGGTGTTGTGGTGCTATTGAAAGCTGATGGTATTACATTACGCGTTTAATAGTGATGTGAGAATAAATGTGGCTTGTAAAGGCTTCGCTGACACTGTATGCATTCCTATCTTCTACTCCTGTTTTATAAGGTTTCACTTTCTCGGTTTTAGGCTGCATTGAAGATGCCAAGAAACACAACAGATGAAGTTAAAAGGTGATTGCCATGCTACAATAGAACTGTTTCAAACCATTTATGGACTCTTTACTTCAGATTGTGATCTATAGAAACTCATTACTGTACATTCTCCTGTGTCCCACCCTCACCTGTCCTCACACGTCACCTCATTTTACCTGGAAAGCAACCTGGCCTATCCTTGTACACATGTAAAGCAGGCTTTCCCAAAGAAGACTGGTTTACTGTAGTTCATTTACTGTCAGCCCACCTGATCTTACAGTATGTAAGGTGTAGTCTTGAAGTCACGGCCTAGTCTTGAAGTCACGGCCTAGTCTTGAAGTCACGGCCTAGTCTTGAAGTCACGGCCTAGTCTTGTAGTCACAGCCTAGTCTTGAAGTCACGGCCTAGTCTTGAAGTTACGCCCTAGTCTTGTAGTCACGCCCTAGTCTTGTAGTCACGGCCTAGTCTTGTAGTCACGCCCTAGTCTTGTCATGCTCCAAATCTATCTCATCTCTCTACTCTTCCTCTTTCCTATACCTATCCCCACCCCTAATCCTGCCTCTGCCCCTACCCTGGTCTTGTGTCTGACCTGCCTCTTCTCTTATCCCTACCATTACCCCTACCTCTGTTCCTGCCATAGGAGGGAAGCTGCCATGCAGGAGGGTCTGAAGCAGGCCGTGGCGGTCCCACTGTCTTTGGCTGAACGAGTCAACCAGCTGTGGCCTTGTCTACAGGAAATGGTGCTCTACGGAAACGTGGCCTGCAAGTCTGACCTCCAGGTACTGTATGAGGGGTCTAACTGATAGACGGTTTTACAGTGACGGCAACCATGAACAGAGTCCCAGTCTATGGACTTTGCATTGCAATTTTGCAAGCATACCAGAGTGACTACTCTGTATATAGATTTTTCTATTGTGTTTTTATTTATTTTTTTTATTTTATTTTTTTATAGATTTTTCTATTGTGATTTTGACTGTTTGTTTAATGTGTAACTCTGTGTTGTTATTTGTCACACTGCTTTGCTTTGTCTTGGCCAGGTCGCAGTTGCAAATGAGAACTTGTTCTCAACTGACCTACCTGGTTAAATAAAGGTGAAATAAAATGAAAAAAAAAAAAAAAAAAACTTCTATGCAGTTTATTTTTATTTGGCCAGACACAGACATGTTTTAATGACATAATTGTGGAACATTTTGTTTTGTGCTTATTTACACGTAACATCTTACTGGTATACTGTAAAACAGCATTTCAAAACGTCTCGACACAAGTGTTAAGTATGGTTGCAAAAAATGTTCTGACAGATGCCCCGGAGTTATGACATGTATTGTACTGTAGACAGCCTATAAAAACATCTTCCTTATATGGTTATTTTTCATGGTGTTGCAGGTTGCAGCTAAAGCCCTGGAAACAGCAGTGTTTGGAGCCTACTACAACGTTGTGATTAATCTCAAGGATATCACAGATGAGTCCTTCAAAGTGACTGTAAGTTACAATGTAACCTATAGGTCTTTCTCACTCTAAAAGGATGCTGCCTAGGTTACAACGTAGGTAATTTATCAATACCGGAAAATGAATCGAAAACAAAAAAATGTATGGTGAGCCAGTGGCTTATTACATTGTAATACGCTTATTTCATAGTTACACGTGTACATTTGTGTTTTGTGTTTTGCAGACTCAACAGAGAGCATCAGCTCTGCTTACTGAGGCCAGGGAGAGTGCTAATGCAGTCCTGGATGCTGCAGAGAGAAAAGAGTGAAGTTGCCACATTACCAAAGCATCACCTGCTGCCTTCCTAGGCCTCAAACCAGGCTTTCGCAACCATCGATTCTATTAAACTGGGTTCACATGAATAAAAGCTTTATCAACTACTTCTCAATGGTGCTCCTTTGCTTTGTTAGGAATTCACTAAATACTTGCATAATGTACTGTATAGCAGCAGCCTACACCAAGCCAGGATATCACAGTGTTCTCAGTTAGGGTTAAGTGCCTTGCTCAAGGGCGTATCGGCAGATTTGTTCACCTACTTAGCTCGGGGATTCAAACCAGCAACCTTTCGGTTACTGGCCCAACCTCTTAACCGCTAGGCTACCTGCCGCCCTGAATCACATGAAATAGAATAGTGTTTCTTCCGCTCTCATCCACTTCGACATGAAGCTAAGATGATAGAGTATTATTGTTTGCTTCTGAATGACAAAGTGACGCAAGGTGTGTTTCGAGACATGAACCCTGTCCACACCTCAGCTTCACCTGTGTAGTACAATATAAATTACATGATGGGAATGAAAGGGTGCAGTTGATCCAGTTCCTATAAATAAGAGAACATCCTTCACACAAGACAAAGGACAGAATCGAGAGCTGCTTACAAACCAGTTTAAGGCGTGTACACTCGTCGTTTAATCTGGGTTCCATGTTAAAACTGTCAAATATATGCATTATTTATTTTAGCTTTCTGCCACATATTCAGCATTTGCATATCTCAAATGAGTATTCATTATTCTTTTGATTACATCCTCCTGTTCACCCTCTACACCTCGGACTTCAGATATAACTCTGAAACATGCCACCTACAGAAGTTCTCGGATGACTCTGCTATTGTAGGGTGCATCGGGGTGGGCAGGAGGAGGAGTACAGGAGCACAATCAATGACTTTTGTGTTGTGGTGTGAGTAGAACCACCTTCAGCTCAACATCAGCAAAACAAAGGAGATGGTGGTGGACTTCAGGAGAACCAAGGCCCAAGTGACTGCAGTCCCTATACAGGGGATGGATGTGGAAATGGTTGGGTCATACAAGTTCCTGGGAGTCCATATGGACAACAGACTGGAATGGGCTGGTAACACCGGGGCTCTGTACAAAAAGGGCCAGAGCCGACTCTACTTTCTGAGGATTCTCAGGTCCTTCAACATGTGCAGTAAACTACTGCATACAGTGGGGAGAACAAGTATTTGATACACTGCCGATTTTGCAGGTTTTCCCACTTACAAAGCATGTAGAAGTCTGTAATTTTAATCATAGGTACTCTTCAACTGTGAGTGACGGAATCTATACAAAAAATCCAGAAAATCACATTGTATGATTTTTAAGTAATTAATTTGCATTTTATTGCATGACATAAGTATTTGATACATCAGAAAAGCAGACTTAATATTTGGTACAGAAACCTTTGTTTGCAATTACAGAGATCATACGTTTCCTGTAGTTCTTGACCAGGTTTGCACACACTGCAGCAGGGATTTTGGCCCACTCCTCCATACAGACCTTCTCCAGGTCCTTCAGGTTTCGGGGCTGTCGCTGGGCAATACGGACTTTCAGCTCCCTCCAAAGATTTTCTATTGGGTTCAGGTCTGGAGACTGGCTAGGCCACTCCAGGACCTTGAGATGCTTCTTACGGAGCCACTCCTTAGTTGCCCTGGCTGTGTGTTTCGGGTCGTTGTCATGCTGGAAGACCCAGCCACGACCCATCTTCAATGCTCTTACAGAGGGAAGGAGGTTGTTGGCAAAGATCTCGCGATACATGGCCCCATCCATCCTCCCCTCAATACGGTGCAGTCGTCCTGTCCCCTTTGCAGAAAAGCATCCCCAAAGAATGATGTTTCCACCTCCATGCTTCACGGTTGGGATGGTGTTCTTGGGGTTGTACTCATCCTTCTTCCTCCAAACACGGTGAGTGGAGTTTAGACCAAAAAGCTCTATTTTTGTCTCATCAGACCACATGACCTTCTCCCATTCCTCCTCTGGATCATCCAGATGGTCATTGGCAAACTTCAGACGGGCCTGGACATGCGCTGGCTTGAGAAGGGGGACCTTGCGTGACGGCGTAGTGTGTTACTAATGGTTTTCTTTGAGACTGTGGTCCCAGCTCTCTTCAGGTCATTGACCAGGTCCTGCCGTGTAGTTCTGGGCTGATCCCTCACCTTCCTCATGATCATTGATGCCCCACGAGGTGAGATCTTGCATGGTGCCCCAGACCGAGGGAGATTGACCGTCATCTTGAACTTCTTCCATTTTCTAATAATTGCACCAACAGTTGTTGCCTTCTCACCAAGCTGCTTGCCTACTGTCCTGTAGCCCATCCCAGCCTTGTGCATTGTGGAGAGGTTGGAGTATGTTTGATTGAGTGTGTGGACAGGTGTCTTTTATACAGGTAACGAGTTCAAACAGCTGCAGTTAATACAGGTAATGAGTGGAGAACAGGAGGGCTTCTTAAAGAAAAACTAACAGGTCTGTGAGAGCCGGAATTCTTACTGGTTGGTAGGTGATCAAATACTTATGTCATGCAATAAAATGCAAATTAATTATTTAAAAATCATACAATGTGATTTTCTGGATTTTTGTTTTAGATTCCGTCTCTCACAGTTGAAGTGTACCTATGATAAAAAATTAGACCTCTACATGCTTTGTAAGTAGTAAAACCTGCAAAATCGGCAGTGTATCAAATACTTGTTCTCCCCACTGTACCTGTGGTGGCTAGTGCCATCTTTTTTGCAGTGGTGTGCTGGGGAGCCAACATAAAAGCCGGTGATGCTTCTTGGGTAAATAAGCTGATCAGGAAGGCTAGCTCTGTTCTGGGGCTTAGCCTTGACTCTCTAGAGGTGGCGGAGAGACGGATCCTGGCCAAACTGCTGGCCATCATGGACAACGTCACCCACCCTCTGCATGCCATGGTTATGACGCATGGAGCACCTTCAGTCACAGACTGATCCCACCACGGTGTGCCAGAGAGCACTACAGGAGGTCCTTCGTGCTATAATACCTTCCGATTTTGAACAAGGAACTTTTGGGCAGGTCAATCAGTTTTATAGCCTTATATTAATATGATAAAACAGTGATTATAAAACTTAATCTGATATTCTGTGTGAATGTGCTCTTCTAACTGGCAACAATTATCTTTGAGGCATTCCATCAACAAGATAAACTGGTTTAATAACATACCTACTGTACACTGACTCCACCCTAAAGTGTTTTGTTGAGGGCGGCAGGTAGCCTAAGTCTAAACTGTAGCTAGGTCACTCAAGAACATTCAATGCCGTCTTGGTAAGCAACTCCAGTGTATATTGGGCCTTGTGTTTTAGGTTATTGTCCTGCTGAAAGGTGAACTTGTCTCCCAGTGTCTGTTGGAAAGCAAACAGAACCATAACAATAATAAAGCCACCACCATGCTTGAAAATATGAAGAGTGATTTGCCCCAAACATAACACTGTATTAAAAAAATAAAAGTTACATTAAATTTTAAAATAGGTTGCCCTTCCTTGCGATGCATTGGAAAACCTGCCTGGTCTTTGGGTTGAATCTGTGTTTTGATATTCACTGCTCGACCTTACAGATAATTGTATGCGTGGAGTACAGACATAAGTAAGTCATTCAAAATTCATGTTAAACAGTATTATTGCTGCACACAGAGCGCGTCCATGCAACTTACTACGCAACTTTTAACACCCCTTTTCTACTCCTGAACTTAAAGGGGTTGCATGCTTATTGACTCAAAACATTTCAGCTTTTCATTCAATTGTAAATATTTCTAAAAACATACTTCCACTTTGACATTATGGGGTATTGTGTGTAAAGCCAGTGACACAAAATCTCAATTTAATAACTGTTATATGCAGGCTGTAACACAACAGAAGTCAAGGGGTGCGAATACTTCCTAAAGGCAATGTAGTTTAAGTGCTTTATGTTCACACATATTATGATACAATTATTAATTGTTCTCAGTTCAGTGTACTATATATATATCATGTATATTTCAGAACTTTATTTGTTCTGAAACGTGACTACTGAAGTTCAAGAAGAGCAAAGAATGAAATTGAAATAGGCTTCAATATAACAAATATTTTCTGGCCTAAGAGATCAGGTCCAGATGTCCGTCGGCTCAGTTGCAGCTCATGTCAGGTGTGTTCTCAAACATCTACAGAGGATGATAAAAAGACAACATGAGCAAAATGTCTTTATGGATGCAAAACTAAACATAGGTTAGAGGAACAAAACAAATCATGACGACAATGAATTTGCAATACGCACATTCATTCCAATCTAAAGGGATTCAAGCATTTTTTAGAGGATGTTGCACACAGGTCAGGAAATGTAGCAGGACTACAGCCAGTCATGCAAACATGAGCCTCATGCTATAAACACATACAAGTTGTACTGCACGTACTACTAGAAGTTACTACTGTAGGTACGGATCGACAGCACCGGTGATTATCTCGTGCAGTTTAAAATCTCACACACAGCAAAGACATGCGTATTCGGAGAAAACGGCACCATTAACTGTACCTGAAAGTCGTCATGTAAAAACTCTCCGAGATCAGATGGCTGAGACAGGTAGTATGGGTAAATTAATAAAGATGAAGATGAACGAGAACTGCAAAGTGTAATGATTGGCTACATATTTGCCAATGACTTCATTGTTTGTACATTCTTAAGTGTTTGGCGTCATGCAATTTAATTGAATACACTTTTTTGAGCAACAGGAGGTGAAGTTTTACTCACCACAGTATCAATATCCTTAGGACTCCTCCAACACTGGAGCACTGGTGCAACACTCCTCTTCAGCTCTCCGAACACGTCTGGCGACATGGGCATCATGTTGTCTTGCAGTCTAGATGGGTGACTTAAACACATTGCAAAAATAACAGTTAAGTCAGATTATCAATCATACTGAAACCAGACTATTGCAGATACAAATACAGTATTTATGGCATCTGTTAAGGTCGCGTCAATTCAAATCTGGTATTGGAACAAAAGGATTACTACGCCGTTTAAATCATCTATGTATTTTATTCTAGCAAACCCTTAAATGGTAAACATGAAGTTCGTATATACAGGCTCACTGTGACACCACGCAGGGCAAACAGCAAGCAGCGCATGAGAAGCGAGAGAGAGAGAGAGAGAGAGAAAGAGAGAGCGCAAGAGAGCGCGAGAGAGAGTCAGCGAGCAGCGCTATAGAAGAGCGCCTATAGAAGAGCACCTAGAGAAGCGCATAGCCTAGAGAAGAGCGAGTCCTATCCTTTGTTCTTCCTTAAATACTCCGACAGAATAGTTACCGCTCCTTGCTGGCCTGTCGGAGTAGAGGCTGAGTGTGGTTTAAACTTACTCAGCCTATCGTTGGCGTGCAGGCTGATCCCAGCCTCGTGACGCAATCCAGTTGACGGAAACAGTTCCTTATCTCGTGTTTACAACAAGACACAGTTCTATTGTGAAACCCTTAAGCTAGCACATTCCTTCCACATAGCTCCCCCCTACCCAAACCTACAGCAGTTCTAAAGCTCTATGATCACACAATACATTCAGTTAATAACTCTTGTTGTAGATTAACATATTAATTAGCTAAACATGTATCAGCCCTTACACATCTTTACCTTATAAGAAAAAAATTAACATTGAGTATTATGAAGGATACTCTAGACTTACACTTCTGACACTGATATGAGTTCTGTCTTCATGTATCCTGTGCTGGTGGGACTCTCCACATCCATGGGCTCAGATACTGAAAAATAAAAATGGTGGACCTGAGATATAAGACCACCTGCCCCAGATCTGTTTGTGATCTATAGCCAACTCATATGGTCGTTCAACACTATACAGAGCAAATTGATTGATTGAGAGGTTGGTCATAAAACACAACCCCAATGGTCTACCAAAAAGACATCCGGGTCCTTACAGGGGCTTTATGTAAACCAGAAAGAACACTATTGCTAACAAGGTGCATGATTGAGAAGACTTTTCAGCCACTCTTGGTGGGACAATGGAAGTAGATTTCAGTAAAGCTTCTTTATTCCGGGACCACCCATACGTAAAATGTATGACTAAGTCGCTTTGTATAAAATTGCATATATTATTTATTATAATATTCACAGAGGATTGAAACAAAGAGGTCACTGGCTGCTTACCCTCTGAGGCCCTGGCATAGTACTTTCCGAAGGCCTTGTCTTTGGGGATGTCTGGGTAAAGGAAGCGGAGTGGGTTCTCTGGGATATTCTCAGCTGCCATCACCTTGTAGGTGCGGATGATGTCAGGCAGAGAGACAGCAGACAGCTCCTTCTTGGTGTAGGGCTCCACTGCATGGAATACAGGCTTATCTGCGAAACACACACATCGAATTATATCAACCTATTCATTGTAATTGCCTACAGGGCCGCTGTGTGTGTTTTCATTGACTCACCGTATAGGTCGTGCTCCACCCAAGTGAATGTGATGGCTCCGTCTCTGCTACTCTCACTGAAGCGCAGCAGGAACGTGCCTGGACACATCCCAGTCAGCATCACCTTCTCCCTCTCCTTACTCACAAAGCCCAGGATGCAACTGTGTGGGTGAGAAAAAGAGAATAAACAAAATGTATTTACTTAATTACGTTCACTTGACAGCGGAAAGTCACATTGCTCATCAATTCTGTAAATGTACAGTGCATTCAGAAAGTATTAAGACCCCTTGACTTTTTCCACATTTTGTTACGTTACAGCCTTAATCTAAAATTAATTAAATATGTGTTTTTCTTCATCAATCTACCCCATAATGACAAAGCAAAAACAGGTTTTTAGAAATGTTAGCAAATGTATTACAAATAAAAAACACATTTACATAAGTATTCAGACCCTTTACTCAGTACTTTGTTGATGCACCTTTGGAAGCTATAACAGCCTTGAGTCTTCTTGGGTATGATGCTACAAGCTGGGAACACCTGTATTTTGGTGAGTTTCTCCCATTCTTCTCTGCAGATCCTCTCAAGCTCTGTCAGGTTGGATGGGGAGCGTCACTGCAAGTAATTTTCAAGGTCTCTCCAGAGATGTTCAATCGGGTTCAAGTCCGGTTCAGGTCCTGAGCACTCTGAAGCAGGTTTTCATCAAGGATCTCTCTGTACTTTGCTCCATTCATCTTTGCCTCGATCCTGACTAGTCTCCCAGTCCCTGCCGCTAAAAAAAAACATCCCCACAGCATGATGCTGCCAGCACCATGCTTCACCGTAGGGATGGTTCCAGGTTTCCTCCAGACGTGACGCTTGGCATTCAGGCCAAAGAGTTAAATCTTGGTTTCATCAGACCAGAGAATCTTGTTTCTGATGGTCTCAGAGTCCTTTAGGTGCCTTTTGGCAAACTCCTAGTGGGCTGTCATGTGCCTTTTACTGAGGTGTGGCTCCGTCTGGCCACTCTACCATAAAGGCCTGATTGGTAGAGTGCTCCAGAGATGGTTGTCCTTCTGGAAAGTTCTCCCATCTCCACAGAGGAACTCTGGAGCTCTGTCAGAGTGACCATCGGGTTCTTGGTCACCTCCCTGACCAAGTCCCTTCTCCCCTGATTTCTCAGTTTGGCCGGGCAGCCAGCTCTATGAAGAGTCTTGGTGGTTCCAAACTTCTTCCATTTAAGAATGATGGAGGCCACTGTGTTCTTGGGGACCTTCAATGCTGCAGAAATGTTTTGGTAGCCTTCCCCAGATCTGTGCCTCGACACAATCCTGTCAATGGAAACAGGATGCACCGGAGCTCAATTTTGAGTCTCATAGCAAAGGGTCTGAATACTCAGGTAAATAAGGAAGTTCTGTTTAAAAAATAAGCAGTTGAAGTCGGACGTTTACATACACTTAGGTTGAAGTCATTAAAACTAATTTTTCAACCCCTCCACAGATTCCATGTTAACAAACTAGTTTTGTCAAGTCGGTTAGGACTTCTACTTTGTGCATGACAAGTAATTCTTCCAACAATTGTTTACAGACAGATTATTTCACTTATAATTCACTATATCACAATTCCAGTTGGTCAGAGGTTTACATACACTAAGATGACTATGCCGTTAAACAGCTAGGAAAATTCCAGAAAATTATGTCATGGCTTTAGAAGCTTCTGATAGGCTAATTGACATAATTTGAGTCAATTGCAGGTGTACCTGTGGATGTGTTTCAAGGCCTACCTTCAAACTCAGTGCCTCTGATCGACATCATGGGAAAATCAAAAGAAATCAGCCAAGACCTCAGAAAATTGTAGACCTCCACAAGTCTGGTTCATCCTTGGGAGTTATTTCCAAACGCCTGAAGGTACCACGTTCATCTGTACAAACAATAGTACGCAAGTATAAACACCATTGGACCACGCAACCGTCATACCGCTCAGGAAGGAGACGTTTTCTGTCTCCTAGAGATGAACATACTTTGGTGCGAAAAGTGCAAATCAATCCCAGAACAACAGCAAAGGACCTTGTGAAGATGCTGGAGGAAACTGGTACAAAAGTATCTATATCCACAGTAAATCGAGTCGACATAACCTGAAAGGCCGCTCAGCAAGGAAGAAGACACTGCTCCAAAACTGCCATAAAAAAAGCCTGACTACGGTTTGCAACTGCACATGGGGACAAAGATCGTACTTTTTGGAGAAATGTCCTCTTGTCTGATGAAACAAAAATAGAACTGTTTGGCCATAATGACCATCGTTATGTTTGGAGGAAAAAGGGGTATGCTTGCAAGCCGAAGAACACCATCCCAACCGTGAAGCACGGGGGTGGCAGCATCATGTTGGGAGGGTGCTTTGCTGCAGGAGGGACTGGTGCACTTCACAAAATAGATGGCATCATGAGGAAGGAAAATTATGTGGATATATTGAAGCAACATCTCAAGACATCAGTCAGGAAGTTAAAGCTTGGTCGCAAATGGGTCTTCCAAATAGACAATGACCCCATACTTCCAAAGTTGTGGCAAAATGGCTTAAGGACAACAAAGTCAAGGTATTGGAGTGGCCGTCACAAAGCCCTGACCTCAATCCTTGTGGGCAGAACTGAAAAAGCGTGTGTGAGCAAGGAGGCCTACAACCTGACTCAGTTACACCAGTTCTGTCAGGAGGAATGGGCCAAAATTCACCCAACTTATTGTGGGAAGCTTGTGGAAGGCTACCTGAAACGTTTGACCCAAGTTAACAATTTAAAGACAATGCTACCAAATACTAATTGAGTGTATGTAAACTTCTGACCCACTGGGAATGTGATAAAATAATTAAAAGCTGAAATAAATCACTCTCCACTATTATTCTGACATTTCACATTCTTAAAATAAAGTGGTGATCCTAACCGACCTAATTTTTACTAGGATTAAATGTCAGGAATTGTGAAAAACTGAGTTTAAATGTATTTGGCTAAGGTGTATGTAAAATTCCGACTTCCAACTGTATATAAATGTTTTCGCTTTGTCATTATATATTTTTTTGTAACGTTACAAAATGTAGAAAAAGGGAAGGGGTCTGAATACTTTCCGAATGCACTGTACCTGATTCAGCCATCTGTGGTCACATTAGCGCTAGCATGAGGAACGCTCAACTCTGGTCTCGGGATATGCAAGCAACAACATTGAGTCACCATCAGTCGATTCTTGTAAAAATGTCAATTCTGAAAGCGCTTACCTGTACCTGTTTGTCCTATACAACTGCGGTCTTTCAGAGAGGTGCTGAAATACTTTAAATAGAGACTTTTTTCATTTTTACAAGAATCGACTGATGGTGACTCAATGTTGCTGCTACCAAATTCCTCGACCAGTAATCAAAACTCAATTCTGCCTCGATATAAGAGAACCAAATTGAGCGTTCCTCAGCTAATTAGAACTTAACAGTGTAGTTGTTTGCTTTTGTAGTGAGAAATTTGGGAGATGCAGCTCTAACCGAATGAAGTCTGTTGTGGCAAGCTATAGATATTATACTAATAATAATAATAATATATTTTATTTGTAATGCACTTTACATTTGGATCAAATCTCAAAGTGCTACAGTTAAGATCATAAAAGCATGGTAAAAAAAAATCTATATAAAATACAAATAGACATATTAGTTAAAAGTCATAAGTTCTCCTAGAAATATATGTTTTTAGTCCCTTTTTAAAAGTCTCAATAGTTTGAGCTGACCTCAGATGGTCGGGGAGGGCATTCCAGATACGAGGAGCAGCAGAACAGAAAGCCCGATCACCCATGGTGCTGAGCTTAGTCTTGGGGAGAAGGAGGCGGTTTGAGTTTGTTGAACGGAGAGATCGAGTTGTAGTTAGATGAGTGAGAAGTTCTTTCAGATAGGGGGGGGGCATTTCCATAGATGCACTGGTGGGTAAGAAAGGCTACCTTATATTCAATCCTGGCAGAAACAGGAAGCCAGTGAAGTGAATGAAGAATGGGTGTGATGTGGTCGTATTTTCGCACTCTCATCAAGATCCTTGCAGCACTATTCTGAACATACTGCAGTCTCTGCAGGCTTTTGTTAGGGATCCCGATGAGAAGTGCATTACAGTAGTCCAGTCTGGAGGAGATAAAGGCGTGGACCAGTATTTCAGCATCTACTAAGGTGAGTGTGGAACGGAGTTTTGCAATATTTCTGAGATGGTAGAATTAAATCTTGCAGAGGTTTTTGATATGGGCTTCGAAGGTGAGTTGTGGGTCAATCTGGTGACAGTTGTGGAGAGGGGAATGTCATGACCAGAGATAGTTATACCAGTTATGGAGGAAGACTGGGTTTGATGTGGGGTGCCAACAAGAATTGCCTCAGTTTTGGAGCTGTTTAACTGGAGGAAGTTTTGTTTCATCCACACCTTTATCTCCTCCAGACAGGTGGTGAGTGTTGAAGACGGAAATGATGTTGATGAAGTTGCAGAGGCATGTGTTTCCGATTTCATGTACAGTTGTGTGTCATCAGCATAGCAGTGAAATGAGACTCCATAGCGGCAATGACATGACCGAGGGAGATGATATAAGTGATGAAGAGAATGGGGCCAAGGACTGACCCCTGGGGGACCCCGCAGGTGACTGTGTGTTGCCGGGACCTTGCACTTCCAAGTGAAATGTACTCTGTTCTGTTAGTGAGGTATGATTTAAACCAGTTAAGAGCAGTATTAGTGAGTCCAATGGTTTGATGTAGCCGGTTGAGGAGTATGCCATGATCCACAGTATCGAAAGCAGCAGTCAGATCGAGGAGTATGAGGAGGGATGGTGAACCAGCATCAGCTGTCATACGTAGATCGTTTGTGACTCTAACCAGGGCCGTTTCCGTGCTGTGGGCAGAGTGGGAACCAGACTGGAATTTTTCGTAAAGTTTGTTGTGTTTAAGATGATCCTGGAGGTGGGCGGCAACAACTTTTTCCAGTACTTTGGAGAGGAATTGGAGATTGGAAATAGGCCTATAATTTGCAAATACATCTGGATCAAGGGTGGGTTTTTTAAGAAGTGGTCTGATGATGGCTGTTTTTAGGGCAGATGGAACATTGCCCGACTGGAGGGAATGGTTTATTACAGTGGTAATCAGATGGCTTAGGACAGAGATGTTTACTTTCACCAGAGCTGTAGGAAAAGGGTCGAGGGTACAGGTGGTGGGTTTCATCCTTTTGATTATCTTCTCAACCTCTTGCTGTGAGATTTCTGGGAAGCAGTGTAGGGGCTCGGAGATTGTAAGCTGTGAGTGGATAGTCAAGGTGGATAGTGGTGAGGATCCAGGAAAGGTAGAATTAATTGAGTCTATTTTTGTTTTGAAAAAGTCCAGGAAATTATTACAGTGCTCTTCTGTAGTTTCTGTAAGTGATGTGGTTTGTGGTTTGAGTAGATGATTTATTGTGGAGAACAGCTGTTTGGAGTTTCCGGGTCTATTTCTGATGATGTTTGAATAAAAATGTGACCGTGCCTCTGTAAGTGCCTTTGAGTAGTCCTTTTGGTGTTCCCGAAAAGCGAGCTTGTGCACAGTGAGACCTGTAGCTTTGTATCTCCTCTCAATGGCACGCCCAGCTGCCTTCATTTTTCGTAGCTCACCGGTATACCAGGAGGCTGATCGGGAGAAAGTGACCGTTCTGGTTTTGACTGGGGCGTGGAGATCCAGAATGCTTCTGAGGGTGTTATTGTAATAGTCCACTGAGTCCATGGGTGGTAGACAGTTTACAGAAAGGAGATGCTGAAGGTCAGATGCCATAGTCTCTAGGTTTATGTTTTTCAGGTTTCTGAAGCAGATTTGGCGTTTGGGCTTAATGAGGGTGGACGGTGAAGACATCTTCATGGAGATGGCCATATGGTCGGAAACTCCCAGATCATACACCAGAAGATTGCTGAGATGAACGGAGTTTGTAATGACTAGGTAGAGAGTGTGGCCCCTTGTATGAGTGGGGGCATCGACAAGTTGTGTCAGATTAAAACAGTCAAGTAATTGGAGGAACTCTGCTGCGAGACGGCAGGTGGAAGAGTTGACATGAATATTCATATCTCCAAGTACGATGATATTTGCAGACATTGTACAGAAGGTAGAAAGAAGATTGGTCATCTCTGGGATGAAAGATGAGTTTGGTTTGGGTGGCCGGTAGATAAGAAGTATCGTCGTGGAGATAGGGTGCTTACATTTAAATGCAAGGCATTCAAACAAAGACAGGTCAGACAGGGTTATAGGGGACAAGATCAGATCACTTCGGTGGAAGACAGCCAAACCACCACCACGCCCTGTGCTGCGGGCTTTCTGTAAGTAGCAATAGCCAGGAGGACAGGTCTCATTTAAAAAAGAATAAACATCTGGTTGATGCCAGGTTTCTGTAAGGCACATCATATCCAAACACTTTTCCAGAATATGGTCATGTATGAGGCAAGATTTGTTTGTGATGGATTGTGCATTGAAAAGTTCAATCTTGATACTTGATGCAGCAATAGGTCTCTGTATTGGCCGAAGTAGACTGAGATCCACTCCACGTTTTCCATCCCGGTCAGTGTGTAGCGTCGTCTTGGAAACACCAGCGTTACTAGTCCTAGAAGTGTCAGCGCTCTGATGACGTGTTCGAGATGCGACGATGCGGACGCCAGACCAGAGGGATGAGATGTTGTGATCAGACCGGGAAAAAACAAACTTTTGACGGCAACTTCTGTGGATGTAACGGGGCCGGCGAAGGAGTCCAAGTTGTTTAATGACTGATATGCACGACGGAGTGGTATAGTTGTTGAATTTCTTCAGTTGGGTGGCGGAATAGTTCAGCATCATGCCAGTCGTGAAGAGTGGTCTGTTAGCCGTTAGCCATGCCTGTGATGCACAGAGGAAAGCCATCAGACACAGTAAGCAGATAACTGTGATTTTGGGTGGAGACCTTGCGATCATCCGCAGTGACTTTAGGTGAAAGCCTCACGGCAACAGGCAGTGATGAACAGATACGGGAATCCCCGAGCGATGGAAAACTGGTAGGTAGACAGCCGCTTGAGTCGGCGGAATCCGTACAGAACACATACAAATCCAAATCCACAATGTTTACTAGTGAGCAGCGACACTAGTATAACTTACTGAACGTAATACTGGTCGATAAACGTTATACTATACAACAACTGTTGCACTGTAGAGGATTTTCGGTTAGAGAAAAAGGAGAAGCGGCGAACAAGCCACGCCAGCGTCCTCTCCGTATATTAGGCTATGCTGTGATATAATTTACAAAGATACTGCTAACTCTCTGATAATAAATCATGTTCAACCCACTGATAATGAAATAACTCACCCATCGTTCCACAGGGACAGCAGATGTCTCTTGATGAGGTCCAGGATAGCTTCGATCCACAGCCAGAAGGGAAAGCTCTTCTCACTGAGACTCTAGAGTAGACAACGTGTCTTCAGATGTCTGGATGGATTACTAGGTGTCCTTCTATATTGTTGTGTCTGTAAACTATAAAAGATGCTGTATTCTGTATATTATAGTCATGACCTACCTTACAGAACTTGGTCCAGGGGATAAGGCCCTCAGGATTCCTCTGTGCTTTCTGGCCTGTTAGAAAATGTATCTAGGTTTACCTCGTCATCCAAGTATAGGGAGTTTGTAAATCAACCAACAACGTTATTAGAATTATGGTAACCTAACAAAATACAAATCCCCCATCATGACTCACCCAGTAGTTTGTCCGCCAGCATGCCTAGCTGCTCATCATTGAGTCCCCTCTTGGTGACAGAGGAGAACTGCCAGCTCAGCACCTCAGACAGCTGACCCCAGGACGCTGCAGGAGGGCTCAGGAAGAACTTCAGGTTCTGAGACAGACCAGGGAAACAAGTGAGACAGAAAAGGAGAGCAGTGAGTTTGTGTACTGTCAATATTTATCTGATTTAGACTGGCACATTTTGTTTTATTTAACCTTTATTTTACTAGGCAAGTCAGTTAAGAACAAAATCTTATTTACAATGACGGCCTAGGAACAGTGGGTTAACTGCCTTGTTCAGGGACAGAACGACAGATTTTTACCTTGGCATTCGATCCAGTAACCTTTCAGTTACGGGCCCAACACGCCTTCTGAACAGGGCGGCAGGTAGCCTAGCGGTTAGAGCGTTGGGCCAGTAACCGAAAGCTTGCTGGTTCGAATACCCTAGCCGACAAGGTGAAAAACCTCTCGATGTGCCCTTGAGCAAGGCACTTAACCCTAATTTACTCTAAGGGCTGACCCTGTAGGTAGGCCGGCATTGTAAATAATAATTAGTTCTTAACTGACTTACGTAGTTAAATAAAGAAAAATAAAACAGGTCTCTCTGGCAATGTGATTTGATCTCAATGCAAATAACATGTATAAATAAAGGTTAAATTGAATGAATGTACTGTACTCTACCTGGGGCTCGCTGGTCAGCATGTTGTACCACATGATGGAGGCCCAGCCACTGGGCAGCTGGCTGACGTTGGAGATGACCACAATGGGCAGGGAGATGGTCTAAGAAGGACCAGAGGCCAGAGAAGTCAAATTAAATAAGGCCAGAGTGCTGTTGGACCTCATGAAAATGGGAACGTAGACCTAGTATAAAGTGAAGCCAGTTTAAATGGGGAACCTGAGTGCCTGCCTCAGCTGTGATTGCTAGTATGCATTTGCATCTTCTGCTGCATTGACGCTTCTGCTGTAACTAGCTATGCTGCAGTTTTCTGCTATTCATTTTCCTTGCGAATGCTCGCTAGCTGTGTTTGAAGCTCGCCCGCACCATTGAATATGCTCATGTGGCATGTCTGGCAGCTGAGGGAATGTCATTGACCGCGAGGATCATTCCACGTCGCTGCTCTACTGTTGTCAGTCAATAGTGGCTACAACTAGCTAGCTAGTAGACTTGTCTCGGGAGTATTGTATACTTTTGTTTGTTCCCAAATCCAGCTTCGGGCAGAGTCCATGTTAACACACTCCATCACAGAGAAATTGGCTCGCCCATATAGGAGGAAGTTGCCAACACTAGCCTATACGCGTCGATATACAGTGAGTCCCAATGTTTTCATGATGACATGAGCAAGATGGTGCTTATCACAGCGATTTGGTCTCATGCGGCCGCTAATTTGTTTAATGCAGAAATGCACCAGACAGATCAGCTACTGCTAAACGTATCACTGGTGATTTTAGGCTAATTAGATAGTACATTATTAGATAGCGGTTATACATAGCTACCGTTTAGTTGCAGTTTTGGGGGGTTTGTTAGTATACTGTATGTTGTTTTATGCTATGTGCATAGCCTAATCAGGATCCATCTGTCTGCTACTCTCATGGCCTACGGAAAAGCGTATCTCTCCTCTCTCAGTAGCAAGTTAAGTCCAAGTTAAGGCAAAAGTATTTGCATTGCACATTTCCAGAGGCGGTCCGTATGATGGCTTTATGGGTCCTTCAGTCTGAAATGTTGCTTCCATTTAATCTTGCATGATCTCTTAAGTACTGTTTGCATTATGGACGTCCACATACGCCCCTAGATGAAAGAGTTAGCATGGAACATCAGTCGTCGTCACCACTAACATCTCTTTCATGTTATGGTAACAGCATGCTAAGCACCGGCGGCACCTGGCAAACCTCCGTTTCCAACATTGATGCTGGAAACCAATGACAAGACACGGAAACTAAATCATGGCTCTGGTTTCTTAGTCAGCGCTGCAGGCTAGCTCTGAGCTATGGGCCGCCCAATTCTGCCTCGTTCGATAGGTTGAATATTTCCCATGTACCAAAATGACAGCTCATCTTGATTCGTCGAGGGTACCCGGTGGTGGGTCATATGAGAAATAGACACATAGCTAGTAGTCACACATAGGCCTAGTAGACAGTCATGTAATGTTAAAATTACCTATTGAGAGCTCCTAAACAGCGTTGAGTTTACCTGCTTGTACCATGCCTTGTTTGCTATGATGGCGTCAGCCGTGGTCAATAGTCTACACGTTTCCGTATTTGCCAGCTACTTGATATAAAGTACATTACATATACAGTGCCTTCAGAAAGTATTCATACCCCTTGACTTTTTCCGCATTGTTACATTACACCCTTCTAAAATTGATTAAATATTTGTTTTTCTCTCAGAAATCTACACACAATACCCCATAATGACCAAGCGAAAACAGAAATCCCTTATTTACATAAGTATTCAGACCCTTTGCTTAGAGACTCGAAATTGGGCTGATGTGCATCCTGTTTCCATTGATCATCCTTGAGATGTTTCTACAACTTGATTGGAAACCACCTGTGTTAAATTCAACTGATTGGACATTATTTGGAAAAGCTCACACCTGTCTATATAAGGTCCCCTAGTTGACAGTGCATGTCAGAGCAAAAACCAAGCCTTGAGGTCAAAGGAAATGTCCATAGAGCTCCGAGACAGGATTGTGTTGAGGCACAGATCTGTCCAGAAGGACAACCATCTCTACAGCACGCCACCAATCAGGCCTTTATAGTATTGGCCAGACGGAAGCCACTCCTCAGTAAAAGGCACATGACAGCCCGCTTGGAGTTTGCTAAAAGGCACCTAAAGACTCTCTTTCGCCTGAATGCCAAGCATGATGTCTGGAGGAAACCTGGTACCATCCCTACGGTGAAGCATGGTGCTGGCAGCATCATTCTGTGGGGATGTTTTTCACCGGCAGGGACTAGGAGATTAGTCAGGATCGAGGCTAAGATGAACGGAGCAAAGTACAGAGAGATCCTTGATGAAAATCTGCTCCAGAGTGCTCAGGACCTCAGACTGGGGCAAAGGTTCACCTTCCAACAGGACAATGAACCTAAGCACACTGCCAAGACAACGCAGGAGTGGCTTCAGGACAAGTCTCTGAATGCCCTTGAGTGGACCAGCCAGAGCCCGATCGAACATCTCTGGAGAGACCTGAAAATAGCAGCGACGCTCCCCATCCAACCTGACAGAGCTTGAGAGGATCTGCAGAGAAGAATGGGAGAAACTCCCCAAATACAGGTGTGCCAAGCTTGTAGCGTCATACCCAAGAAGACTCCATGCTGTAATCGCTGCCAAAGGTGCTTCAACAAAGTACTAAGTGAAGGGTCTGAATACTTTTTGATCATATCTCAACAGAGCTTTCTGCCGTAGCTACACATAGTCGTCTGGCGTATGGTTCTGCTATTTTGGGGGATTTGTATAGCTTGTAGGTAATTCGCTCTGCTTGGGCAGTGAGCTACCCTGATGTAACAGAGCCTATATCGCCAAGACTTGCAATACTAATAATTTAATAAATGGTTAAACCTATTTCTAAGTGGGGTTTCCTTTCTGAAATAAAGTGAAGCCAGTTCAGAAAGGGAACCCGAGTGCCCGCCTCTGCTGACACATCAGTTGAGATGGCACCAATTAGATGCTAGTAACAATCCTGTCTACCTTATTTGGCGTTCTATTTAAGCTGATCGATTCTGCTAACTCTTCCTGCTGCCTCTTGCTGCTACTGATAGTATGCATTTGCTTCTTTGCTCCCACCACCACCCCAGCCTCCACCTGTTAGGTTCCGTTTTCCTGCTTATAGGTCATTTTATATATTGACGCTTTGCTTGGGCAGTGAGCTACCCTGAAGGAGCAGAGCCTATATCGCCAAGACTTGCATTATTCTTTCTTTAAAATAAATTGTTTAAAAAAATTATACTTGGTGTTTCCTTTCTGAACTATATTTCAGACCACTTACCTCTAACTTGAACTCCAGACCTGACTGGTTGAGTTCAGACTCAAAGCAGATGCAGTGCAGCTCCTCTGTCACAATGAAAGGCCCCTGGAATAACATGGTCAGATAGTAACACATTAAGGCTATGTCCCAATTGTCTCGCCTTCCTCCCAAAGTCTGTACTTGTTCACTTCCCTTCACTGATTTGAAAGGAAATGACTAGTATAAGAAATATGGAAACCGTTCAGCCCATACCAATTCACAGCTTTTAGATTTGTGGGAAGTAGTGAATGAGTGTACACTTCAGGAGAAAGGAGATATTATTGTGACGCACCCTAGGACCATGCTGTACTTATCATATATATCAGACTTAATTGACTGTAACCGATTACCTTGTCATTATAGGCCAGTCATATAACCCAGCTATCAATCTGCAGGTAGTCTCTTACCTCATTTGTTCTGTTGCCGGCTACTTTCCGTTCTTTCAGTTGCTGTGTTGAGACAAGAGAATAAACTGTAAGGAGTGATGACAGTGCAGGTCCAATCTGGACAAGTCATTCAGATTTAGTGCCCTGTATGCTATTTGTAAATTGTGCTAGCTTACCAAATGGCGAAACTCTGCAGCCAAGCTTCCATTTGACTCCTCCATATTCATAACTTTTGTGTTGGTACCCAATATGTTGAAGTTACGAAACCCTTTCTTTTCTGTAACGTCCCTGGAGAGAAGATGTGCATTTAGTTAGGTATTCAATATGTATCACATATTCACACACAAACACATACATTATATCACTCTCATCCACTTACTTGTCAAACAAAGCTTTCACTTTGAGTTGATAGTTGAATTCCTGGAGCTTCACAAGAAATCTAGAGAAGAGGAAATATAAATCAAAACTCAACCAGGTCTGGACAGATCCATAGGAACTACAGATGGGAGGAACTACAGATGGGAGGAACTACAGATGAGAGGAACTACAGATGAGAGGAACTACAGATGAGAGGAACTACAGATGAGAGGAACTACAGATGGGAGGAACTACAGATGGGAGGAACTACAGATGAGAGGAACTACAGATGGGAGGAACTATAGGTGGGAGGTGCTGTTGTGTTTGTGCTTACCTGAGCTTGACAGTGAACTGCACCTGTGTCTTCAGCACCAGAGGTCTCTGTGGATGAGTGGGCATACAGGGCTGTCTCTCTACCACCAAGGAACTGAGACATACCACAGACACAAAGAATTTAGAGGTGATATACTGTATAGAGGCATTTCAAAGTGATATTCTTCAAGAACAAATGGGTATAGGATATACACACACACACACACACACACATATATATATATACAGCGGGTGAAATAAGTATTGAACACGCATTTCTAAGCTTCTGAATGTTCCAGTGAGCACTGTTGGGGCCATAATACGGAAGTGGAAAGACAATCATTTCACCATAAATTTGCCTCGACCAGGTGCTCCTCGCAAGATTTCTGACAGAGGAGTGAAAAGAATAATCAGAAGAGTTGTCCAAGAGCCAAGGACCACTTGTGGAGAGCTTCAAAAATACCTGCAATTAGCAGGTACTGTGGTCTCAAAGAAAACATTAAGTAATGCACTCCACCGCCATGGCCTGTACGCACGCTTACCACGCAAGACTCCATTGCTGAAAGAAAAGCATGTTGAAGCTCGTTTAAAGTTTGCTGCACAACATTTGGAAAAGCCAGTGAAATACTGGGAGAATATAGTGTGGTCAGATGAGAGCAAAATTGAACTGTTTGGATGTCACAATAGAGAAATGGCACTGCACATCACCCTAAAAACACCATACCAACAGTGAAGTTTGGAGGTGGGAACATCATGGTGTGGTGCTGCTTTTCAGCAAATGGTACTGGCAAACTTCACATAATTGAAGGAAGGATGAATGGGCAAATTTACGAGGAGCACCTGGTCGAGGCAAATTTATGGTGAAATGATTGTCTTTCCACTTCCGTATTATGGCCCCAACAGTGCTCACTGGAACATTCAGAAGCTTAGAAATGCGCCTATAACCAATGCCATCATTATGTTTTGCAACAATTAGGTTGCGAATGTTTTGAGACAGCTCTTTGCTTTTACCCATCATGAGATGTGTCTTGTGTGACACCTTGGCAATGAGACCTTTTTGTAGGCCATCAGTTGGGACTGAACCAGCTGATATTAATTTGCACTGACAGGGGGCTGGATTGCTTTTTAATTACTGATAGTTTTCAGCTGTTGTCTTGGCTTTCCATGCCTTTTTGAACCTCCCTTTCTTCATGTGTTCAATACTTTTTCCCTGTGTCATTTCACATTATTACACATAACTTAATTTCTGAACTTATTTGTTTTGGTTTCTTTGTATGTATGGATTACTTGGGTTGTTACCAACATCTGGTGAACATTTCATGTCAATAGCACCTTTGGAAATATATTTACTAAGAAAAATGGTGACGTGTTCAATACTTATTTCACCCGCTGTATATATATACACACCGTTGAAGTCGGAAGTTTACATGCACCTTAGCCAAATACATTTAAACTCAGTTTCACAATTCCTGACATTTAATCCTAGTAAAAAGTCCCTGTCTTAGATCAGTTAGGATCACCACTTTATTTTGAGAAAGTGAAACGTCAGAATAATAGCAGATAATTATTTATTTCAGCTTTTATTTCTTTCATCACATTCCCAGTGGGTCAGAAGTTTACATACACTCAATTAGTATTTGGAAGCATTGCCTTTAAATTGTTTAACTTGGGTCAAACGTTTCAAGTAGCCTTCCACAAGCTTCCCACAATAAGCTGGGTGAATATTGGCCCATTCCTCCTGACATAACTGGTGTACCTGAGTCAGGTTTGTAGGCCTCCTTGTTCGCACACACTTTTTCAGTTCTGCCCACAAATATTCTATAGGATTGAGGTCAGGGCTTTGTGATGGCCACTCAAATACCTGGACTTTGTTGTCCTTAAGCCATTTTGCCACAACTTTGGAAGTATGCTTGGGGTCATTGTCCATTTGGAAGACCCATTTGTGACCAAGCTTTAACTTCCTGGCTGATGTCTTGAGATGTTGCTTCAATATATCCACATAATTTTCCTTCCTCATGATGCCATCTATTTTGTGAAGTGCACCAGTCCTTCCTGCAGCAGCCCTACAACATGATGCTGCCACCCCCGTGCTTCACGGTTGGGATGGTGTTCTTCGACTTGCAAGTCTCCCCCTTTATCCTCCAAACATAACGATGGTCATTATGGCCAAACAGTTCTATTTTTGTTTCATCAGACAAGAGGACAATTTCTCCCAAAAAATACATTCTTTGTCCCCATGTGCAGCTGCAAACCGTAGTCAGGCTTTTTTAATGGCTGTTTTGGAGCAATGGCTTCTTCTGTGCTGAGCGGCCTTTCAGGTTATGCCGATATAGGACTCGTTTTACTGTGGCTATAGATACTTTTGTACCCGTTTCCTCCAGCATCTTCACAAGGTCCTTTGCTGTTGTTCTTGGATTGATTTGCACTTTTCGCACCAAAGTACGTTCATCTCTAAGAGACAGAACGCGTCTCCTTCCTGAGCGGTGTGACGATTGCGTGGTCCCATGGTGTCTATACTTGCGTATTATTGTTTGTACAGATGAACGTGGTAGCTTCAGGCGTTTAGAAATTGCTCCCAAGGATGAACCACACTTGTGGAGGTCTACAATTTATTTTCTAAGTTCTTGGCTGATTGATTTTCCCATGATGTCGAGCAAAGAGGCACTGAGTTTGAAGAAATACATCCACAGGTACACCTCCAATTGACTCAAATTATGTCAATTAGCCTATCAGAAGCTTCTAATGCCATGACGTCATCTTCTGGAATTTTCCAAGCTGTTTAAAAGGCACAGTCAACTTAGTGTATGTAAACTTCTGACCCACTGGAACTGTGATATAGTGAAATAATCTGTCTGTAAACAATTGTTGGAAGAATTACTTGTCATGCACAAAGTATATGTCCTAACCGACTTGCCAAAACTATAGTTTGTTAACATGAAATCTGTGGAGTGGTTGAAAAATGAGTTTTAATGACTTCAATCTAAGTGTATGTAAACTTCCGACTTCAATTTTATATACACACAGTACCATTCAAAGGTTTCGACACACCTACTCAATCAAGCGTTTTCTTTATTTATTTTTTCTACATTGAAGAATAATAGTGAAGACATCAAAACTATGAAATAACACATATGGAATCATGTAGTAACCAAAAGAAGTGTTAAACAAATCAAAATATATTTTATATTTGAGATTTTACAAAGTAGCCACCCTTTGCCTTGATAGCAGCTTTGCACTCTCTTGGCATTCTCTCAACGAGCTTCATGAGGAATGCTTTTCCAGTCGGTGTTCTTGGGGATCTACAATCCTATCTCGGAGCTCTACGGACAATTCCTTCGACATCACGGCTTGGTTTTTACTCTGACATTCACTGTCAACTGTGGGACCTTATATAGACAGGTGTGAGCCTTTCCAAATCGTGTCCAATCAATTAAATTTACCACAGGTGGACTCCAATCAAGTTGTAGAAACATCTCAAGGATGATCAATGAAAACAGGATGCACCTGAGCTCAATTTCGAGTTTCATATCAAAATTCGCAAAATTTGTATTGTTTGCTGAGTATTTTGTATTTTTTTAAATCAATTTTAGAATAAGGCTGTAGCATAAAATGTCTCCCAAATGGCGCAGCGGTCTAGGGCACTGCATCGCAGTGCTAGAGGTGTCACTACAGACCTGAGTTCGCAGCTAGCCGCGAACGGGAGAACCATGAGGCGGCGCACAACTGGCCCAGCGTTGTCCGGGTTAGGGGAGGGTTTGGCCAGCCCGGGATGTCCTTGTCCCATCACGCTCTAGCGACTCCTTGTGGCGGCCGGGCGCATGCACGCTGACCTCGGTCGCCAGTTGTACAGTGTTTCCTCCGACACATTGGTGCGGCTGGCTTCCGGGTTAAGCGAGTAGTGTGTCAAGAAGCAGTGCAGCTTGGCAGGGTCGTGTTTCAGAGGACGAATGGCTCTCGACCTTCGCCGAGTCCGTACGGGAGTTGCTGCGATGGGACAAGACTAACTACCAATTGGATATCACGAAATTGGGGAGAAAAAAATTAATAAAATAAAATATTCAAAACAGGAGCAAAAAACACAGAATGTGCCTTTAACATCAGAATAAAAGTGTGATGTCACTCACTGTTCTAGGAGGTTCCGGAACAATGCCAGGGCCCGCCCCTCCAGGAAGCCTTTCTGCTGTTTGATTGGGTCTTTGTCATATGTGTACTTCTGCTCTAGTTCCTGGAGCTCCTTCAGCTGCTGCCTCACCTGCTGCAGGCTTTCTGCCACCGCTGTGAACCTACAGGCGAAGAAGAAGAAGAAAAAGAAGAAAACTTTATTTTAAAATGGTTGGGTTCATAAATTCATCTTTTAACTTGATCAGACAAGATTTGCCCAAGATAATTAACTAGTCTCCTCACCAGCTCTGCAGTTGGTCCAGACATGCGTTGGGCGGTCCTCCGATACAGGAACTCTGTTGCCTCTTCTTCCACTCAGGCAGCTCGTCTGAGATCAGGTCTGACTGGACCGCCTCGGCCATGTTGAGCACCTCCGCCAACTGGCCAACTACTTCCTGTGGAGGAAATTAAGTAAAGTCCATCCATACAAAGAACAGTTATTATCTATTCTTCAATGTGAGCAGGCTGGTTATTATTGGATAATACACTCTTAGGGCGTTTTCACACATAGTTTTGAGCTATAGTTGGAATCAGAGTTCAGAGTTCAACTATTTGTTACATTGTCTATTCCCCTCCATTGGGTCTGCTTGGTTTCACATTTCACAAAATGTCAAATGAACAGAAGTTCCTAAACAAAACCATGTGTCCATTCAAGTAATTTGTTTAAATGCTCACGTTAAATCCATCTATGACTATCATGAAGAATCACTTTTTTTGTTCCAATCTTCATATTACATTCGCTTTGGTCTTCCAACAATATGTGCGAGGAAACAGAGCGCAATAGCCGCGATAAACTGTGAGTTGAATAGGCCATATTCAGCTACAGTATATCCCCGGTATAGCCCCCGGCTCCCCTAATCTGCACCGGATGGACTCACAAACGCTCTGCTACTCACAGAATGTTTTAGAGATCGCAAGTGATGACGCTGCGTGCATTAAATCAAATGATCAGTCAAACAACCAATAATAATGCGCATCTTCTTTTCCTGTGTTTGTTCACCTGCAGCGAACCGCACCCCAGTACCAATTTAATTGGACCTAGACCACCCTTTTTGAGCGAACCACTGTACGTTGTTTAGTGCGTTCCCAAGTGTGGATATAGTGATCACACAAGTCCAAACGGACCGAACTAAGGGGGTAAACGCATCAGAGTTTGGAAAAACCGCACCAAACCAATGTGGTGTGAAAGTCACCTTGACTAGAATACATGTAGTTTTCACAGTACGTCATGATAGAATGTCACTGTTTAGCCTCATCATGACCCCTCTTACCCCTCTCTTGATCTTCAGCTTCAAACACATATCTATAATCAGCAGCTTCTCGTGCTCCAGCTGTTTCGGTGTCAGCCCGTTCATTTCATGTTCTGAAGTGATAGAAGGAAAAAACATTCACTTACTGACTATACTTGAAAACACAGATTCCTTTAAATAGATTATATATTACAGATAGAGAATAAAACACCTCACCTCTGTTCTTAAGAGTATTTAGCTGAAAGTCATGCTCGTCTTGAAGATATTCCAAAGACTTTATATTCTGATCCGCTTCCTAGCATGCGAGATAAACGTGTTGGATCAGGTAGACGGCAAACCTGACATGCATGAACATGTACTGCAAATCACTGATGGACTTGTCCCACCAGGAAACCTATATAATAATCAACATACAGTATATGGTGGAAATGATAACTCACCTGAACCTTGTTTTTCATGTCTTTGACTTTCTTGTCCAGCTTTTGTTTCTCCAGAACCATGCTGGTCTGTGTGTTCTCTCTGTCGCTCTGAGAAGAAAATACTGCTCATTTAACGCCACAGTTAAAGCATGCAAACGCTCCAATATACAGTTATGTATCATCTACAATATCTGACAGCATGGCTAGAGAAAGACGTGTGGTGATTTTATGAATTACAATGTATGTCAATACAAGTCAGTGTAGGGCACCTCTATGCTTTTGGCAGCAGCCAGAATCCTCTGCTCCTCCTTCAGGTTTCTGGAGATGATCATGGCCATGTGAATGGGGTCCTCCTGAAAGTGGTCCTGAGAAAGTGTGTACTTTATTACTATAAACCCCAAAACCATTCAGACACTGGGGTCATACATTTCAAATGAACACCTATTTTTTTTTTTATCTATATCTTTCAAAACAAAAAATTTAAAAAGTGATTATTGATCATTACTGTAACATACAAGCAATACAGCATTAAAGGCCACTAGCAAAGACGTGACTGAGCTCATACTACACCTGGAGGTTTCTCTTGATCTTGCGGATGTTGTGTTGTAGCAGGAAGTTGTTCTCCAGGGCGAAGCGGCTGTGTTGGTCATCAAGCTGGGCTAGGAGGTCGTGGAAACGTACTGTTGCTAAGGAGTCCTGAACAGACACATTATCCCTACAGGGTTTCAATCACAGGGGAAGAAATGTGATTAAGGAGATGAATAGACTACAGTAGAGAGTAGATCTTTTTTTATCCATTAAATACAGCAGACTCTCTCCCCTCCCAACACTGCTCACCAGTCGATGCTCTCAATCCACTTGCTGAGGTACTGTCTGATGTCCATGGGGAAGGAGTCATCGTAGAGCTGGTCGACCTGTTCCAGGTATTTAGAATCCAGTAGTTGCAGCTGGCACCACTGGGCCATCTGATCAAGGAGGAGTAAAAATGAGTTATGAAATGAGGCAATGAAATAAATTAAGATATGAATATTGTCTAAGATTGAGACGTGTATTTGGTTACAATTTGACCTGTATCAGCTTGCTGTTCTAGTTAAAGGACCTTCCTGACCCATTTACGTGATGGGCCGTAGCAAGCTACAGGATCTACTACTTTTTCGAGACGTTCGCTAGCTGGACAGGCAAACGCCACAGAGTACTAAACTGTAAACCAATCAAAACCTTCATCATGTTATCCGTATCTAAGGTAGTAGACAGCTGGTGACATCTTGAGAGCCATCTTCATCCGACAAACTGCTATCAGGTAAAGTATTTTTTATTTATTTTGTTATAGAAACATGATACCATCAACGCAAGCTGTAAAAACGACTCCCAACTTAGAACACAGCAACCTTAGTAATGTAGCTAGCATGCTAGTTAGGTACAACAAGTAGATCTGTTTCTAGCTAGCAGGAGCAAATACTTAGCTTTATCACTAGCTAGCAGGAGCAAATACTTAGCTTTATCACTAGCTAGCATGTCATTCCGGGACAAGGAGCATTTTAGCTATCAGTTTATTCAAAGTAATAATTTATGACTACAAAAATCTACAGGACAAGTAGTGTAAATCTAATAGTCATCAAGGCAGGACCCACTAATTTCATTCATACTGACAAATATGAAATGCCCCATTATCCCTGTCAATAGTTGGACTAGAATGATTGCAGAGCACCCTGCCTCAGACTGTCAGGATGTTCATTTACTAGCTCACAAAATACATTCCTTTGCTGTGAGGATTTTTTTGATCAAATTCTGGTCTCTCACTTTTGTATCACGTTATCTATTCAGCTCTCCTGTGTCCTGCTTCCAGAGATCAACAAATGCTATTCACCAAGCATGGGTTGATTCACAGACCTGTGAGGAGAACCATCATACTGCAGTTTGAACTAGCCCTGCCATCCCTATTTAGACAGCGGGACCACATACATTTGCCTGTTGTCTATTTTCTGTGGATTTTGTCTTGGACAGTCTAGTGCATTTTAGAGTTGAAGAACACCCACTACAGATACATGTGCTTGTTTGAGCATCTTTATTGTCTCTTACTTTTGTCTCCTATGATCTATTCACCAGGTCCTACCATTTGAGATAGCCCTGCTGTCAGTCACTAGTTAGACATTGAGACCACATATGCATTTGCCTGTTGTATTTTCTTTGACGGTTGTCTTACACTTTTGCGCATGCGTATTTTTCCGAAATAAGTTGTCTGGGGCAAGCACTGCTTATGGGCGTGTCAAGGTCATATTTTTGCAAGTTCAACAGAATTAAGCTGGCTAGCATAATGTCTAAGAACATGGATGCCATACATCACCTAAAGCTATTTTCCAAGATGGATTTTCAGGGAAAACTGGAAATTATTCAGAGAGGATGACCAACACCTGATCTGCCTGATTTTCATCAGCGAAAAGGTCAAAAAATATTCAGAGTGGTATGATCGTTGAGACTGGCCGTGTGGCTGCGGTGGACTAGCCGTTTATACTGTTTCCCATGCCTGCTTTTTTCAACCGGCGAAAACGCTTTGGTAAATGGTGGGTTCTGCAACCTCAACAACCTTACCAATGCCCTCAACAAACATGAGAAATCAGCAGTGCACATCCAACACCAGATCCCCCTAAAAACGTTTGGGAACGCAAGGATAGACCTGGGATTAAATGAGCAGCAAAAGCTACAAGTGAGCATATACAATGCTAAGGTTAAAGAAAATCGTGAGATTCTGAAGGACCTCATTCGAGCAACATGCTACTTAGGAAAGCAGGAGTTAGCATTTCGGGGCAATGATGAGAGTACAACCTCAAGTAATCGTGGAAACTATGTTGAGTTATTGTACACCTTTGCTGAAAAAGATGAGGTTAGCTAGACACTTGGCAACTTCCACAGTTTTTTTTGGGTACATCGAATAGAATACAGAACGATTTGATTGAAGCAGTCAGTGATGTAATTCGAAAAGAAATTGAAGATGAGATAAATGCCGCCCCATTTGTTGCGGTGGAAGTTGACGAAACTACAGATGTTACAAACAAAGCACAGATTTCTGTGATTTTACGTTATGTGGCTAAAAGTGAAGTCAAGGAGTCTTTTTTTGAGATTTGACGATGTGAGCAATGGCAAACGGGTTGCGGCCTTGACGGATTACATATTGGGCGTATTGGGGATGTACAACTGTATTGAAAAGCTGGTTGCTCAAACATATGATGGTGCTTCCTGAAGTACCTGAAGAGTTCCTGAAGACACATTTATTCACTGCTATGCACACAAATTGAACTTGGTGCTCTTCACAATCAGCGAAATGCATCCCTGTGTGCCCTGACAACTGGGACAACGATAACACTGCTGATGGCTTCTGGATACGATTCTTTGCTCAAAGGCATCAACATGCTTTCTACTGATGGTGTATGGGGAGATTTTCAGTGAAACGGATTCACTTTTCCGCGTTCTGCAAAACAAAATAATGGACATGGCGTTTCTGTTGTGCTCGTATCAGCGACACAATGAAAGTGGTGGAGATAAAAAAACAAACGTTTGACACTTTTTATGATCGTTTTGAGGAGAAATGCACTACTCTCTGCCTTACAGACTCTGATTGAATCTTTTGAATCAGCTTCAAGAAATGAGCATGTCACCAAACCAGAACTAACTTAAGGCCCCTTAGCTTCTGCTAAGCAGGTGGCTACCCCGCCCCTTACCATAGCAAACACTACGATACTATCAACGGGCAAAACGTCTGAAGGAAAATATGCTTAATAAATAAACAAATTAATTCACTATTAGCATATTAATTCTGAGTGACATCACTGAGTGCAGTGTAGGCATCTATTCAATGAAGTTGCGCAGCCTATGGGACCTGGGCCCACAAATAAAGCGGGACTCGGACCTATTAGCCTAGAATTGCTTCTTCATTATTTAATTTGTCAGGCTTGGAATTCAAAATAACATACATTTAATGTAGGGCTAGTGTCATTATTTAAATAGCAAAGTTATATGTTAGGCTATTTTATTGTTAGTGTTTCTACACTAACAATAAAACACGTTTCTACACTACACCACTCCCCTTGTGCACGTCACTGCTTTGTGCAAATGTTCAATTATGCTTGTAACAAAATATAAAATATTAATGTATAAAATCTAAAAAGGTAAATAGAAAACACTTCAACTATAGTTGCAAACAAAATAAATATAGGCCTAAAATGTGAATATGGTCAAAAATATCAAAACCAAAACATATAATACTAACAGTAGACATGTTTGAATTGTAGCAGCAAACAAATGAATACAGGCCTGATAAATACTGGTATATAAAATACCAAATGTAAACATGGAAAGCTTTCAAGTTTAAACTATAGCAGCAAAATAAGGCTCACAAATAAATATATAAAACATTACAAGTAAACAAAAAACACTGCTTCAAGTTTGAAGTATAGCATTATATGAAAACAACCAAAGTGCTGCAAACAAAATAATTTGTCAACAATGCTTCTAAATGTTTGCCTGATGTTGCAGAATCTCTACTTTGGCCCGACATTTATGTTTGGTATAAAGGAGGCAACTCGACTTGATTCAAGTGTTTTCGTCTTGGCATTTGGTACTTTTTGTCGAGTGTTAACACAAACTCACGAAACCCCCCGTTTCTCGACTGTGTAAATTGGGGCCATGTCTTTGCAGATGTAAGTTGAAACTGCAACTGTTATCTCCTTCCATAATCGTGATTCTTTGCCGTATTGTTTGCCGCGGGCAAAAAGCCTCTTGCAACGTCAGAGTCGGGGGTTTGTTTTGAGCGCTCGACTGTACTTTTTTAGTTCTCATCCGTAGACTCCCCGTACTGTTTCACATGATTCTTGCGTAGGTGGTAAAAGAGGTTAGTGGTGTTTGAGCCTGTTGTCGGGACCGGCCTGCAACATATTTAGCAGAGGACAGTTTTCTGGTGCGTGTCAGACATTTCATACCCAAACCACGTCCATGCGACCGAAGTAACCCATATTTTAGGTACGGTCTCCGTGCTATGTGTCACGTTCACTCTCTTCCATGTTTGTTTGTGTTGCAATTTATTACAGTGTTGCAAACTCCTCAGTAAGGAAAGTAGCTATTGGCCTAATTGGCATAATTGGCCATGGTGGCCTCAGCCTTTTTTTGCAGTCTTTTTTTTACCATAAATGGCAGCTTGTTTTGGGTGGAACTGTTATGAGGCTCATGTGTTTTTTTTACATCACTAAGTCTGGCGTAGAAATCAGCCTTACAATACAGGCAGTTTGCCCGTGTATCATCTCCAATAAACGGCTTCAACCAGCCTTTGAATTCAGGGTTTGATTCCCACTCCTTTCTGTATTTGTGAGTGTACAGTTTAGACTGAGACATGATGAGCTAGCCAGCTAGATGTTTAGCTTATGTCACAGAGAGGCACACAAACAGTGGACGAGGTGAGTAAGTGACTGAGGCTGTGTGAGTCAAATGCAGTGATTTATTTTAGACAACATTTACATCCCGCCATGAATGTAAGCCAGGGCGGCATCATGCTTCCCGCATGCGCGATTCATTTGCAGTCTGGATGCGGAGCGGTGAACATCTCATGCTCTGACTGCAGCTGGTAGGGACTGCTGCGCGAGGACTGGGCCGCCTGTGAGTGCTTTGGGACGAGGTCGTCTATCGTTTCATATTATGCTCTATCGTCACACGATATATATCGTTATATCGCCCAGCCCTAGGTTACACTATATTTATATACTACAAATATTCCCTAAGCCACCTTTGCTGTCTCCATACTCAAATGGCGAAACACTATTTGTGATGGTGTTCTTTGTTCCAATGTATATGCATGAAATGTACATTATGGAGAACATATCTCACACTCAGTCATTGTTAGATTTTGGCGCCTTCAACGTTTAGAAGGTTAGTGGGAAAGTGAATAATTTAAACCACCTAAGTATACTCACATTCACTGAACATTTAGTATTTGTACATTTAGTAGATTCATTTCCTAACTGAATTTTCTATAATCCCACAGGCTCTTTATCACTCCTTATATTCCAATGCATCCAACATTATCCAGCTCAGCGTTCAACACCATAGTGCCCTCAAAGTTCATCACTAAGCAAAGTATCCTGGGACTAAACACCTCCCTCTGCAACTGGATCCTGAACTTCCTGACGGGCCACCCCCAGGTGGTAAGGGTAGGCAACAACACATCTGCCACGCTGATCCTCAGCCACAAGAGCATTAGTGAGGTAGGGCACTGATCTTGGGCGATTAGGCCTGGCTCGCAGTCTGCGTTCCAATTCATTCCAAAGGAGTTCGATGGGGGTTGAGGTCAGGGCTCTGTGCAGGCCAGTCAAATTCTTCCACATCCATCTCAACAAACCATTTCTGTATGGCCCTTGCTTTGTGCAAGAGCACATTGTCATCCTGAAACAGGATAGGGCCTTCCCCGAACTGTTGCCACAAAGTTGGAAGCATAGAATCATCTAGAATGTTATTGTATGCTGTAGCGTTAAGATTAACCTTCCCTGGAACTAAGGGGTCTAACCCAAACCATGAAAAAAAGCGCCCAGCCTATTATTTCTCCTCAACCAAACTTTACAGTTGTCACTATGCATTGGGGCAGGTAGCTTTCTCCTGGCATCTGCCTAACCTAGATTCGTCCATCGAACTGCCAGATGGTGAAGCGTGATTCATCATTGCAGAGAACGCGTTTCTACTGCGCCAGAGTCCAATAGTGGCAAGCTTTACACCACTCCAGCCGACGCTTGGCATTGCACATGGTGATCTTAGTCTCGTGTGCGGCTTCTCAGCCATGGAAACCCATTTCCTGAAGCTCCCGGCAAACAGTTATTTTGCTGACGTTACTTTCAGAGGCAGTTTGGAACTCGGTAGTTCTGTGAGCTTGTGTGGCCTACCACTTTGCGGCTAAACCGTTTCCACTTCACAATAACAGCACTTACAGTTGACCAGGGCAGCTCTAGCAGGGCAGACATTTGACGAACTGACTTGTTGGAAAGGTGGCATGCTATGACGGTGCCACGTTTAAAATCACTGAGTACTTCACTTCAGTAAGGCCATTTTACTGCCAATGCTGGTCTATGTAGATTACATGGCTGTGTGCTCGATTTTATACACCAACGGGTGTGCCTGAAATAGAAGAAACCACTAATTTGAAGTGGTATTCACATACTTTTGGTAATGCAGTGTATTTATCTTATATCAGTCTTTGGGATCTAGCTATATCTGTTTCAGACAGCAGCTCGCGTTTTCACAAGAGGCTATGTTTACGTCGAAAATAGAAGCAGGTGATTGGCTGCCTTCATCATGAGGGGTATGTACGGGAGTTGTGATTGGTTTTCAGTTTAGCTGGTCGGCAAATTTCCCTGCGCACTGTTAAAATATACTTTTTTATGCGAAAATGTACATAATTGGAGGTGGGAACACATTTTATAGTCATCATAACCATGTTTTACTGTCATATACAAAACATCAGTTCCTTCGTCGACTTCACGTTTTCAGCTTCGGACCGCCACCTAATTTCCCCTATCTCAACACAAAATATCCTTCCACGTTTCCAAACAGAGATCGCAAGTGCAAGTAGTTCATTTCCTTCTCCTTTCTAAAGAGCTGTTATAGAGGCTGTCATCAACACTGTTATAAATTATTGATCGCCTTACCTTTTAATATGGACAACAAATCACGAAGGAAAGACTTGAAAAAAGTATGGATTGCTATTGCAGATCCGCTGCAAAGTACAGTCAAGTCAGTCACAACATCAACCAGCATAACCTCTTTTTTTATTTAAAGTAATCTGTTCCATCTGTGGCACAACAGTGACGATGACGCACACATGCGGAAGGATGTGTTTCGGATATTATCAAGGCTGCTCGATAGCCAATCAAGACACAGAATTTGCTCCCAGACATATCCGGACTGGGCTGTTCCGACAGATAAACAACCTCCCATGATATCCTTCGCCGTCCAAATGAAGTATTTCAGTGGATATTAGAAGACAATGATACCATTTTGTTTTCATTAGCTGTAAGTAATGATATATTACGTGTTTGTAGTTGTTGGCGGGTCGCAAATCTCCCAGAAACATGAGCAAACCATCTAAAGCAAATACTGTATTATCTGCTACCGTTCAGAAGCAGAAGGGAGAAGACTCATCAGAACAGCCAAACGTTTACCACGTGTTTTCAGGGAAAGTGAAAGTAGCTCGTTGCTGAAACTGTAGGCTTATAGGGCAGGGGTCACAAACCTTTTCAGAGTAAAGGTCACTTTCTGAGTCAAAATGCAAGATCAAGATCAACCCCTCTGAATTATTTTTAACATGACTTAAAAAACAAACGCCTATGCAAAAAAACAGTACGATAGATAGATAGATAGATGGATGGATGGATGGATGGATGGATGGATGGATGGATGGATGGATGGATAGATAGATACTTTATTGATCAAGCAGCTACGAAAAACACAGGGCAGGTGCAAAATGCCAGAACGAAATACACAAAAGACAGATACACAAAACATGATACACAGTGCGACAGTATGAAAAAGTATAAAAATACACGAAGTCTGGAATGCAAAAAGCTATAGAAACGCAGTGCATATTATGAGTGAATGACTAAATATGTACAATTATTGCACGTTGATATAAATAAAAACATATTTGCATGGTTAAATTAACTGTACAGGTAAATGACAGGAAGAGATACTTAAATAGCTAAATATGCGTATGATAATTCCTTAAGATACAGTCCTTAGAACAGGGTTAATTACAGATAAATGCACGTATTGCACATTCAATATACTAAATGCAATGGGGAAAAAAGATACTACTGACAGGATACTAGTATACAGTCCTGAGGGAATGACTACGCAAGTTCAGTCCAAGAATTACTTACAATATTGCATGTGATATGATATAACAACTGTACATGAATATGTACATACAGTCCTGAATGAATGAGTGCTGAATGAATACGTCCTGAGTGAATGAGTGATTACAGACCAGAGAGTTACTCACGGATGGATGGATGCCTAATTGTAAAACTAGGTCCTAACACCCCAACAGTTCCAGGTCTATGTTGCCGACGGCATGGCACCCCGGTGAGGCATTAAACAGTCTAATAGCCGCCGGCAGGAAGGACCTCCTGTAGCGCTCTCTGGCACACGTGGTGGGATCATTCTGTGACTGAAGGTGCTCCCCTGCGTCATAACAATGGCATGCAGAGGGTGGGTGACGTTGTCCATGATGGCCAGCAGTTTGGCCAGGATCCTTCTCTCCACTACCTCTTCTAGAGTGTCAAGGTTAATCCCCAGAACAGAGCCTTCCTGATCAGTTTATTTACCTGAGAAGCATCACTGGCCTTCATGTTGGCGCCCCAGTAGTTTACTGCACACTTTGAAGGACCTGAGCCTCCTCAGAAAGTAGAGTCCAGCCAATGCGTTGTCCAGGTGAGAGTAGGCCCTCTGCAGAAGGTAGATTATTGCATCATCCACCCCGATGTTGCGCTGGTAATCGAACTGCACGGGGTCCAGTGATGTACACACCAGGGGTCTGAGGTGAGCGAGGACTAACCTTTCCAGGGTCTTCATGATGTGGGATGTTAGCGCTACAGGTCTGAAGTCATTGCAATGAGGTTTGTGCAGTAAGCTATAGACCCAATACATTATCACCTCATATTCGCTTTGCTTGATTTGCAATGCCAATGCATTGTTGTTTGGGCCATTTAAAAAAAAGTATATTTCAACATTTGATGTAGGCTTTACTGGTAATAGATCTGTTGTTGTATTATTTGCAAGGCATACATTTTAATTATTTGCTATTTATTTTTATTTACTGGGCTGATGATCTGATGGTCAGTGTCAGAGGAGGGAGAGAGCAGAAGACTGAGGGTCCGGCTCTCAACATCCCTCTGCTCTGCCTTTCCTCCACTGTCACTGACCAAAAGGGAACACCGTCTTCCTGCTGATGGCAAAACTCGAGTGGCACCGCATTATTTCTGCCTCATGCATAAATTCATGTTGTTACTCCTATGAACAGAGAAAGTGCAATATTCCTATTAAAAAAGACCCAAGCTGCTGAATTGATTTGAATTAATAACAACAAAACAAGCCAATCGCTACACTGTCCTACTCATTCATTACTACTGCAGTGCTTCTTGTAGCGCTACATGGAAATAGGAAGAACAAGCATTTGTTGAATACGAAGTGTTGACAGTGCTGAGTAAGAACTTAAACATGAACTCACTCATACAAACAGCAGCTCTATGCTGTATTCGTTGACAGTCTCTCTCTAGTCATGGTTTTAAACGTTTTGAAATCTTGCAGTATCAACTTTGCTGTAGCTTTATTTTATACCTGTAACGTTACTGCAGACATGGTAATCTGAGCCATCCGATTGGCCAGCGGAAGGCCTATAGTGCACCTGATTTTCTCTTCGGGCCCGCTGGGAGTTTGTACCTTCAGACACATGAAATGGTTCAAAATGGCAACAGTTTGCCTATCAGGCACGCAGGGCAGCTGAATCGGGTGTACCTAACGCCCGAGACAAATAAAAAATAGAAACACAAGGCTTAATCATTATTATTTTTTTACAGAAATGTTTATGGGACTCCCAATCACAACCGGATGTGATACAGCCTGGATTCAAACGAGGGACTGTAGTGACGCCTCTTGCACTGACATGCAGTGCCTTAGACCGCTGCGCCACTCGGGAGACATGAACACACATCAACACTATCATCCCAGACTCCCTAGACCCACTCCAATTTGCATACCGCCCCAACAGATCCACAGATGACACAATCTCAATTGTACTTCACACTGCCCTCACCCACCTGGACAAGAGGGGAAATAACTATGTGAGAATGCTGTTCATAGACTACAGCTCAGCGTTCAATAACATAGTCCCATAGCCCCAAGCTCATCACCAAGCTAGGGACCGTGGGACTGAACCCCACCCTCTACAACTGGATCCTGATCTTCCTGACGGGCCGGCCCCAGGTGGTGAGGGTAGGCAACAACACCTTCAACATGCTGACCCTCAACACGGGGACCCCTCAGAGGTGTGTGCTTAGAACCTTCCTGTACTCCCTGTTCATCAAGTTTGCTGAGGACACAACGGAGGTAGGCCTGATCACCGACGCCGATGAGAGGAAGGTGGTCAGAAATTATTTTCCCTTAGGAGGCTGAAAAGATTTGGCATGGGAACGTGTATCCTCAAAAGGTTGTACAGCTGCGCCATTGAGAGCATTTTGACTGGCTTCATCACTGCTTGGTATGGCAAATGCACCGCCCTCGACCCTTAAAGCACTACAGAGGGTGGTGCAGACAGCCCAGTACATTACTGGGGCTGAGCTCCCTGCCATCCAGGACCTCTATATCAGGAGGTCAGAGAAAGGCCTGAAAAATTGCCAAAGACTCCAGACACCCAAGCCATAGACTGTTCACTCTGCTTCCATCCGGCAAACGGTACCGGAGCATCGGCTCTCGGACCAACAGGCTCCCCCACGCTATAAGACTGCTAAATAGTCAATTAATGGCACCAAAACTATCAGCACTGACCCTATCTTGCATTGACCCTATGCACACTCACTAGACTATATATACACACCATATACACACTCACTCACACACAATACATTGATACTCCCACACAAAACCCATACACATTCACATTGTCTACATACTCACACATATACATAACACACACACACACATACCGAAACAGCACAAACACACACACATGATTCATGGGCATCAATAATCTTTCTTCTGAGGGCCTCAGGTAGGTCTTTTGATCTTGGCATGATGTTTTACCACACACCCATATGGTTAAGACCAAACCAGACCAATTTTCTTATCTTTATGAAAGGCTGGACCCTCCTAAGTTTCTCTCTAATGTTTTCTAATCATTTGCACTTGTTTTGGTACCTAAATCTAGTTTTAGCCATTTTATGTGATGGTAAAGGTAAGGGTGTCCTAACTTTTTCCCCATAAGGAAAATCTTTTTTTTTCTGTGATTTGTTAAATTGGGTAACCTTTATCTGTCAATAGTGTTGAAGTGAAGATTACATATCCATCTGTCCAAATTTGTAACAAAAAAAAAAAAAGATAACTTTCCAGGGGGTGTACTTACATTTTCACATGACTGTAGCTCCATTCATGTGTGTTTTATTTTATTCCTTGTGTTACTATTTCATTTGTATAATTATTTGGAAACTCTGCATCGTTGGGAAGGGCTCGTAAGCAAGGATTTCACCAGTAGTAAATCAAATCAAATCAAATTTTATTGGTCACATACACATATTTAGCAGATGTTATTGCGGGTGTAGCGAAATGCTTGTTTTCCTAGCTTCAACAGTGCAGTAATAATACAGCGTATGTGGCAAATAAAAATGTATTTGAGTTGATATAGTACTTGGGAAGCTCTAATGCAAAACATAATATTCCTAACTTAATCTGTAGGCTAAACTGATCACAATAAAATATGACTATAGGCCTAAAACATTTAGCTACATAAGGAACATGTCTGTTTCAGTGCAGATGTTGCACTCCCATGACAATTTTGTTTTGTGTCCCTAAATGTATTTAGCAGTTCCAGCCACAGTGCAGAACGAGCCTCAGGGGGGAGAGAATGGCAGTTCATGTCCTCACTCAGAGCAAAGGGTTCATGTTTTTCAAACTCCACATGTCTCTTGTAGCCTTTTATGCAAAAATATTATGGATTCTTGTAAGAGGGTTCACTTTGGGATAACGTTTTCACTCATTGCACAACACAATGTGTGTGTGTGTGTGTGTGTGTTGTCCTTTCATCCTCCCTCTCAGGAGCAGCCACAGTGGTCCACCACCATAGATGGTATCTTCCCATAAATGATCTGCTCCATGTGGTTGAAGTAGAGCATGTTGATGGGGGACATCTTAGTTGGAGTACAACAGGGCCCTGTGGTACCCTGGGGGTTAGCCTTGTTCACCAGGTGAGTGTGGGGGTACTTCTGGAGGTGCATGTACTCACACTCTCCAGAACAATAGTTTGCCTTGTAGCGTTTGGGGGCAATGATCCAGTCCCAGCCGAAGGCCTCAAAGTCTACCGTGAGGGGGTAGCGGCAGCACCGCGTCTCGGAGGACTCCTCATCACAGTCCAGTCCTGAGTCCCTCCGGGAACGCCTTAGGTTCTCTAATATCTTCACCTCCATGAAGGGTTGCTGTGAATGGAATGACAATAAGAATGAAATCCAAAACAAAACAGCACTGCAAACATCTGGTGGCATAACTCTGATGGAATACAATCTCCACTGTGGATGGATTTATGTTTATACATGGTTTTTAATACTAATATATTTTATTAAATCTTGTAACCAACCTATTATAATGCCTATGGCAAAATCACATTACAAATCATTACAATATAATTACATTCCAGATGGTAGTCAACCTACATTGTAGGCATGTACTTACCAGTCCCTCTTCTCCCAGCTCCACTACCGTGACAGCCAAGTCCTTCCCATTCGAATCATAAGCTTTGATCTCGAGGCCATAATGAGTCTCTGGCTGACGAAGCCAGGTTTTGAGTAATTGATTGATGTCTACATTTTGCCAAGAGCTTGCACCAGAAGCCACATTGATCTTCAGGGAGAGGATCCGTATGCGTGAGTTTCCCTCAGTGGTTGCTTTTATGCGGGAGATTTGCAAGAAGACAGTTGTGACCGTGTCAGCCGGCCGCAGGTGCACCCATAGTTGTGCATGTAAGATGTTGTTAGGTCGAATCTTCGGACTGAGATTGAAGAAACAACAAGATGGTATTCCGTCTTGTTGTGACATTGGTCCAGCTAAAAAGACAAGAGTTAGAATAACTCCCAGTTTTGTCCATTTCGAACCCAATTACGCACGACACACCAGTGAATTTATAAGCAAATACTTAATTACTTACGTTTGGCCATGGTTATGATCGTTTCAGTCGTGGCACGCTCCTCATCCTCCACACGATGCTCATACTGGTCCATAAGTTGTGTCAAGGGGGGCGCTTTCGGAATGAGCTGCTTGATCATATCTCGGCTGATGTTTGGAGCTTGCTCGAGCCTCAGAATGCTGAGAATTTGGGATCTGATGTTGTGGAGTCTCATTAGTCTGCTCTGTTCTCTGAACTCGCAGGTTGAGCATTGCTCTCCTACCTCCACTGTTGTTACGTTGGCTTGGCGCCTCGTGGTTTCATTCATCCCCATGGTGGTGCCAAGTGCACCTAAGAGTGTCAGGTAAAGCAGAAATTGCATCCTGTCACTTGTCTTTTTAATCCCACTTTGTACAGAATAGCCTATTCCAGGTCTATATAACACAGTGACAAGTATTTGAATGACTATTTTTTATAATCTCCTCATGTCCCTTTTATGATTCTGATTGGCTGCATTAGAGATGCATGTTTTGTTTCGGTTTTAAAGAGATAGACATATTTAAAATGCTATAGGCCAATTACTGGACGCATGTACTATCTGTAGCTATGTTTCCATCCAATTGGCGACAGATTTGAGAATATTCTAGAAACCACAAAGAAAATATGAAATGACTTGTTGTGGATACAGATCAGTACCTGATGACATATATTTATCTATTCTTAATTCAATTCCTTTACTTAGATTTGCGTATATGTTGTGAAATTGTTAGATATCACTGCACTGCCGGAGCTAGAAACACAAGCATTTCGCTATACTCGCAATAACATCTGCTAAACACGTGTTTTGCTAAACATTGATGTTTGCGCATAAAGGAGTTTCCACCGCCATGTGATTTTTATTTAACTATGCAAGTCAGGTAAGAACAAATTATTATTTACAATGACGGCGCTGGGTCAATTCTGCGCCGCTCTATGGGACTCCCGATCACGGCCGGTTGTGACACAGCCCGGGATCGAACCAGGGTCTATATAAGCCTCCAACACTGAGATGCAGTGCCTTAGACCGCTGCGCCACTCGGGGGTATAATTAAATTGACTGACACAAAAAGATCCCACCATGCGACCGAATAAATGATCTTTCGGGATTTACAAAATTGTCCCGAAACTTCCTGTTTCCATCACAGCTGTGATCATTTTTTTATACTCATGACTTCATTTGCATAAAAACTGTGGATGGGAAAGTGGTTAGTGTAGGTGTGTTCACGGTGGCATGATAAAGCGTTCATTTTGCTAGCCGGATTTGGAAACTCGGATGTTGTAGTTATACATGTGCCGTGTTTATTCAATTAGCAAGTCAGACATGTCGTAGTATCGTAGTTCCGACTAGCATATGAATGCGGCATAAATCCTTCAAAATTCCAGAGGAAATTGTTATTTCCTCATACAGGCTTCACTGCCTTCCAGCTTGTTGCGTTAGCTTTTATGTAACCTACTCTGTGATTTATTTTCCCTCGTCAAAGGTAAGGAACTATATTATTCATAAGTGGTGATACAGCCTTTATTTTTAACAAATTAATTAGGGGATAAATCGCGGTGGAGCCGCCTTTGTGAGCAAATAGGCTATTAATATAGTCCATCACATCGAAGTAAATTTGAAGTCAGGATATGTTGTGTGGCTCCTCCCACTACGACTCGGGAAAGGACAGTTTATTAGGCTACAGATTAAATCAATAATGATGAACTTCACAGGGTGAGGGTGTGAATGTGCAAGGTGATGAACTTGATGCTCCTTTCCTATGAATATCGCGAGTCTTATTCTGGTGACATGATGATCGATGCCATGGCTGCTGTTTGACAAATAAAGATAATATCGCTCTTACCACAATAATATCATAATGTTGGTAGCCTACCCGCACTGTCTATGTGAGCTGTTGGCTAGAGCGCATGTGCCAAGACCAGAGTGACAACGCAACAGTTGTGACAAAACCATCAGCAGAGTTGAAAATGCGATGGAAACCATTTGTATTTTTCATTCGGTACTTGGGAATTTAACGCTGGTGTTACTCTCTCTTTTCTTCCACTGGAACGAGCACATATCCCCATTCATTGATGCTCTTATCTTTGAAAAGCCTAGAGCTTTTTGAGCTAGCCTCTGCAGTCGGTATTTCTTGACAATGTTTTCCACAGGTGGCTTTTGCCAGTATTTGCTTTTCTCTGTTTCTTCTTTTTCTCTGTTTTATTTTTTATCCTTTTCTTTTGTGTTGTGCAGTTGCCATCTTTTCTTGTACTTCTCTTTTTTCTTTTTCCAAGGCAGCTTGCAGTTTTTTAAACTTTTTTCAAGAGCATTCTCTTGTTTCTATCTTTCTGGCATTGACCTTCTCGTTTTTTGTCTGAAATACTGTATTGCTTGTATGTTACAGGTTTTGACAAACAGGTTGACAATATAAAACTTCAAAAAATAGATAAAACCGACAGTTCATACTTACTTCAGTTGATTCAGTTGCATTCCCGCCGCAGGAAATTATGTCACTTCATGAACATTATGTCATGGGAAGTGAAGGCAGATTTTTTTAAAGCAGAAAAACTACAAACTAACAGGGTGGAAAATTATTTTGGGGACACAAATTAAGTCAGAATTTGTTTTATTAATATTATATTTTTTTGTGAAAAATATGCATGATTACAACGATTTTAATTTGGTCTATAAAATAATGAGCAAATCATCTGAGTATTTTATTATTTAATGACTAATATTCATTGTAAAAGTTGATAATTTGTGCCGGGGACGAACACAAAACGAACATATGTGCCAAATACAAAGTGGTTAAATAATATCTTTAAGACCTATTTTTTTTATATATGTATATGATAAGGAAGACCTAAACCTATAATTCAAAGCCTTTTTGAATAAAAATGTGTAATATTTTACATCAAATATGAAGTAAGATTTCCTCGGGACATTAAAAGGCACCGGTTAACAGGATTGACTCGCATATGAAGGTGAATTACTATCCACGTTGTAGCCAGGTTCCTGTTTCAATCATAGACATACATTTTCATAATACGTTTACTGGTCTAGATGGCCCAGTGGTGCCAGCTGCAACTACTGGATTCTAAATACCTGGAGCAGATCGACCAGCTCTACGATGACTCCTTCCCCATGGACATCAGACAGTACCTCAGCAAGTGGATTGAGAGCATCGACTGGTAAGCAAGCAAGGATGAAGACTGCAGGGAGGGTTATGTAAAATGGGTATACAAAGATATATTTGACCTGTATTCTACTATACTCTACTCTGTTCAATCATATCTGTATTTCATCTCTTTCATCCAATCTTAATTCCCAATGAGCCATTCCAAAGGGATAATGTGGCTGTTGAGGACTCCTTAGCAACAGTACGTTTCCACGACCTCCTAGCCCAGCTTGATGACCAACACAGCCGCTTCGCCCTGGAGAACAACTTCCTGCTACAACACAACATCCGCAAGATCAAGAGAAATCTCCAGGCAGGTGTAGTATGAGCTCAGTCACGTCTTTTCAGGACAGTCCATACTGCCAGTGGCCTTCCATACTGTATTGCTTGTATGTTACAGGAATGACCAATGAGAAGTTATACCTTCTGCAGCTAATTTCCCCTTTTAACTCCTGAAATATATTGATTTTGAATGAGTTGTTGATTTGGAATGTATGACCCCAGTGTCTGAATGGTTTTGGGGTTTATAGTAATAAAGTACACACTTTCTCAGGACCACTTTCAGGAGGACCCCATTCACATGGCCATGATCATCTCCAGAAACATGAAGGAGGAGCAGAGGATTCTGGCTGCTGCCAAAAGCATAGAGGTGCCCTACACCGACTTGTATTCACATACATTGTAATTCATAAAATCACCACACGTCTTTCTCTAGCCATGCTGTCAGATATTGTAGATGATACATAACTGTATATTGGAGCGTTTGCATGCTTTAACTGTGGCGTTAAATTAGCAGTATTTTCTTCTCAGAGCGACAGAGAGAACACACAGACTAGCATGGTTCTGGAGAAACAAAAGCTGGACAAGAAAGTCAGACATGAAAAACAAGGTTCAGGTGAGTTATCATTTCCACCATATACTGTATGTTGATTATTATATAGGTTTCCTGGTGGGACAAGTCCATCAGTGATTTGCAGTACATGTTCATGCATGTCAGGTTTGCCGTCTACCTGATCCAACACGTTTATCTCGCTTTCTAGGAAGCGGATCAGAATATAAAGTCTTTGGAATATCTTCAAGACAAGCATGACTTTCAGCTAAATACTCTTAAGAACAGAGGTGAGGTGTTGTAATCTCTATCTGTAATAGATAATCTATTTACAGGAATCTGTGTTTTCAAGTATAGTCAGTAAGTGAATGTTTTTTCCTTCTATCACTTCAGAACATGAAATGAACGGGCTGACACCGAAACAGCTGGAGCACGAGAAGCTGCTGATTATAGATATGTGTTTGAAGCTGAAGATCAAGAGAGGGGTAAGAGGGGTCATGATGAGGCTAAACAGTGACATTTTAGCAAGACATTGTACTGTGAATAATAAAATGCAATGACAAAAGAAAGAATGAATGCAAAAGAATGAATAATCATGCATCAAGCACCACTGAGAACAACATGTATCATAGTCTGTGTGAATGACTAAGAGTGTATTATCTTGTTATAACCAGCATGCTCATATTGAAGAGTAGATGAAGGTTATAGAGTAAATAATACATTTACGTATTTTGTTGTCGTCCTCCACAGGAAGCGGTTGGCCAGTTGGCGCAGGTGCTCAACATGGCCGAGGCGGTCCAGTCAGACCTGATCTCAGACGAGCTGCCTGAGTGGAAGAAGAGGCAACAGAGTTCCTGTATCGGAGGACCGCCCAACGCATGTCTGGACCAACTGCAGAGCTGGTGAGGAGACTAGTTAATTATCTTGGGCAAATCTTGTCTGATCAAGTAAAAATATGAATTTATGAACCCAACAATTTTTAAATAAAGTTTTCTTCTTCTTCGCCTGTAGGTTCACAGCGGTGGCAGAAAGCCTGCAGCAGGTGAGGCAGCAGCTGAAGGAGCTCCAGGAACTAGAGCAGAAGTACACATACGACAAAGACCCAATCAAACAGCAGAAAGACTTCCTGGAGGGGCGGGCCCTGGCACTGTTCCGGAACCTCCTAGAACAGTGAGTGACATCACACTTGTATTCCAATTTTAAATTAATTTTATATATATACCCAAATGCCTCTATACAGTATATCACCTCTAAATTCTTTGTGTCTGTGGTGTGTCTCAGTTCCTTGGTGGTAGAGAGACAGCCCTGTATGCCCACTCATCCACAGAGACCTCTGGTGCTCAAGACACAGGTGAAGTTCACTGTCAAGCTCAGGTAAGCACAAACACAACAGCACCTCCCATCTGTAGTTCCTCCCATCTGTAGTTCCTCCCATCTGTAGTTCCTCCCATCTGTAGTTCCTCCCATCTGTAGTTCCTCCCATCTGTAGTTCCTATGGATCTGTCCAGACCTGGTTGAGTTTTGATTTGTATTTCCTCTTCTCTAGATTTCTTGTGAAGCTCCAGGAATTCAACTATCAACTCAAAGTGAAAGCTTTTTTTAACAAGTAAGTAAATTAGTGTTGTGTTATGTCCTGCTCTTGAATTTGTGATGTGAAAACCTACCTTCATTGATTTTATTTTTTCTCTCCGTAAGTTCTCTCCCTAAGTTCCCTAAATTCAACGTTCGTAAGTTCAACATATTGAAAAGCAACACAACGATTATGAATATGGAGCAGTCCAATGGAAGCTTGGCTGCAGAGTTTTTACATTTGGTAAGCTAGCACCATTTCAAATGGCATACAGGGAACTAAATCTGAATGGCTTGTCCCATTTGTTAAAGTTGTGTATATTTTTTTACTGTAAAAAACGCCAGCAAATCCGTTCCAAGTGATTTAAATTTAGAAAATCTATTCTGAACTATTCCCATGCATATTAAATAAATATTTGTGATCATATACAAATGTAAGCAAGGTTTGAAATTATTCTGTTTTAGTCAAATATTATATCTGTTTGGGCTTCTTGGGGTCAATTTGCAGTCTACAAATTATTTGTAATTATGTTCCGGCACCCTGACCATCCACTCAAGAAAAAATCAGCCTGTGGCTGACTCTTCAGTAGTTGATGATCCCTGCATTACAATGTATTCTTTGATCTCAACACAGACACTGCAAGAGCAGAGAGTTACTGGTAAAGGAAAGAAAGAGGTAAGAGACTTAAGAGAGCTGGTTTCTGATTGGTCTTAATGGTCTATAATGACCATGTAATCTGTACAGTATTTGTGAATTTCATGATCAGTACTAAATACAGTCTGGTGCGGATTATGTTTCTCTGTCTGTCCATGTTATTCCAGGGGCCTCTCGTTGTGACAGAGGAGCTGCACTGCATCTGCTTTGAGTCTGAACTCCGCCAGTCAGGTCTGGAAATCAAACTAGAGGTAAGTGGTCTGAAATGTAGAGACTAAGGTCTACACTTTCATTTTCATGAGGTCCAACAGCACTCTTACACAACAGCAGGCTTATTTAATTTGACTTAGATTTTCCTTCTTAGACCATCTCCCTGCCCATCGTGGTCATCTCCAACATCAGCCAGCTGCCCAGCGGCTGGGCCTCCATCCTGTGGTACAACATGTTGACCAGCGAGCTCCAGGTAGAGTACCTCCCCTCTGGTACCTCTTAAGTTCTCTCTCAAAAAGTTCCTTCCTTCTAGAGTTTTTCCTTGCCTTGAAGGTGCTATGCTGGGTTACGGTCAAGCACTTTATAAATAAATATGATTGATTTGTTGGAACAGAACCAGAAGTTCTTCCTGGGCCCTCCTGCAGCATCCTGGGGTCAGCTGTCTGAGGTGCTGAGCTGGCAGTTCTCCTCTGTCACCGAGAGGGGACTCAATGAAGAGCAACTAGGCATGCTGGCTGACAAACTACTGGGTGAGAAAGCACAGAGAAATCCTGAGGCCCTTATCCCCTGGACCATGTTCGGTGCTGTCAAGGTAGGTTATGATTACAGTACACAGAATATAGAATATTTGGTCCCACTTTAAACAAAGTACAACTCATAAAGGAATTATGTAGCATACATAAATGCTTCAGAAACACTACATACAGTCAGATCCATAAGTATTTGGAGGTGCATAATTTTGGCTCTGTACGCCACCACGATGGATTTGAATCAAGATGTACTTTAAGTGTAATTTAAGGGTTTTGTCAAAATTATTGTATACAACCATTTTTATACATATTCCCCCAATTTTAGGGGCTCAAAAGTAATTGGACAAACTTACATGATCATACATTTTAAATTGTGATTTTTAATACTTGGTTGCAAATCCTTTGCAGTCAATGACTGCGGGAAGTCTGGAACCGATAGATACTGGGTTTCTTCCCTGGTGATGCTCTGCCAGGCCTTTAATGAAGCTTCAGTCCCTGCTTGTTCCTGGGGCGTTTTGCCTTCAGCAAGGGAAATGCATGCTCAATTGGATTCAGGTCAGGTGATTGACTTGGCCATTGCAGAACATTCCACTTCTTTGCCCTAAAAAAGTATTGGGTTGCTTTCACAGTCCAATGAGTTTTGAAGCATTTGGCTGAATCTGAGCAGATAATATAGCCCTAAACACTACAGAATTCATCCTGCTGCTTTAGTCAGCAGTCACATCATCAATAAATACAAGGGAACCAGTTCCATTGGCAGCCATACATGCCCACGCCATAACACTACCTCCACCATGCTTCACAGATGAGGTGGTATGCTTTGGATCATAAGCAGTTCCTTCCCTTCTGCATACTCTTCTCTTCCCATCGTTCTGGTACGAGTTGGTCTTTGTCTCTGTCCATAGGATGTTGTTTTAGATCTTTTTTGCCGAACTCTAATCTGGTCTTCCTGTTTTTGAGGCTTACCAATGTTGTACATCTTGTGGTAAACCCTCTGTATTTACTCTGGGGAAGTCTTCTCTTGATTGTTGACTTTGACACAGATACGCCTACCTCCTGGAGGGTGTTCTTTATCTGGCCAACTGTTGTGAAGGGGGTTTTTCTTCACCAGCTAAAGAATTCTTCTGTCATCCACTACAGTTTTCCGTGGTCTTCCGGGCCTTTTGGTGTTCCTTAGCTCACCAGTGCGTTCTTTCTTAGTTGATTTGGCCAAACCTAATGTTTTTTAACTGCATCGTTGGTTAAGGGCTTGTAAGTAAGCGTTTCACGGTAAGGTCTACACCTGTTGTATTCAGCGCATGTGACAAGTAAAGTTTGATTTTATTTGATCTCTCTGATGGGTTTGTTTTAGATTTTTCAGCCTAATGATGGCTGAGCCATGGAACAGGTGCTGTAATTCCGTACACCGTTAACCCGATCTGCACTTTCAGCTCATATTATCTCATTCCAACTCCAATATGCTGTGGTAGACAGCAAATATAATAATAACTTGGTCAATGTCCAAATATTTATGGGCCTGAATGTAAATGCTTCACAAATCATGTATATCCTACTGTTCCCACTGTAGGGTGATTTGCCAAATGTGACATAATGTTTATACACCATTTATACATATGGGTTACACTTATATATGACATACACTTATAGATGATTTGTGAAGCATTTATGTAGTGCTTATGAAGCCTTTATGTATTCTATAGAAAGCCTTCATAAGTTGTACTTTACAGTTCACAGATAGATAGATAGATAGATAGGTTCTTTATTGATCCCCGAGGGGAAATGTCTTTGTCAAGCAGCTACAACAAAACATAGGGCAGGTGCAAAATGCCAGAACAAAAATACACAAAAGACAGATACACGAATACATGATACATAGAGCGGCAGTATGACTGTGTGTGTGTGTGTGTGTGTGTGTGTATATATATATATATATATGTATGTGTATATATATTATAGTCAACTCCAGAATTATTGGCACCCTTCATGAAAATGAGCTAAACTTAATATATAAAAAGAACCACACATGCAATGAGTGATATTTTGGGCTTAAACAAATGGGTGAGCCTCATGATTTAATTTTCAAAACTTTATTTTGTTCCAAAAATCTCTTTCCTTTAGTAACACACATTTTAGTGAAAATGCAGATTCCAAACATATTGGCACCCCAATTGTCGGTGGAGCTTCCCCTGGTGAGAATGACAGCACTCAGCCTCTTTCTGTAGTGTTTAACAAGGTTGGAGAACACTTGTGGAGGGATCTTGGACCACTCTTCCATGCAGAACATTTACAATTCATTGAGATTGACTTCGGTTTTCTCTTGTGAACTGCCCTGTTCAATTGAGACCACAGATTTTCAATTGGGTTCAAGTCTGGAGACTGAGAGGGCCACTGGGTTCAAGTCTGGAGACTGAGGGCCATTACAAAACCTTGATTTTGTGTTGCTGCAACCATTTCTTTGTGGATTTCGATGTGTGCTTCGGGTCATTTTAGAGCCCACTGTATACAGTATATATAAGGAGGACATCTAGTAAGTGTTCCCTTGTGTCTACTATAGAGCCTGCGTGAGAACAGCTTTCCCTTCTGGCTGTGGATCGATGCCATCCTGGACCTCATCAAGAGACCTCTGCTGTCCCTGTGGAACGATGGGCGAGTTATTCTTTACTATTTTTGGAAAAAAGCTAGTAACTAGTGCTCTTATAGGGATGACATATTAGCCGACTGGCTACATTTACAGTCATGGTGAACAATTTGCATTGTCCCTGCCTACTAAACCGAATATAAATACCAAAGTAAGTAATAAAGAAATCTTGCTTGTTCTCTCCCACTACAGTTGCATCCTGGGCTTTGTGAGTAAGGAGAGGGCAAAGGTCATGCTGACTGGGAAGTGTCCAGGTACGTTCCTGCTGCGCTTCAGTGAGAGTAGCAGAGACGGAGCCATCACATTCACTTGGGTGGAACACGACCTACAAAGTGAGTAGCACACACAGTAGCCATTTTACAATTTACAGGTGCTATATTTGAATCTGTGTTTTTATATTTATTTATTTAACCCTTATTCTAGCAGGGATGGCAGCATGGGAGTATAGGAAATTATCAATAAAGAGGTCCTCAACCAATAATAGTCACCAATGCATCAAAATGTAGAATATTCTCAAGATGGTTCCATAGGTGAGGTGCGAAGCCCTTTTACCTAAATCTGTAGTGACAGAAGGAATTTCAAGAGCTACCATCCCTGTTATAGGTTAGTAACAATGTTAGGTAAATGCAGTTTTTTTTTGCAAAAAGGGCTTTATAAATTGACACAATGGGGGACAGGGAGAGGGGCGCCATGTGAGGATGTACTTTTCTGAGCCACCAGAACAATTAATCATTTGATTAGTTTGTTCCAAAACACATGGGCAGATTGTAATGTTGATTAAAAAAATACCACTCTACAACCCGAGCCTCCTTAAGGCTTACGTTTTTGCCATTTTTTTTTGTTGAGATGTTAGGCACCAACCGCAAGAATCAGTCTAGGGCCAGTGCTAACAGACCAACTAGCCTAGCCACTGACCACGGACGGCTGGACAACGGCCGGGCATGAACTGAAATGAAGCAGGAATTAATTGATCAAATAGACGAAAAGGCAGAGATGTTGTAGACAGAGCTACTAAACCAGGTTAGCCAGCTGAGAGAAGAGCTGAAAACGGCCACTGAACAGGCTAGATCCAACCACTAGGCACTGGACATCCGCATGACCAGCCACCACTGGAAAGGAACGCTCTCCAAATCAAAAAGGAAATCAAGGAACTTAACGAGAAAAAAACGCAAAGTTGGAGTCCAGATCCGACTTTACCCTGACTACACTCAGGCGGTTACCAAGCAGAGGGCTTCCTCCGGGGAGGTGAAGGCCATGCTCCGGGACTGTGAGTGAGGGAACCCGTTATGGCCCGTGGTACCCTGCGGATTTGAGGACAACAACCACACATGGCTTTCGGAAAAGCTTCTCGGAACCAACGCTAGCTGAGGATTTCATTCTGAAGGGGTATTTGGATATCTGGAGGCTAGTCGTGCCAGTCAGTTTAAGAGGACTGAACCGGGCCATCCTGTTCTGATCTGTTAACGGACTGGTTACCTGTGCGCGGCAAGGGAGTGTAACCCCACCTGCAGAAGATGGGTAACTAGTTATAACATTATGTGCATTTTTCCCAGTAATAATATATTTTTATTATGATGGTACATGTTATTGACATATTAGATAGGTAGCTAACATTTACGTTACAGATCGGACCTCTTCAGTTAACGTTGGCTGACTTCACTCTCAATTTCAGATAATTCGACTATAGCGCATCTGCAATATTCATTATGCTCAAACCATAAGTGAAATAATACCATAGTAATCTTGTTATTTTGGTTAGATGGCTACCTAGTAACGCGTATATTGCACATTATGTACATCTAAGGATTTCACTATTTTGTTTAGAACTGTTTTTTTTTTTTTTTTTAAACCAACTATTAGTTTACTTAGTTTTTACCTCAAAGGGTTTCCCTGTTTTGGTTTCATGCTTGTTTTCTGCTTCGGTTTGAGCTAACCTGGTAGCTGACCCATGTCGTCAATCCATTGTACAAACGCAACACAGCCATAGCTGTTATCCATCACATCTATACTGTCATTGTAGATCGTTGGATCTCATTGGTTTAGTTCCAGTTCGTGCCTCTGTTATTATGGAGCTCTGATGTCATACCAACTAAGTCCACTAGAGGGCGTACAGGTTAACGGTGTGATTATTGACCCGCATGGCCCTGCTATCTTAGCAATAAGAGGAGGTGGAACTGGGTGATTTGAAAGGGGCTATTGCGGCACATTACACTATGCACAAAAACCGGTTTATTATTATTATTATTATTATTATTATTATTATTATTATTATTATATATGTTTTAGGGAGTTTTGTTTCCTCTCCTTTTAATAGCCTGCGGACTGAGTAATTTGAGGTTATCCTAAATTAACAAACATAACTGAAGTGTTACAGAACACAAAAGTAACAGGTTAACCACACTGAGATATTTACTCTCAGGCTCAGATACTATAAGTTACATAAAAATGTACACTGAAAGTTTGTATGTTATGCCATATGGCAAGGAACTTACTAATCGCTACGTGTGTGTGTGTGTGTGTGTGTGTGTGTATGCATATATATATTTGGATATGTTCTGGCGAGGCTCAGTCTCTAGGTAAGCTGTTATCAGTATGCCGTGTAAGTGTGTACTAGGAGTTAGTGCAGCCTCTATTTGGGGAGAGGCCAGCACTGGGGTGTTATTGTTAATGTTAGTTCTCCTCAATGTGAAAGTATGTTTTTTTTATTATTATTATTATAATTCTTATTTGTTTCTTCCCCTCCTCACCTACCTGCCCCCTTTGCAGAGGTTTTCAAAGGTTTTGAATAGCCTTACTTATAAGAGTAAGGCTATTTGCCGTAGTTAAATATGGCATTGCCAAATATGCTAGGCAGGGCAGCAACTAAATTTGTCAGTTGGAACACGCACGGTTTGAACCACCCAGTCAAAAGTAGCAAGATCTTTGACTATTTACAGAAATTAAAGGCGGATATACATCTACGCATGACGGATCATTCTAGACTCACACGGGGAGGATTCACACAGATATTCCATTCCAAGTTTCATGCTAAATGCCGTGGCTCTGCTATTTTGATTCATAGAGATGTTCAGTTCGTAGAATCAAAGGTGTTATCGGACAAAAATGGCAATTTTGTTATTGTACAGGGCAAACTATTCAACATGCCAGTTGTATTAGCCAGAATTGATGCTCCTAATTGGGACAATGACCAGTTTTTCTGTGAGGTTTTTCTCACTCCTCCCAGATCTGAACACTCACCAACTTACAGTTGAAGTCGGAAGTTTACATACACTTAGGTTGAAGTCATTAAAACTCATTTTTCAACCACTCCACAGATTTCATGTTAACAAACTATTGTTTTGGCAAGTCGGTTAGGACATCTACTTTGTGCATGACACAAGTAATTCTTCCAACAATTGTTTACAAGTATCTATATCCACAGTAAAACGAGTCCTATATCGACATAACCTGAAAGGCCGCTCAGCAAGGAAGAAGCCACTGCTCCAAAACCGCAATAAAAAAGCCAGACTACGGTTTGCAACTGTTAATGGGGACAAAGATCGTAATTTTTGGAAAAATGTCCTCTGGTCTGATGAAACAAAAATAGAACTGTTTGGCCATAATGACCATTTGTTATGTTTGGAGGAAAAAGGGTGGGGCTTGCAAGCCGAAGAACACCATCCCAACCGTGAAGCACAGGGGTGGCAGTATCATGTTGTGAGGGTGCTTTGCTGCAGGAGGAACTGGTGCACTTCACAAAATAGATGGCATCATGAGGACGGAAAATTATGTGGATATATTGAAGCAACATCTCAAGATATCAGTCAGGAAGTTAAAGCTTGGTCGAAAATGGGTCTTCCAAATGGACAATGACCCCAAGCATACTTTCAAAGTTGTGGCAAAATGGCTTAAGGACAACAAAGTCAAGGTATTGGAGTGGCCGTCACAAAGCCCTGACCTCAATCCTATAGAAAATTTGTGGGCAGAATTTAAAAAGCATGTGCGAGCAAGGAGGCCTACAAACCTGACTCAGTTACACCAGTTTTGTCAGGAGGAATGGGCCAAAATTCACCAAACTTATTGTGGGAAGCTTGTGGAAGGCTACCCAAAACGTTTGACCCAAGTTAAACAATTGAAAGGCAATGCTACCAAATACTAATTGAGTGTATGTAAACTTCTGACCCACTGGGAATGTGATGAAAGAAAAAAGAGTTTAAATAAATAATTCACATTTCACATTTCTTAAAATAAAGTGGTGATCCTAACTGACCTTGACATTGAATTTTTACTAGGATTAAATGTCAGGAATTGTGAAAAACAGAGTTGAAATGTATTTGGCTAAGGTGTATGTAAACTTACGACTTCAACTGTATATTAGCAGGAGATTTTAACTGTGTCCTGCACCCCACATTAGACCGCTCTAAAGCAGTATCAGGGCCACTTTCTAAATCAGCACGTGTTATTAATTATTTTAACCAAGCATATGGTGTAATAGACCCCTGGAGATTTAAAAATCCTACATCTAAACAATATTATTTATTTTCCCCAGTCTATCAGACATACTCTAGAATTGATATTTTTCTCCTAGACAACAAGTTGCTCCCGATACTAAAGTCCACTGACTATGAGGGTATTGTCATCTCAGACCACAGCCCAGTGGTAATGGTACTGTGCTTTCCTGATAACGTTCTCCCACAACGCACTTGGCGACTCAATCCACGTCTCTTCTCAGATGAAGAATTTAACACCTATATATATCGGCCCAAATAGATTTTTTTTTCCCTTGAGCTCAATCGGCTGAAAGCATAGCTACGTGGCCAGATCATATCATATAATGCCGGTGTGAAGAAGAAGTCAGAACTTTCTAACCTTTTTAAATGATCAGAGACACTCAACCAGGCCATCTGCAGACCTCTATAAGGAGAGAATCACATTACAGACTGAATTTGATATCAATGTGACCGGTTTAGCAGAGGACCTCCACTAAAAATCCAGATAAAACCACTATGAATATGAAGAACGGGACAGTAATCTTCTTTGCCATCAACTGAGGCAATCGTCAGCGTCTGGCCTAATACCTGAAATCACAACCTCGGCAGGTGGGACCACCTCAGACCAAAAGTGTATTAATGATCAATTCAGACATTTCTACGAGAACCTTTACTCATCAGGAAACAAATGATCGCTCTCTAACCACACCATTTTTTAACGACCTTGTGATTCCTGACCTGGCAATAAAATAAATGAAAAGCGGTAAGGCCCCGGGTCCCCATGGTTACCCAATTGAGTTTTACAAAAGATTCTCTTCTAAGCTGACACCCTTACTATGCGGCGTCTATGGCTGAGGCACTCAAGCAGGGGTCACTCCTCCCAACCATGTCACAGGCTGTAATATCAGTCCTCCTGAAAAAGAGGAAAGACCTGCTGAAATGTGAGTCCTACCAACCCGTTAGCCTTCTTTGCTGTGACTATAAGATACTTGCTAAGGCTTTGGCTATCCGAATAGAAGTGGTTATGCCTACAATAATACACCCCGATCAGACAGGGTTTATCAAGGGCAGACATGCATTTGGTAACCGGTGCTTATCTCTGGATGCCCAGAAGGCCTTTGACCGTATTGGATTTGAATACCTTTTTACTGCACTGCCATCGAACCACTAGCCATCTCCTTGAGAGGCAGTGCAGGGATGACAGGTATATGTGGAGGAGGGCAGGTCCACAGACTCTGTATGCTGACGACCTCCCACTGTATATGTCAGACCCCATCACGTCTCTCCCAATCGTTATTGATACCATCTCCAGATTCAGCAAGGTTTCAGGTTACAAAATCAATTTCACAAAAAGCTTACTCTTTCCGCTCAATAGGCAAGCAATAGATCCATCGTTGGATTCATTTCCTTTCACGGTAGCTCTCAATACTTTCACATATTTAGGGGTCTGTGTGACTCGGAAATTCAAAGACCTGTTCAATTTTAATTTCAAGCCAGCCTTGTAGAAGGCTAAGCAAGACCTCACTCGCTGGTCGACACTCCCCATATCACTCTCCGGTCGACACTCCCCATATCACTCTCCGGTCGACACTCCCCATATCACTCTCCGGTCGACACTCCCCATATCACTCTCCGGTCGACACTCCCCATATCACTCGCTGGTCGACACTCCCCATATCACTCTCCGGTCGACACTCTCCATATCACTCTCCGGTCGACACTCCCCATATCACTCGCCGGTCGACACTCCCCATATCACTCGCCGGTCGACACTCCCCATATCACTCTCCGGTCGACACTCCCCATATCACTCGCTGGTCGACACTCCACATATCACTCGAGTCAACTCGGTCAAGATGGTCGTCATGCCAAGATTCCTGTATCTGTTTTGGACTATTCCCATCTTTATAGCAAAATCATTTTTTAAAGAACTGGATAGACATATATCTACTTTCATTTGGAATATAAAGATCCCACGGTTTTTGGAGAGACAGAAAAGAGAGGGAGGGTCTTGCCCTACCCAATTTCCTCCATTACTATCGGGCTGCTAATATTCACAAGATAACCTTTTGGGTCTCTACATTTTTAGAGGGGGATGGACCGGTGTGGTCCCTTATGGAAAAGCACCCATGTCAAACATGATCCCCGGGCTCTTAAGTTAGCGCCCCACTACCAGTGAGCAAACAATACCACTCAAACAACCCTATTGTGAAACGTTCACTCAGGATATGGTCTCCGTTTAGAATCCACTTTGGACATAGACAAGCTATCTCATCCATGCCTTTTATTTCCAGCCCACTCTTCACTCTCTCTCTCATAGACACAGCCTTCAAGCTATGGTTTCAGAAAGGATTGAAGACTGTAAAATGCCTTTTCCAAGACCGTATATTTACCTTCTTTGAACATCTAGTTAGAGAACACAGTATAACCCAGACGCTCTACTTCAGGTACCTGCAGATTCGTAACTTTACAATAAATTGACACAATGTTTCGACCTATGCGACGTCAAAGAGGGCCAGCCTACTTTCTGATAGAGGATGCAATGATGAGGGCTGAACCAGTCGCCAGTAATTTACCTGTCACCCATGTTCCACAGATAAGCCTGCATTCCATGCGGTGGAGCCCTTCAGCAAGAAGGACCTGTCTTTCATCTCTCTGCCTGAAATCATCCGCACCTACAAGGTGATGGCAGCTGAGAACATCCCAGAGAACCCACTCCTCTTCCTCTACCCAGACATCCCCAAAGACGAGGCCTTCGGAGAGTACTACGCCAGGGCCTCAGAGGGTAAGCGGCCAGCGACCTTTTTGTTTCAAATCACAGATTATTATCAGGGACTTGTGAGAAGGTCACCTGTGACTGTGAGGTAAAACATTTATGACATGAATAGGATTTAACCTTTAAAATATAATAATAATAATTCTGATGCTTTCTTATGTCTCTCATATGCATTTCAGACACCACAAACCATACTTCCTTTTGATTTATTTTTGGCCGTGTATAAATGTGTTATTCAATGTGTTTTTATGGGCTAATAGCAGGTCGAATTCAATCTTTCATCAAATCTTTATATATTTGCGGGGGGATACCTACAGGGGTCCTAACAGTCAAATCAAATAGCTAAATGGTCCATATTATGATCATAATAAAACAATGTTATATGTTAGCTTTGTAGATATCGCCTTAGACTCCTAGGGGTTAAGCTTGTGGGCCTCGTAGAAAAATATAATACAAAAAGAAATGATAAAAATAGGTGTTCTATTTCTATGTTTTAAAATCCCCTCAATGACCATGATGTCTGGGAAACCTTTGGGAATGTTTGTTATGACCAACACCTGTCTTACATCTGGTCCACCATTTTGTTTTTCAGAATCAGAGCCCATGGACGTGGAGAGTCGCACCTACGCAGGATACTTAAAGAAGTTGTTCAGTGTCAGAAGTGTAAATTTAAAGTAGGCTACTCTTTATGCGTTACATATATCTCAATCTATTATATACAGTGGGGAGAACAAGTATTTGATACACTGCCGATTTTGCAGGTTTTCCCACTTACAAAGCATGTAGAAGTCTGTAATTTTTATCATAGGTACTCTTCAACTGTGAGTGACGGAATCTAAAACAAAAATCCAGAAAATCCCATTGTATGATTTTTAAGTAATTAATTTGCATTTTATTGCATGACATAAGTATTTGATACATCAGAAAAGCAGAACTTAATATTTGGTACAGAAACCTTTATTTGCAATTACAGAGATCATACGTTTCCTGTAGTTCTTGACCAGGTTTGCACACACTGCAGCAGGGATTTTGGCCCACTCCTCCATACAGATCCTTCAGGTTTCGGGGCTGTCGCTGGGCAATACGGACTTTCAGCTCCCTCCAAAGATTTTCTATTGGGTTCAGGTCTGGAGACTGGCTAGGCCACTCCAGGACCTTGAGATGCTTCTTACGGAGCCACTCCTTAGTTGCCCTGGCTGTGTGTTTCGGGTCGTTGTCATGCTGGAAGACCCAGCCACGACCCATCTTCAATGCTCTTACTGAGGGAAGGAGGTTGTTGGCCAAGATCTCGCAATACATGGCCCTATCCATCCTCCCCTCAATACGGTGCAGTCGTCCTGTCCCCTTTGCAGAAAAGCATCCCCAAAGAATGATGTTTCCACCTCCATGCTTCACGGTTGGGATGGTGTTCTTGGGGTTGTACTCACCCTTCTTCTTCCTCCAAACACGGCGAGTGGAGTTTAGACCAAAAAGCTCTATTTTTGTCTCATCAGACCACATGACCTTCTCCCATTCCTCCTCTGGATCATCCAGATGGTCACTGGCAAACTTCAGACGGGCCTGGACATGCGCTGGCTTGGGCAGGGGGACCTTGCGTGCGCTGCAGGATTTTAATCCATGACGGCGTAGTGTGTTACTAATGGTTTTCTTTGAGAATGTGGTCCCAGCTCTCTTCAGGTAATTGACCAGGTCCTGCCGTGTAGTTCTGGGCTGATCCCTCACCTTCCTCATGATCATTGATGCCCCACGAGGTGAGATCTTGCATGGTGCCCCAGACCGAGGGAGATTGACCGTCATCTTGAACTTCTTCCATTTTCTAATAATTGCGCCAACAGTTGTTGCCTTCTCACCAAGCTGCTTGCCTATTGTCCTGTAGCCCATCCCAGCCTTGTGCAGGTCTACAATGTTATCCCTGATGTCCTTACACAGCTCTCTGGCCTTGGCCATTGTGGAGAGGTTGGAGTCTGTTTGATTGAGTGTGTGGACAGGTGTCTTTTATACAGGTAACGAGTTCAAACAGGTGCAGTTAAAACAGGTAATGAGTGGAGAACAGGAGGGCTTCTTAAAGAAAAACTAACAGGTCTGTGAGAGCCGAAATTCTTACTGGTTGGTAGGTGATCAAATACTTATGTCATGCAATAAAATGCAAATTAATTATTTAAAAATCATACAATGTGATTTTCTGGATTTTTGTTTTAGATTCCGTCTCTCACAGTTGAAGTGTACCTATGATAAAAATTACAGACCTCTACATGCTTTGTAAGTAGGAAAACCTTCAAAATCGGCAGTGTATCAAATACTTGTTCTCCCCACTGTATATATAGGCTAAAGGTACAACAAAATGTCTATTTTATTTTAAATATTCTGGTTTGGGTATAATCCATAATCTGATTTAACTGACTGTTATTTTCGCAATGTGTTTTAGATTTCAAGGCAAGATGATGCTTGAAAGTGTACCAGTGTTGGTATGAAAGTCCTAAGGATATTATTTGTTGCTGTGGTAAGTGCAATTTCCCGTCTGGGACTTTACTGTGATAAACAGTAAAGCATTTTGTACAAATGTAGCCTGGCTGTACAGTAGGGGATAGTAGGGAATGATGAGCAGTTTTTTTTACATTCGGCATTATGTAAAGGAAATATACACTATTAGAAAAAAGGGTTCCAAAAGGGTTCTGTGAATGTCCCCATAGGAGAAACCTTTTTAGTTCCATGTAGAACTATGTTCGGTTCCATGTAGAACTCTCTGTGGAAAGGGTTTTACCTAAATTCTAAAGGGTTCTATCTGGAACAAAAAGAGGTTATTTAAAGTGTTCTGCTATGTGGACAGCCGAAGAACCCTATTTGGTTCTAGATTGCAATTTTCTAAGAGTGTAGTACTCTTTCTAACAAAATTATTTACACTGAACAAAAATATGAACACAACATGTAAAGTGTTGGTCCCATGTTTCATGAGCTGAAATAAAAAATCCCAGACATTTTCCATACACACAAAAAGCTTATTTCTCTAAAATGTTGTGCACAAATCTTTTTACATCCCTGAGAGTGAGCATCTCTCCTTATGCCGACCACACACTACACGATCTCTCCAATTTACAAATCGTAACAGACCACACACTTAACGACAAATAAACATCTGTTTTACGGTTTAGATCGTTAAGTGTGTGGAGGGTAACGATTTGGCCAACACAATACAACACACCACACACTAAACGATTCCATTCCCGAACAACCCAGTCCCGATTTTCAAAACCGGAAATCTCGCAAATCTCTCGCAATACAAATCGTAACTTCAGCATAAACAAAACATGGTGGACGACGAACAGGAGGAACTAGCAATGCTAGCTTGCGCAATATTTTTTATCTCAAAGTTGTGAAATAAAACTTAAAAGACAGTGGACGAAGTCGTGGAGACGGCGTGAAAATGGACTCTACATGCTGTATCGTGAATTGGAGCAGAGTGAACTTGATGTCACTAACCATGACAGAGTCAGGGGCGATATTTCGACCACCTAACTTTCGCTTTTGTGATTATTACTTTAAGTCAGCGTGGCTCCCAATTTGGCTATCGTCATTCCCACGTGACAATCACTTGCCGGCGTACTCGACTGTCCTCGGAGTCCCCCGACACTACAGGATATCGGATCGTAAATATTGAACATGTTTAATATTTGCGATTTCGGATCGGTGAGGTCCCGATCTTTCTTTAAAAACACTATTTTAACAGCCCACACTACAGGATAATGAGGCAAATAAAATCGGTATCATCATGGCATTCACCTTCTAGTTCCTGAACAGTTTTGCGTTCATGACAAATACATTTTATTCACACTAACTTTTTTTTTTATCATCCTCTATAGATGACTGCAGAGTTTGTGAACACACTTGAGTTGGACCGCAACTGAGCCGATGGACAGGCGGGACCTCATCTTTTAGACCAGAAGGTTTATACTGAAGCCTACTGTACACTAACTTATTTTCCCTTTACTTTCTTTCCAATTTCAGTTTTGTCACGTTTCAGAACAGATGTATTTTGTTTTGTACAGAACACGTGTCATGGAAATTCAGCACTAAGAACTCAAACTCAATGTAAATGAATCAAGCTTTATTATCAGTTAACTGGAGAGGTCATAAACTCAATCCAAGCTTGATGAAAACTCTAAAAAGGCTGTTCCCTTTCGGTCCTTATATACTGCTACAGAAGCAAGTCCTATAAGCATGATTTACATGCTTAATTATTAACGTTGGTTCCTGCATATGAATGATGATGCTTTTTATTTCAAAGCTGGGACCTTGAAACTGAGATACTCCTTTTGGTTCCCAGAACAATGTTCTGGGCGTACTGCCAATTGGTCTGAGGAAGAGGTCACAGTCACCTGCACGAACCAAGATGGCATGAGAGGAGATGCTGTGTACAATTCAAGGCTATCTCTTCAGACAATACAATTTTCCCTCACAAAAGTTTTAAATATATGAGATGATAAACTGGTGCTGTAAATATAATTACATTCAGAATAATCATGAAGTACTCACTGTACTGGAAACAATTCATACCTTGGTGTTAATTCGGTGATAATGTGTAACAAGTCTTCACATGCCTATATTCAAGAATATAAAGTGTGAGTAAAGGGAGATATCATCCATCTTTAAAGTTATATCTTTATTTATTATTTGATCATTGAAATACATATATCTCCATTGCCTGCAACACACAGCTGAAGCGGATATACTTGAGTGAAAACAAACAAACTGATGACATCAGTTTACACCTGTGGTACATTCAAAAGAATTAGCTAATGTTGAAGTTGACCTGCACCTACACAGGTGAACAATAAACTCTCATATATACAACGCTTCTTGTGCAACAGGTACTGGGGAGACAAAGTAAAGTCACATCCAATGAAAGCAACACGAAACATTTGAGATCAGTTATTCAATAAAAATATAAGTTGCCTTAGTACTTTTAGTACAACAGTGTAGGGCTTGAGATTTTGATGGCAATGCTCTCTGTCATTATCAGATTTGTAGTTGCTGTCACTCCATTAGTCAATGACACAAACAAATATACACACACACACACACAGACAGACACAGACTAGTTCTCACCAAAACAACCTGACATTTCAAGTATACGCTTTATTTTTCACTTTTACACTCTAAACAGTTAAACAATCAATGTGCGTATCTCTGCATAAAAAGTGCTCCATTAGTTATGTGTTGGATCGCCTTGGTGTTCTGCTTTCATACAGGACTATAAGGATAACTATTTTATCTACCCAAAATAGGCATTTGGGTGAGTATGGCAAGATTTAAAGTCCACCACTGTGGAGTTGTTCCAAACTAAAAACATTCATTAAAGTGTATAACTGAAAATAAAATCAATTTAAAACCATATAGCTGACAAATAAGTCAACTTGTGTGACAAGCCATAATAGTAACGCCATTGACACCTGCTGTATCCATAAAAGTGATAAATCAATGTTTCAAAGGGTTTTATGTTTTGTCATAAAATTTGAATTAGCATAGGTGGGAAACCTGTCTGTAAAGAGCACATGACTGATGGTTGTATTGTATTGTATTGTATTGTATTGTATTGCTCCTGAGAAACTCAAACTGTGGCTTTTATGCCACGGCTCCATTAGGCAGCTCACGTATGATATGCTCTCTTTTTATAAGTTGCCGACTAGACTTTATTATCAGATGGAGCAAACGTACACTAAAGCTTTGGCTGACACTTAAATAAATAACGCCCTTTCTACTCAAAACTAAAATAAGATTATAGAACAATCAAAAAAAAAAAAAAACGTTTTGTCATTTTGAAGAAAAAAGTGCAAAAATGTCTAGCTATCGAATAGCAAACCAGCAAAACAAAACTCACTCCACATAATGCCATACTTTCAATTCATATGAAGCTACTAGGCCTACATCAAAAGACCAGAGGTCCTAAACCATAGATAGCCTGGTCCCAGATCTGCCTGGGCTGTATAGCCAGCTGTATAGCCAGCTGTATAGCCAGTGTCATATACAGCACAAACAGATTTGCGACCAGGCTACCTAGATCTGTGAACATGTGGAATAGTTTATAGAACGCATTCTGCCTCATCAATAGTCAAACTTAAGCTTAACTGCACAGTGTGTGGACTTTCATCCATTTCCTTCAAACGCTGTGCCAGTGAGTCACTTGATTTCACTAAAGATTAAATAGTATTTACACTGAATCCATCTACCTCGGATATTATTAATTTCAGGGATATACACACACTACATAAATTGATCGTTATCTTATGCATTCGTTCAGGTTTTACACACTTTTGTACATAAAGAGAAATGTTTTGTGCACTTAAATGTAGAAAATACATTCCACATAGTGCCGACACACTGAGGGAGAGTTGTGCGGTTCAACATAAAAAAGCTAAGCGAAAGGAAACAACCCCAAAAATTGTCAAAATATATATATTTTTGACACATTGTCCTTTGAAAATACCGAAATACAATACTTTAATACAAAATCAACAATACAATATTATCAAGAGTATACGTGACCTACCACTGATGTTACAAAGGGACCACACACTTACAGTAAGTCTTCCAGTTAATGGAGCCATAGAAATAGAATGACTGGAAAGGACCAAGCCTCTCAGATCACGTGTATATATAATTTCAATGGGAACGTTCTAGTTATTTCATTTCTATGGATAGATAAGAGTATTAGTTGGCTCATAATAGGCCGTCAATGTTCTTCTCTGATATCTCCTTCTCGTTGTCCTCAGTGGCGCCCCCCGGTGGACTGTACTTGTTATTGTAGTCCTGGAGCATGGTCACAACGTCATGGTGTCCAAAGTGCACTGCCTCTTCCATCGGTGTGTTACCCCACCTTGATGGAACAGACGAGAGAAATTGTAAACACTGCTCTTAAATGGACACGTTTTTTATATTAGCTAGGTTTCCATCTAATTGGTGACAGATTTTCATGCTAATATTCTGAAATCATTGGATATTTGTTAAATTGCTGTTAAATTCCCATGTACCGAAATAAAAAATACAAGTTCAATTGGTTTCCATCGCATTTTCAACCCTACTGAAGGTTTTGTTACTAAAAATGTTGCGTTATATACCGAATGTGCCCACTCTTGTATTGGCAAGTGCGCTCTAGCCAAAAGCTTGCAGATCCAGTGTGGGTATAGCCTACATGATCAAATTATTATGGACAAAAAAAAGCAAGATCCTTTTTGGTCAAACGGCAGCCAAGCACCATTCATCATATCACCAGAATAAGACCCTCAATATTTATTGGAAAGGAGTATCAAGCTCATCCCCTTGCATTTTTACCACCTTGTGAAGTTCATCAGAACTTATTTCACCTGTAGCCAAATAAACTGCATGCTTTCCTGAGTCGTAGTGGGAGGAGCCACACAACATGTCATTGTGTGACTCCAGGTTTACTTCGATATGATGGTTATTATATCAATATTTGCGCATAAAAGCATTTCCAGCACCATTTCCTACATAATACATTTTACAGACAAAAATATCCCATCTTGTCTATCGTATTTTGTTTTGTCGACATTTGGAAAGTTTACCGCCAAATTTGCTGTTTCCATCCGGCCTGTCGTGACATTTCTTATCCGACAAGTACTTACTCGCATAAAAAAGTTGATGGAAAACTGGTTACAGACACTGGTTGAAAATATGTCTTCTTGTCCATTGGAGACATTGGATCTTAGCTACATTGACAAACACTGGGTGGTCTTTGGGGCCATTGAATCTAAGCTCACCTGTCTTTGGGAACAGGGTTGACCCTGCATGCCTCCAACAGGAACTTGACCACCTCCACATGTCCTTCTGCTGCTGCCACATGGAGGGCTGTCCTTGAGTCATAGTCCCTCTGCTCCATGTCCATGGAAGACAGAGCAAACCTGGACACATTCCACAGAAGGACATTGATGAGTACTGTACAGCTGCCCAGATAGCACATACCACCTCTAGTCCCCATGTAGACACACAGGGAAACCTTACAAGGTCTCTGTCTGACACAGGGACAGATCTGGGATTTACTCTCCAAATATGTCAAAACATGCCATATTTCCTTTCATAGTAAATTTTTAAGGCCTATTTTTAAAGGCCTTATTGGCCAACATGGAGAAAATGCAGTGCTGTGTACCTCCTCAGTGCAGACACATCGCCAGTGTACGCAGCAAAGAGAAGATTGATGACCGACTTCACCTGAAAGACAACAGAGGCAGTTTGCATCAGTTTGCCTGTCAACCACTTTCCTTTATCACTATCAGTATCCTCCAGTAGATGGCGCTATTGCTTTTTAAAAAAGCACTCAGTCCAAAGACCTCCTTTTCAAGGGAATACGTCGCCTACATGCACATGAAGGCACCTTGGTGAACGTAGGGAAGTAGAAAAAGAGAGGAGAAGGAGAGAGTCTCCCAGTAAAACTCGACTCACCCTCTGGTCTCCGCCCTCCCTGCGAGGATCCAGCTTCTTGACAAAGTGCTTCAGGTTGTCGTAGTTGTGGAAGTTGCAAAGGGACACCAGATCCTGGAACAGAGCAATCACTGTCATGCTTTCTGCTGCTTTTCTAATCACCAACCAATCAATTAGATCACTGACGTAGAGACAGCAGATTGAAAGCTATCAGTTTCTCGTACCGTGCAGAACTGGATGCCTCGTACACTGTTACCCAGCTTGTCCAGTGGCGGGGACCAACACATGATACCCATGACGTTGGGCACCACCAGCAGGATGCCCCCTGCCACGCCTGACTTAGCTGGAAGTCCAACCTGCCAGACAGCATAGAGGAAGAGGTTAACAAGGCGTTAACACAGACAACAGTGTCAAAACATATCAGCATAGAGGAAGAGGTTAACAGGGAGTTAACACAGACAACAGTGTCAAAACATATCAGCATAGAGGAAGAGGTTAACAGGGAGTTAACACAGACAACAGTGTCAAAACATGTCAACATAGATGAAGGGCAGAGGATGGACTAACATCATGGAGTGGAAGACCTACTGCAGTGTCATGTATAATGCTTAAATGGTGGCAGATTGGAGACACAGTGGGAAAACGACAGAAAAACAGCAGACCAAAAACAGGCCAAACAGACAGTATGAAACAATGCTAAACAGGGTACAAATTAGGGTACTGAAAATTAGTATTGTAACCAGGGCCGGCCCGCCCATTAGGCAAGATTTGCCGATCGCCTAGGACGGCACTTGAATTTGGGGCGCCATTTTGACAATTGGCTGGTGCCCCTGATCGGCTACTACACCGCCGGTGGCACTCCAGCTGCCAGCTCATATTTCTGTGTTGCCTAGGGCGGCAGAACGTCCAGGGCCGCACCTGATTGTAACTCAAATCTGGTGCAAAGTCTGTTGTACATGGTCCCTGTCAAATCAACAAATACAAGTATTGAGGGAAGGAACTTGGCGACTCACGTGGAAAGCGAACTGTCCTGAGAAGTCGTACATGCCGCAGGAGTGCATGAGGCTCAGGGTGTTCCGTACTGCCTCCGGGCCCAGCACGCGCTCGCCTGTGATTGGACAGAAGCCGCCGTTGGCCAGGGTGGCCGCCATGACGCTAGCGCTTTCACAGGTCACCTCGATGGAACACAGCTAGAGTAGAATAGAATACTTGTAATATACCATAGGGAATAACAGCTAACAGAGAGAGAAAAACACAAAAAAGATATTTCTCTACTAAGCCCATTGAAATGATACAGCTTCAAACTCGAACCATGTTCAGAAAAAAATGCTCACTCGATTCCCACACCAATTCACCATGTATACATACACTGTCATCACAGCCAGTGTGTCTACGTATGCAGATGACTCAACACTATACACGTCAGCTACTAAAGCGAGTGAAATCACTGCAACACTTAACAAAGAGCTGCAGTTAGTTTCAGAATGGGGGGCAAGGAATAAGTTAGTCCTAAATATTTCAAAAACTAAAAGCATTGTATTTGGGACAAATCATTCAACTAAATCTTGTAATGAAAAATGTGTAAATTGAGCAAGTTGAGGTGAATAAACTGCTTGGAGTAACCGTGGATTGTAAATTGTCATGGCCAAAACATATTGATACAACAGTAGCTAAGATGGGGAGAAGTCTGTCCATAATAACACGCTACTCTGCCTTAACAACATTATCAACAAGGCAGGTCCTAAAGGCCCTGGTTCTGACGCACCTGGACTACTGTTCAGTCGTGTGGTCAGGTGCCACAAAGAGGGACTTAAGAAAGTTACAATTGGCTCAGAACAGGGCAGCGCGGCTGGCCTTTAAATGTACACGGAGAGCTAACATTAATAATATGCATGTAAATCTCAAAGTGGTTTTTGTAAGAAGTGTTTACAAGCTGAATGCACAGAGCTGTCTGTTTAAAGTACTAGCACAAAACTTGGACAACCATGCATATCCCACAAGACATCTCTTCACAACCCCCATTTCTAGAACAGACTATGGGAGGCGCACAGCACTACATAGAGCCATGGCTACATGGAACTCTATTCCACATCAGGTAACTGATGCAACCAGTAGAATCCGATCTTTTAAAAACTGTGAAGAGACACACGCACAGGTACAGACACGCATACGCACACACACTCTACACACATGTACATTGTAATATTGTTGTATGGTGGTATTAGACATGTCGTATTGTAGATACGTAGTGGTGTAATAATGTTATATGGTGGACTGTTTTATCTTTGGTTTTACGTGTGATGTAAGTGCCTTTAATGTGTTTGGACCCCAGGAAGAGGAGCTGCTGCCAAATCCAAATACTCACTTGGAAGTAGAGGTCTAAAATGGAGGTCATGTCTGTCCCCTCTGGAAAGCACTAGAAAGAAACAACAGTGATTTGATTTGACAGTCAGACAACGCCTAGTAAATATGCCTAGTAGAAATGTCAAAGTGATCTAGAAAAGGTACATTTGACTGGTGTAAAATGTGTGTGCTTGTTTCAGCTGTCACCAACCTTCTTCTCCTTCAGGTAGTATCCGATAGCAAAGTTCCGATCTCCGGACTCCCTCTCTGACTGGAATCTGGGTGCGGAGAGAGTTGTGTTGTTAGCTAGCAGGAACATTCGGAGTTCGGAGTTCTGTTTCGACTAAGTTAAATTCCAATTTGGTTCCAATTCTACTTTCCAAACCAGTAAAGCTATTTGTGTCGACATAGCCGCGGTTTGGGGGTGCAAAAACAATGACGGCTATTCGGTCTGCTAATACATGACTAGTAAAAGCCCATTACACTACTTTTATGAATTTAATCACAACATTTTAAGTTCTTTTTTTTCTTTCTTTTTTTTTTGATTTTTCAGGGGGTGTTGCAGCACCCTCAGCACCCCTACTTCCTGGTTTTTGATGTTGTTGAGATCAAGATTTATCTCCATGGCTGTTGTTTTTGTGGTGGTTATTCTAAAGCAGAATACAGTACTGATTGAAACTGAGAATCATACTAAAAATGCTAGTGATGAAAACAACACTGACGAATACTACGGCATGGAACCTGGCCAATGGTGGTGAGCAAAGGTGCTGAACCAAACCACAACCTCAAGTTCATCCTCTTGAGAACTCACGTGGCATTGCTGAAACCCACATACTCGTTTCCTGCCAGCTTGTTCATGAAGTTCATGACCTGCAATACAAAGTCCAAAGGTCAAAGTATACCCATCAATACAAAGATGATAATCTCAAAGAGTCAGCTCTAAACGTAAAAGAACTGGGTAGCGTTACTTACATAATCAAATTTCTCAGCGTTGCTTGCCCCTTGCTAAGAGAGAAACAGAAGAACACATAAGTATGAATAACTACATACTGTATATCAAATTAGATATACAGTTTATCACCTAGCTAGTGGGAATACCTTCAAATTCAAATTATTCCTAGATCAAATTAGCAATATCATTACAAGATCTGGTGATAATCAATAGTATGTACCCTAAAGAAAATAAGTTTAGTCCTAATATTACAAATATTTAGGATTAGTGGGCGAATAGCTAGTTGGAGATGAAATGAATCACTAATTAAATAGTCAAGGGTTTTAAAATGAGAAAAGAAGCTATCAAAAGACAAACTGTTCTGGGGATAAAACAATGTGTAGGATCTTTATGTGCAGATTAATTAGTGGTCATCACTTAATATTGTAGAACACATTGACTTCTGGGATATGTAGTGTGAGCTGAAGCTGAAGAGAGGAGGTACTACAGAAAGGAAACTTTAATAATACAATAATAATGCAAATAAACCAGTTAAATACATTCAAACAATAAAACACAAATAAGCGTCTATCATGATTTTGAGAACCATATTTTAGGAAGCTGGTGATTCTAACCTTTCAGTTTATTATCCAGGTTATAAGCAGTTTGTAAACCGTTTGTAAAATGCAGGTAACCAATAGCAACTACTACAACTGTAGCTTATTATAACAAATCCAGATGTTGTTAAATGGGGAAAAATAATTTAAAGAAAAACATTTACCAACGTCATTGACCTGTGGCAGTGGTCATAATTTCCCACAGATCTTAATGCTGTAAAATATGCAACAACAAATAAACCACAAACGCGGCTTCAAAAATACATTACAACGTTCCCATAGTTTAGTCACAGATTTTTTCACATTTTGAGAGACAGATCTGGTCTATATTACTGTATACAATAGCTTAGAATGCGGGGGCATCCAATCAGTGGATTGATTATTGAGCCCACCATTAGCAACCTTTACAGTGATTGGTTTAAAGTTATAAAGCAGAAAGATACCACATCATTACCCTGTCATCCAAATAACCAAATGACTGATAGGCTACAGATGTAGGATCTTAATTTGACCAATCACAGCAGGAAATGTAAACGTGTAGTGTATTCAAGGTTTAAAAAGGCTTCTACATTTTGTAATTTCCACTTTAAAATGTCAAGACTTGATTTGCCGTAACGAAAAATGTATCAACCCCTACAAAAAATTTCCATTTATTATAATTCACACAATTTACATTTCTTGTTGCTGCAGGATTATTTACCTGCTGTAGCAAACTGGCTCAAATTAAAATTGTACATCTGTATATGACTAGGTGTAATATTTTGTGTACTGTACTATGTACCATATTGAGTACATTTATTTATTTTTTATTTAACCTTTATTTAAAAATAGGCAAGTCAGTTAAGAACAAATTCTTATTTACAATGACAGCCTACACCGGCCAAACCCGGACAACACTGGGCCAATTGTGTGCCGCCCTATGGGACTCCCAATCACGGCCGGTTGTGATACAGCCTGGATTCGAACCAGGGTGTCTGTAGTGACGCCTCTAGCACTAAGATGCAGTGCCTTAGACCACTGCGCCACTCTGTATCAATAAAATAACATGTTAACATGAATTACTCCTTATAGAGTTGCTATTACTTACAGGTTTTATTCCTATAAACTCGTAGACAGGATAATCATACAGCACCTTTCCATCAGAGTTCAACCCCAAATCAAACCAGATAGGAAAACTCAAGGCTTCATTCAGTTACTTGGCTTGGTTGTGGTTGAGATTGATGAGTAGCCAGGACTCATCTATCTGGGTCCATATGCCATGTTACGTTGAAATATGGAACAAAGTGCTAGTCTTGTTTTGAAGGTGGTAATGTAGTCGCTACACTGTCTTCATCTAAGACAGACAGTTGTGCTGTTAAATTAGCCCCTAAAGCTATAGATATGGGCTTTGGCTACATACTGTACAGCAAGAGAAAAAGGTACCTGCAGCCATTAATTATTGGAGATGAAACCTAATTTCTGCAGACAAAGAAGATCTAAAGAGCTGAGAGAGAAGATCTAAAGAGCCGAGAGAGAAGATCTAAAGAGCCGAGAGAGAAGATCTAAAGAGCCGAGAGAGAAGATCTAAAGAGCCGAGAGAGAAGATCTAAAGAGCCGAGAGAGAAGATCTAAAGAGCCGAGAGAGAAGATCGAAAGAGCCGAGAGAGAAGATCTAAAGAGCCGAGAGAGAAGATCTAAAGAGCCGAGAGAGAAGATCTAAAGGTATTATTTCTCGGAATGCATTGAAGGTGAAAGAGAAGTCATTTGGACAGAGTTTGTATCATTAGCTTAGTTTACGGTATGTGACAGTTTAAAGTTTAGTATGAAACAAACGTAGTTCCTCACGTGGATATGGTAAATGGGCTTGTGGTGGGTTATGCAGTAACAACACTACAGAAGACTTATGCACACAACATACATTTATGTGTCCCCTCTTGGTTCTAGTCTTCAGCGAGGCACCTACAATACATTGGAGGTGAATGTGTTTTACCCTACAATATCTCATAATAAACACACAGAGAATTCATCACAGTTTCAGCAGCAGAGGGTGCGCTGCTCCCATAGTAAGCTATTTCTAACAGCACTTCCTGACTAATAGCCAATAGCAAAGATGTTCTACTCCTCTCAGCCAATAGCCAGCCAGGTTGGCTTTGCCTCAAAGACATAAGATTTAAGCAGGCGACGGATGCACAGAACACACCCACATATTGATCTTTCATTCATATACCAAAGCAGTTTTACCCATGATTAATGCATGGATTTATCTATATGGCTGGGCTGGTTGGACCAATCAGAGGCCCGACACACTAGCGCTGTCTCACACAGACTCAGCCTTGTGTGTACTGTATGGGCTATGTGCATAACTGAGAGGCAGGCAGGCAGCTCACTGATGCTTTCACCAAACAAATCCCCTTTCAGCTGAATTATCTAGTCTTAATCTCTCCATGTAGAGTACAGTGCAGGCTGGTAATCTGGCTAAAGCAATAAAGTCCCCCCTGCTATTGAATTTATTTAGAACGTAATTCAATACAACTTTGTCACTCCAGAGGTGACAAGGTACGTACAGAACTGAACTAACGTATTTTGTAGACTAGCGTTGGTACAACTATCCACTGTACTGAACAAAGGCATGGATCAATGTTTATTTATGTTTCCCTCCCCCCAAAAAACATCATTATCTAAAATTCAAATGTTATTTACCTTTAGGAGGGACGTGCACACAATAGCGCCGGCGTTAACCATAGGGTTATGTGGTTTATCTGTGGGGAAATCATTGTAATGTTACATTATAACATGTTTACAGATGCAGTGGACAGAGTATACGTTCATACACAGCGAGGTTACATTTTCTGTCGCCACGCGTTACTCAACCCATTCAATGTTAGAAGCAAATATGTAACGTTGACCTTGAAGAGAGGAAATTAACAGGATAACAAACAGATGGATAATGAATGAATGAATGAATGAATGAATGAATGAATGAATGAATGAATGCTCATGGGACCACGGCTGCCTTTGTAGTCTAGAGACCAGACGCGTGGTAATGAGGCACATAGCCATGTACTGTAGGTCTGTTGTGTTACGCCACTTCCCCTTCCACTTCCCCTAAACCCTATAATCTTCTTACGCAATCACACACACAAAACCAGGAAAAAACAACATTCCACTGCTACCTGGTTGCCTAAACTGACTAGATAACGTGGTCAATAGGAGAGAGGGCATAAAACCCAAAACCGACTTGGGATTTAAGGAAACCCTGCGCTAAACTAAACCCGAGTCGCAATCTAAAGAGCTCAGATAGCATCAATTACCAACGGACACGGCAATCAGAACAACGGGTTACACTGCCTTGATTTGATTTGATAAGGCTTGATTTGAGAGCGTGACAACTGCTGCTATCCATATAGCTTGTGTAAGTGCTTTCTACTTAAAGCTGAAATACGCAGAAGGTGAAACATTGACACTGTTCCTGCCAGCACAGTTGTTATTGCTTTTGTTGCGTTGAGGAGACGGAGGAGAGGAGCATCCAGCATCGTGAAGGAAATGTGCATCACATCCTCTTGTGTTCTATCGAGCGTGCAACGATGTTCAAATTTGTCAGAGGGAACAACGTGTTCGTCGTTTGGAGTTACTTCCTTGTTGCAATATCGCAAACGGACGCGGCAGTTTCACAAAGTACGGATTCCAAACTAGGATCTTACCAAAGATATGATACATGAGGTTGTTGTTGTTATTCTCCAGGTCTACGTAGACTATTGCAGATTGAGTAGAGTGTATGGACATTGAGAGCCTATGTACTGATTCTATCCGGCTGCACCAACACCTTTCATTAAAATTACATAACACTACCATGGCAACAGACTGCACCACAGGCTGGATCACCTTGCACTGAATCACATGACAACCCACCCAGAGGGACTACTTTCTCTCTTAATCAACCCGGACAACTGCCTTGTCCAATGTATGTATACAAGATATAAATTATTCTATGAAAGGACATTATCTTTTCACAGGGTATGCTAGGTTTTAGGTAAAATAGTACCACCTGAGCAGCACTGTGTTGTAACTAACACCTCGGTTGTCAGTTCTGCGTGTGAAATTAACAGCCACACAGCGAGCAGTGGAGCTCCAGACAGACTGGTGCTGCCTGCGACCATAGAATGACAGAATCTCATTCTGGATCTCTGAAGATTTTATGACCCCAGCCACTCTAGTATTTTATATCTCTATGTGTGCGACCCTCACCTTCCTCATTGAGGAATAGTTTGTTGAAGCGCAGGCCGCTGGGCTCTTTGCCGATGAAACGGTGCACATACTCTGTCCCGTGGTCGTGCACGGCGATGGCATACTTCAGTGGCTTTACACATGACTGCAGGCAGAACGGGACTTTGGTGTCCCCCGCTGTGTGTCTAAAGAAGGGATGGAGAGAGGGGAAGGGATGGAGGGAGGGGATGAGTGGGGGAGAGAAACAGGAGAAAAAGGGAATGTCTCATTATGTAGGGTAACTAATTATCTACTTTACAGTGAGTGACATTGTCATTGACGCTGTCACAATGCTGCTGTAGGCAGTTAGACAGGAACTGTGCGTCAAAATGGAAAGTGTTCCATCTTGGCTGTAGAAATACAAATGTTTTCTACTACATGCTTCCTACACGTTAAACGGGACTGTAGCTACTGTACCTCTGTCCATCCACAGTGCATATGGACACGGCCCAGAGGTCCGGGCTGAACCTTGCCAGCTGGGGAATGTAGTCAGCCACCTACACAACACAACAAAACACAACACAAAACACTCAACACTTACCATTCACCGTGGCCATTTAAACGGGAAATGGTCATCACCACCATCACCATGCCGTCTCACTGACCCCGGGGCCCCTCCCTCACTCACCTGTCCCCCGCCCAGATTTTTGGCATTCTCATAGAGCGCGTCGATTTCGGAGGCGAAGGACACAAAGTCGGGGATAACAAACTTCTTCCTGAAGGCCTGGGTGAGCAGCACGATGTTGCTCTGGACACACCTGGGGAGGAAAGGAGGCCGTGGGTGAGCAGCGCGATGTTGCTCTGGACACACCAGGAGACGGTGGTGTTTATGTTAGGTACCAGAGTCTCCTTATGACTAGTGTAACACACAGAGTCCCGTGTGCTTCAGTTGGTAGAGCATGGCACTTGCCACGCCAGGGTCGCGGGTTCAATACCCGCTGCGGCCACCCATACGTAACCCTATGCATGCAAGTAGCTTTGGATCAAAGCGTCTGATAAATGGCATGTATAACTGCATTGTTATTGTACACATGATACAGGGAATAGATAACTGGGAGGAATTAGCTCATAGATTTGTATAAGATGGTATATGAAATCAGATATCTATTTACCCTGTACTAGCTCTGCTACTGTGTATTTACTGTATAGGCGTCTCATCCTATAAATAGCTTCCTCCCAGCTGGCTTCCAGTCACTCCTCCTAGCATGTTTGTGCAGCTCCTAGTGTGTCGTCTTATGCTCTGCATCTTGCAGGGTGGCTTGCCTACAGTGTTGGTCACTGGGCTACGTGTGCTATGTCACATGGCATCACCTCGGGTTATAAACAGGAACAGTCTTTTGTTTTTGTTGAACTACTGTAATGAAGAAGCAAATATCAGCTGATCTGGAAATAGGAAACAGTTCATGTGATCGCAGAGATGAGTCTCTTGACAAATTGCCATTTATTATGCTAAAATGAATGGGATTGATGTGACCTTGACAATCTGAAAGGACTAGGCTATAACATGCTTCCTTATGAAGCCTGAAAGATGATGAATAATTCATGACTTGGAATGCATTGAAATGCGCAAATGCTTCTAAGGAACCTGAATAAGTTATGACCTACATGAACTGTGTTCAAATAAAGGAGGTATACAAATGACCACTAACGCCTTCTGTTCTAGGTATAGAGTCTAGAGTGTTCTGGAACTAGAACTAACTTGTTATAGAACCCAGCTCTAGTGGCTTTACTTCTTGAAGAAGTCTAGATAAACATCGTTTATAGCTTCTGTTCTACACCCCAGTTCTAGAGCCTGTCTTACTTCTTGAAGAGGTGTCGGTCCAGGTTTCCATCGGAGGTGGTCTTCATGATGACTTTCAGGTTCTCCATACATTCCTTCAGCCGGGGGTCTCCGGTCCGAAGCCCTGTGGCTTTCAGCGCCTGCAGAAAGCATGGCTCACGATTATCATGTTAATTACATGTTTACTATGTTTAATCTCATGCTTATAACAAGGTTACAATTTAATGGTATATTATACTACATTTCATGACAGATTTAATGTAAATGTCAAGATTAATAAGGCCTATTGAATAAACTGCTCTTCCATGACAGCTAGCGGGAGATCAACATTTCACCATAGAAATAGAATGAATTCCAATGTAACACGAATCTAATTCTATTAATGTCAGCCCAAGCAAGGGGCCAGACGTGAGTGAGCTATTGCTTCCTGGTTCAGCCAGAGTAGTAACAAGCCTTATACTCAGCTATACAGTATAAGGCTGTGGCAGTAACCATGACACAGCAGGCACCATTAGCTATACTACCATCCAGCTGGCCGAACCATGTGGCTGCCTGGTTGGCTCTGGCCTGACACTCACTGTGGTGAATTTGTGAGCTGGGATTTTTTCTGCGCCTCCAGCGATGGTGTAGAAGAGCAGATCCTCCAGACTGGGCAGGAGGCCTGCCTTCCTTCTCCTGGGACACACACACACACACACACACACACACACACACACACACACACACACACACACACACACACACACACACACACACACACACACACACACACACACACACACACACACACACAGTGAGTGAGGAACAGCCAGGGTTCTCTAAAGGCACTGGGGAACTGCAGCAGGGGGGCAGGGTTAACTAGCTATAATACTGTAGAGAGGTGATGAGTATTTCACGTTACAGCCCCAGCTTTAAGGAAAGGGTTTGAACACTGCTTCCAAAACACCAGACAGATAGGTTCAGTTAAGAATGTCACTTGAATGGTTCAAGGAGAGTTCAGAGAATTTGAATAGAAAATATCTTGTTTGCATGGATATTCAATCATAAATAAGGTAAGCTTTGTTGGTTTCATGTCAATTTAAATACATGCATGTCAGTTACAAATTATAGTGTCAAGTTTTAGCTTGAAGTGAGTCATTTGCCTATTTACTGACTGGTATTATGCATAGCGGCTCCAAATCCGTTCCACTCACTCTGGGAGAGGAGAGTTAGTACAGTCTGTTAGAGGTAGATAGGAGGTGTACTGTAGTTAGGCCTAAACGAGGTGTATGTATTTCATCCTGGTTCCCCATACACCAAATAGGATCTCTGAAGGAGGTGGAGCACAGGCTCAGTCAGTCCCGCAAGGCATCATGGGACAGACAGGCAATAGCTCCGTAGCCTGCCCTAGCGATTAAGAAGACGTCACAACGTTTACAAAAAAAAATGATAAAGGGCTTTATTAGAGGTAGAGGGTCAAATCCCCTCATCAGCCTCCCAGGAACGACTCAGATTCCAGACACCGCATGTCTTGGTTTAATAGGATCTCTGCCATTTTGGAATTGTTTTGAACCGCATTTGTTTGTTTTTTGTCTTATTTGTTAATGACTGTGATTCTTTTATCAAGTCGTCCTATTTTGTTGTGGTCATTGGTCCATTTCTGGAGTCGTTTCTGGATTGCTGATGCCTGCCAGAGAGGAATGTAAGAACAAACAGTCAGTGGGGCGGCTGGGGACGTCAAGCGCAGTCGCTTGTAGGGGCTGAGGACATTTTGAGGTAGAGAAATAAAGCCCTTGAATTGAAATGAAGACAGAACACTCAGCAGCCGCAAGGCTTAGCCTGGAAACACTACAGCACATCTACACCAGAATGAATATAGAAATTGAGACGTATACTTACACACCAAGGCAAAAGCAAGCGGATCAAACGAAAAAAAGGGGGAGAGATTATGCAGAGTAAGTGAGCGGTACTAGAACAAACTCGGTGACATAGTGCATCGTCATCATCGTCAAGCAGATGGCCTACTGATAGACACACAGATCAATGGACTAACATACACATTCAATATTTAGGACACGTCCAACACTGCACAGCAACACTGAAAACCATGGCATGGCAGAACCTGCAAAAAAAAAATATATATATATACAGTGGGGAGAACAAGTATTTGATACACTGCCGATTTTGCAGGTTTTCCTACTTACAAAGCATGTAGAGGTCTCCTAATTATCATAGGTACACTTCAACTGTGAGAGACGGAATCTAAAACAAAAATCCAGAAAATCACATTGTATGATTTCTAAATAATTAATTTGCATTTTATTGCATGACATAAGTATTTGATCACCTACCAACCAGTAAGAATTCCGTCTCTCACAGACCTGTTAGTTTTTATTTAAGAAGCCCTCCTGTTCTCCACTCATTACCTGTATTAACTGCACCTGTTTGAACTCGTTACCTGTATAAAAGACACCTGTCCACACACTCAATCAAACAGACTCCACACACTCAATCAAACAGCTGTGTAAGGACATCAGGATAAAATTGTATACCTGCACAAGGCTGGGATGGGCTACAGGACAATAGGCAAGCAGCTTGGTGAGAAGGCAACAACTGTTGGCACAATTATTTGAAAATGGAAGAAGTTCAAGATGACGGTCAATCTCCCTCGGTCTGGGGCACCATACAAGATCTCACCTCGTGGGGCATCAATGATCATGAGGAAGGTGAGGGATCAGGCCAGAACTACACGGCAGGACCTGGTCAATGACCTGAAGAGAGCTGGGACCACAGTCTCAAAGAAAACCATTAGTAACACACTACGCCATCATGGATTAAAATCCTGCAGCGCACGCAAGGTCCCCCTGCTCAAGCCAGCGCATGTCCAGGCCCGTCTGAAGTTTGCCAATGACCATCTGGATGATCCAGAGGAGGAATGGGAGAAGGTCATGTGGTCTGTTGAGACAAAAATATAGCTTTTTGGTCTAAACTCCACTCGCCGTGTTTGGAGGAAGAAGAAGGATGAGTACAACCCCAAGAACACCATCCCAACCGTGAAGCATGGAGGTGGAAACATCATTCTTTGGGGATGCTTTTCTGCAAAGGGGACAGGACGACTGCACCGTATTGAGGGGAGGATGGATGGGGCCATGTATCGCGAGATCTTGGCCAACAACCTCCTTCCCTCAGTAAGAGCATTGAAGATGGGTCGTGGCTGGGTCTTCCAGCATGACAACGACCCGAAACACACAGCCAGGGCAACAAAGGAGTGGCTCCGTAAGAAGCATCTCAAGGTCCTGGAGTGGCCTAGCCAGTCTCCAGACCTGAACCCAATAGAAAATCTTTGGAGGGAGCTGAAAGTCCGTATTGCCCAGCGACAGCCCCGAAACCTGAAGGATCTGGATGGAGGAGTGGGCCAAAATCCCTGCTGCAGTGTGTGCAAACCTGGTCAAGAACTACAGGAAACGTATGATCTCTGTAATTGCAAACAAAGGTTTCTGTACCAAATATTAAGTTCTGCTTTTCTGATGTATCAAATACTTATGTCATGCAATAAAATGCAAATGAATTACTTAAAAATCATACAATGTGATTTTGTGGATTTTTGTTTTAGATTCCGTCACTCACAGTTGAAGTGTACCTATGATAAAAATTACAGACTTCTACATGCTTTGTAAGTAGGAAAACCTGCAAAATCGGCAGTGTATCAAATACTTGTTCTCCCCACTGTATATTACAGCAAAGCACACTGTGAAACAAAACATTAAACTGAGGACATATGTTGTGTTCCAAACTGTCCATATGGACATCCCCCTCTCTGCTTCATGTCTCCAAGCCCTTGCCCTCACCCCAGGATAATAGGAAGTCCAAACAGACAGGCTATTAGAAGGTGTGAAACATCTGGCCTGGTGCTGACTATGCTCCGTTAATTCATTCTCACTCAGCCTTAGCTGGCCTTCCTCCCCTCTCCTCTCCTCTCCTCCCCTCTCCTCCCCTTCCCCTGCCTGGCCTCTGTCTCCCTGCAGCTTTGCGAGCATGTAGAGAGTGTGCCTCATCAGAAGCCCTGCACGGAGCCCACCACATAGCCTAGCCCTCAAAAGCCTGACCCACTTTTGGGGCTCTCCTGGCCATAGTTTCTGGTGACCAGAGGCTGTGACTTGGTGTCACTGATCCTCCTTAATACTTGGGAAAGCTGCCAAGCCTAGCCTACAGTCAGTGTGTCATACACATCGACTGTGTTATTTATACACTGGAGTTCAATTGAGTTCAATAAGCATGAACAAGGCAGCGTGACTACTTCAACCGTGGCCAAATTAAAATGAACAATCTATGCAAAATAGAATTCTTTAATTCATGTGTGGGCTAGCCTGCAATTCTTGAGATAACAGTAATAACATGGTCCTAGGCCTAAATGCTAGCAACTTCAAGGCAGAGCTCTGATGAATATGTTTGCGCCTGACACAAACATTAGCCGACTTGATCGAGTCATTTTGGCTACCATTTTTACTCGAACCCATTTATCAGCCTGGTTTCACTGCCTCCAAGATGTCACTGCAAATTGGTCCGAAGTGCATTGATCATAGTCTGTTGACAGGAGGGAACCACAAAAATCAATCTGAGTCAGGGGCAGTCTGAAGGACTCCATCTCAATTCACTCACAATATGCTGCAGCTGCACACGCTAACACAATGCAACCCAGGAACAGAAACAACTGCTTTGGTGATGTTACCGTAAAACAGATACATAGCAAAACCAGAAAAGGAAAAACCTTTAAATTGACCAATAGGACTAGGCCTATAGACTGTGTATTGATTATTATGATCTGGGTACAAAGCTATAGGTCTAACTAGGCTACCTTCCAGCAGAGAACCCATTTGGACTGACTAGGTCTAATGTTTGTGTGTCTGTGACTGAACCTACCCGGACGGAGGATGTTGTTATTGTTGTTGTCAATAATGTACGACAGATGGTTGACAACAGCTAAAGCAAATGTACCATGGATAAAACAAGAAGGGCGCCTGCTAAACTGTGGGAAATGAGGCATATCATTACCAGTAGATGCATTTCTTTTCTGGGAAAAAACAAACTGACTGGATGTGACTTCCTGGCAGCATTCATAGCCTAGGTCGACTCTACACCTGTCTGCAGTAAAATGCATGAGTAAACTCAGGAGTTTCTTCCCCATTATCATGTGACTATTTTGTTTTTCTCATAAGAGGGACTCCATTCACAGCACACAGATGAGAGATTAGGATTAGGATAGAATACCTGTAACCCTCTGTGGGAGAATGAATCAAATTGAGCCATCAAATGTTATGTATGACTAGAAACTGGGTCTAGAGAGAAAACTCTCTTAGCTTGTTCCTCTCTGGGGTTAATGTATTACTGTTCGCTGTACCAGCTCTCCCAGGCACAAAGAGTTATTGGTGACTATGACGTGATGCTCAAATTAAAGCCACTGACTGGGGCAATAGTAGCAAGTGTGTCTGCTGCACACGAGGATGTGCAGGCTTTGACAGCAGGGAATTGTCAGGTGAGTCATGTTTTTGCAGTGAGAAATTATGCAATAAACTGGCATTACCCCAATCAGGCTAGTTGGTATGGCCTAATGATTTCACATCCAAATTGGGTGTAAGATCCCTCCAAGCCTAAGATCCCACCAAGCCTATTAAAGCTAGGCCTAAATGCAAGGAAACTGATCCACTGTCAAAGAGATGGTCATCAGGATAATACACTGTAGCTTATGTAAAGCCACATCCATTATAATTTAAAAAATGCTAGCCCCCTAGATGACATCCACCCCCATTCCCAAATCCCCACTGACTATCACACTAGATCCAAAATGCCAATCTACCCATTCTGATGCAGCAAGCATCACTCTGCCCAGTCTGCAGTGTCAGATCTGAGACTGTCTCCATGGTAATAGACTTCCAGGATTCTAAAGTGTCTGACTCTGCAAGATTGGCTGAGAGGAGATTTGATCAAATTATTTGCTCATAATGGACATTCAATAGCCTACCCTAGGCCGTCATTGTAAATAAGAATATGTTCTTAACTGACTTGCCTAGTTAAATAGACGTTAAATAATAACAAAATAATTTAAAATAGCCTACCCTTTACCAACGTCTTTTTAAATAGCTAAGTGGTCCCTGTCACCATGGACAGCACTAATATTGGACAGTTTCCCTTGGCAGAGCATGGCAGTAAATAAATAGCCGGCCTAACACGACAAGAACAAATACTCACTATCCGATAAGATATTCATGATATGCCAACTCAAATGGAGATTTCCAATGTAGAGATGTGTCCAAAACATACAAGTTGTTGAAACACCCAACTATGAATTAGCATGCCATTATTACCATGCTATATAGCCTGCAAGAAACTATAGAATGAGAGGCTGTTCAGTATTCAAGTACAATGACACTCGTGACAGAGAGAACAGATGGAGAGAAGAGATTTCTCTAGAGATGCAGAAAACAATAAAAACACAGCTTGATGACTGACCTCCAGGTGTCATTGACTGAACACTACAGGCAATCGGGTCTCTAACTCTGGGGAAAATGAAAATCCCTTTCTGATAGAGGCTAAGGCCTGGAAGGAGCGTACATGGCTTTACAATTATTCCTGCCAGATATTAACTATAGTAATGTTATTATAGGCTATTACTGTTAGAATAATATTATAACAGTGCTCTTTTATAGACATTATAATTTCATAACAATCCAATCCATTAATCTGTAAACTTCAACACACAGGCTAGACTGCATGACTACATTAACATGGGCCTATAAAGGGGGCTTATGTGAAATTCACCAACAGTTCCCTGGAAGAAGCTATTCTGCTCGATGCGTGAGACCTTTCTATGCAAGCATCCTCCTGTCATACTGACACAGCCTAGCTGTGTCAACACCAAAGCAAAGACACTGTATGAGGCCAGCACAGGTGTGCAGGACTGATGGAATATGGGTCTCTTTGATTCTTCAGAACTGAAACTGTCGGGACCCAGGTCAGGTTAACAACATCTCTATACAAATGAGGACTGCATAATTTATTGCAGTTCATTAGTAACTAGATGTTTGATAGACTCAGTCCATGTGATTATTCTGAATAATTTGAGGTAGAATAATTTGACCGGCTAGCTAACGGTACTCACTTCTCGGCTGCTGCCTCCTTGGTGGCGGTTTCGTTGCTGGTGGCGGTGTCATTTTTGGTGTCCGTTGACGGTGGCACCGAACCGTCGTGGCTCTTGGTGGAGAGGTACCGAGTTCCGCGGCTGTTGATAGTGTATGGCGTAGCTCTCCATCCAACCCCATGCTGGAGACACTTTACTTTGATCACCGATCTGACATCTGTACAGGCGGTGCTAAAGCAATACGCGACTGATGGTGACGTTTTTCTGGCGATACATGTCAAAGGGCGCTTCAGGTTGGATTGAAACAACTCCTTGAGCACTACTGAAGACCGAAAATGTAACATTTCAATCCTATCACGCTAAATAGTGTAACGTTTATAACTCAGCTAGCTGGATATTGAATAAATATGAAGCAATATATTCCAAATGTGATGGGTCTCGGTCGTGAAGAACGGTTCAGTCAATGAGTCACGATTCTCAAATGTTTTCTAGTGGACAAAACCGCTCATTCACGCCCAACTCGACTCCTATTGGCTCCTGGCAGCGCGTAAACCCATCCTCGGATTGGCTGGTCTTGTTGGCTGTCATTCATGCTAATTTCCTGTTAATCATGGCTTCAAAGGTACCGTGTGAATGTGACCAAAGATGATGAATATACTGATAAGACACATGTCTGTCCGCCGCACTAACAATGGAAGTCGTTGTCCACAAATCGGCCCGGCGGGCTGTCTAGCTCCCGCCCGTCCTTTCTTTTGATTAGTGGATCTAAATATTGTAATCCATATTTGATTATTTGATGAGGGTTGTTGACGTCAACCGCCTGTATTCAGTGGAGAGAGATGCTATGCTACTAGCCTGAATCCATGAGACAACTCGGATATAAAGTGTTTTTTTTCCCTCAACGTTGCCGGGATGGCACGTGTCCTACGTATGTCAGTAAACTCGTAACAATTTAAGCATTACGAAACTTATATTCGATCAAATAAACCTCAGTTAGCAAATAAGCCATACATGTTTTGTTGTTGACCGAATTCGGCACTCTCATTGACCTCCATACAGAAACACCTTGATTGGTGGGCGAAACAACGAACAAACGGCACCTGCTGGACGAAGACAGATTTTCCGGTGAGTTGGGCTCTCTCTTCAAATCAAATCTCTTCCTCTCTGATGTGATCGACATCTAGCAATTGGTGCTTTTTGAGGTCGTTTTGGTTTTCGATTTCTGATTCGATTCGATTTTTAAACATTAAATGCATTGTGAGTCAAAAAAATTGTGAACATTCAATTGCCAAAACATTTAACATATTCCATTGTTTCTGTCAAGTCCGCATAGAAAAATAGGAAATGACTATGAAATATTAAAATATTTCATTTGTGTATATTACTAATAATTTTAAATTCCTTAAAGTCATAATCTCATCTCTGCTCAGGCAGTAGCAGCCAAACAGCCATCGAACATGATCTCTGTTCTCCCCATACTGTACTGTCTTGAGTCATTCTATTTTAGCTAGGCTAGCCTGGCTAAGTACAGTCCATTCGGAAAGTATTCAGACCTCTTGACGTTTTACTGATATATAACAATTACATAAAGTTGAAGTCGGAAGTTCACATACACTTAGGTTGAAGTCATTAAAACTCATTTTTCAACCACTCCACAGATTCCATGTTAACAAACTATAGTTTTGGCAAGTTGGTTAGGACATCTACTTTGTGCATGACACAAGTAATTCTTCCAACAATTGTTTACAGACAGATTATTTCACTTATAATTCACTATATCACAATTCCAGTGGGTCAGAAGTTTACATACACTAAGTTGACTGTGCCTTTAAACAGCTTGGAAAATTCCAGAAAATGATGTCATGGCTTTAGAAGCTTTTGATAGGCTAATTTACATAATTTGAGTCAATTGGAGGTGTACCTGTGGATGTGTTTCAAGGCCTACCTTCAAACTCAGTGCCTCTTTGCTCGACATCATGGGAAAATCAAAAGAAATCAGCCAAGACTTCAGAAAAAAAATTGTAGACCTCCACAAGTCTGGTTCATCCTTGGGAGCAATTTCCAAACGCCTGAAGGTACCACGTTCATCTGTACAAACAATAGTACGCAAGTATAAACACCATAGGACCACGCAGCCGTCATATCGCTCAGGAAGGAGACGCGTTCTGTCTCCTAGAGATGAACGTACTTTGGTGCGAAAAGTGCAAATCAATCCCAGAACAACAGCAAAGGACCTTGTGAAGATGCTGGAGGAAACAGGTACAAAAGTATCTATATCCACAGTAAAACGAGTCCTATATCGACATAAACTGAAAGGCCGCTCAGCAAGGAAGAAGCCACTGTTCCAAAACCGCCATAAAAAAGTCAGACTACGGTTTGCAACTGCACACTGTTCCAAAACCGCCATAAAAAAGTCAGACTACGGTTTGCAACTGCACATGGGGACAAATGTCATGCTTTTTGGAGAAATGTCCTGGAAATGTCCTGAAACAAACATCTATCTATCTATCTATCTATCTATCTATCTATCTATCTATCTATCTATCTATCTATCTATCTATCTATCTATCTATCTATCTATCTATCTATCTATCTATCTATCTATCTATCTATCTATCTATCTATCTATCTATCTATCTATCTATCTATCTATCTATCAGCTAGCTAGCTGGGTCTTCCAAATGGACAATGATCCCAAGCATACTTCCAAAGTTGTGGCAAAATGGCTCAAGGACAACAAAGTCAAGGTATTGGAGTGGCCGTCACAAAGCCCTTACCTCAAACCTATAGAACATTTGTGGGCAGAACTGAAAAAGTGTGTGCGAGCAAGGAGGCCTACAAACCTGACTCAGTTACACCAGTTCTGTAAGGAGGAATGGGCCAAAATTCACCCAACTTATTGTGGGAAGCTTGTGGAAGGCTCCCTAAAACATTTGACCCAAGTTAAACAATTTAAAGGCAATGCTACCAAATACTAATTGAGTATATGTAAACTTCTGACCCACTGGGAATGTGATGGAAGAAATAAAAACTCAAATAAATCATTCTCTCTACTATTATTCTGACATTTCACATTCTTAAAATAAAGTGGTGATCCTAACTGACCTAAGACAGGGAATTTTTACTAGGATTAAATGTCAGGAATAGAGAAACTGAGTTTAGATGTAGTTGGCTAAGGTGTATGTAAACTTCCGACTTCAACTGTAAGTATTCAGACCCTTTACTCAGTACTTTGTTGAAGCACCTTTGGCAGCGATTACAGCCTCGATTCTTCTTGGGTATGACGCTACAAGCTTGGCACACCTGTATTTGGGGAGTTTCTTCTCTGTAGATCCTCTCAAGCTCTGTCAGGTTGGATGTGGATTGTCGCTGCACAGCTATTTTCATGTCTCTCCAGAAATGTTAGATTGGGTTCAAGTCCGGGCTCTGGCTGGGCCACTCTTGGCCACTCAAGGATCTATCTGTACTTTGCTCCGTTTATTTTTGACTAGTCTCCCAGTCCCTGCCACCACCATGCTTCACCGTAGGGAAGCGGGTCGAGAGTTTCAAGTTCCTTGGTGTCCACATCACCAACAAACTATCATGGTCCAAACACACCAAGACAGTCGTGAAGAGGGCTTGACAATACCTTTTCCCCCTTAGGAGACTGAAAAGATTTGGCATGGGTCCCCAGATCCTCAAAAAAGAGCATAATGACCGGTTGCATCACTGTCTGGTATGGCAACTGCGCTGCATCTGACCGTAAGCAGCTACAGAGGGTAGTGCGTACGGCCCAGTACATCACTGGGGCTAAGCTTCCTGCCATCCAGGACCTATATACTAGGCGGTGTCAGAGGAAGGCCCCAAAAATTGTCAAAGACTCCAGTCAACCAAGTCATAGACTGTTCTCTCTGCTACCGCACGGCAAGCGGTACCGGAACGCCAAGTCTGGGACCAAAAGGCTCCTTACCAGCTTCTACCCCCAAGCCATAAGACTACTGAACAATTAATCAAATGGCCACCCGGACTATTTACATTAATACCCCCCCAACTCTTTGTTTTTACACTGCTGCTACCCCCTGTATATAGCCTAGTCATTGTTATTTTATTGTGTTACTTTTTATTACATTTTTAAATATTTAGTAAATATTTTTTAAACTCTATTTATTGAACTGTATTGTTGGTTAAGGTTTGTAAGTAAGCATTTCACGGTAAGGTCTACATCTGTATTCGGCGCATGTGACAAATAACATTTGTTTTGATTCTCTGTTGCTAATCAGCATTTTACATTTGTTTGAGTAAATTGAGGTGAATATAGTGAGAAGAGAATAGAGAATTACATGGCCATTACGATAGAGAATTACATGGCCATCAAAACGTCACGCCTGGGTAAACCTACACGAAACACAGAGCTTTTATGAAGTAGTTCTAAAATCCCAGACGCAAAAATGAATGGGGAAAAAATGATTGGCACCATTACCGGGGTTTTACCGCTAGATGTTGGGCTACCATTGCCCGGCCACAGTGCCGTAGTATTTGCTAGGTTGCGCTCTGAAGTTGTTTCCATCCGGAATATTAACAAGAGGACACTGTATATTAAACCTTCTCCACATTTGCTGGAGTGGTGGAACAGCGCAGAAGAGAAACTCCCCCGACAGTTTTTTAAAATTCTCGTCAAGACCAGAATGTGGGGGATCTATATAGTTTCAGGGGTTTATTTTGTGCCTGGCTACGTTTTTGTTATCTGGTTATCTGTAGGCAGTTGGCGTGTAGCCTACACATACCAGCATTTTGTGTAATTGAATTTTAGGCTACCGGTAACTGCATTTCCCCAAAACCTTTATAATTTTCCTGTGATGTTTTATTGACGTGTGCAGTGATTAAAAAAAAAATGCTGTAATGTCTGTTTGACTGCCCATGTGACATTAAACTAGAGCGGCATTTTGTGGTAACTTGACAAGGAATGTCCACACATGTTTCAATGTTAATTGCCTTTACTTGAAAATAAAGGTGTACAGCAGCCATGTACAAACGGTAGAATACTACGAGCGACATAGCTAATTTAACATAAGGAAGGGTCCCGTTTAAAGCCGCGACTCTGGGCGATGACATTACAGGAGGGTGAAGGTCATGGTTAATACCAATGTCCATAATGACTGTGCTTACATGAATAGAAATACTACTATAGCGCAGTTAACTACAATTCAGTAGGAATTATTTGTATAGTGTCCACCGGTTTAACACATTTGTACAATGACCAGAATAAACAATGTAGTCCATTTGTTTGTAGAGAAAGTCAAGTTGCTTTTCACTGAAGTTAACTGAATCTGAGCATAAAATGGGCCAATTTGAGAATTACCACTGGGGTGATTATTTCTCAAACCTTTCGTCACTTTCACAGTGCAGGCAGCTGTAGGCCTACCATCCCGCTGCATTTGTCTCTCTTGCTGCTCAGAGAGGAGAGGAAGAATGTACCTTTCTAAAAGTTTAAAACCCCTCCTTTAAAATTATTTTCTGTATACTGTAATTTTCATCTCGCTCATGAAAGCATTATTGGTTGTATACTGACACCTCCTGGACAACATGTATATTGCAGCCAATGAGTGAAACAGCATAAATGCTAGCTTCTACACAACCTATACACAAACTCAAAGCTCTCTCATAGAAACATAAAAACAAACAAAAATACACAAAAAACTGTGATGGTGGTGCCGAGTAGGACGAGCACACTGACAAATGAATACATGCAGAGAATAAAATATCTATTATGTCCTTACAGTTCACAGGAACACAATTACAGGGTAAGCCAGGGGTTTCCACATTGTTTTTACATAAAAAAAATAAGTGCGACCACACCATGTGAAAAAAGTGATGTAATCAACAGCCAATGTTTACTTTTTAAAATGAGGGCTATGACGGTCTGTTACAAATCAGTCTGACAGTACTTTTGACAGTATTTCCAGTACTTTTGGCAGTATTTTGCAGTACTTTTGACAGTATTTCCATCTGACAAATCAGTCTGACCATACTTTTGACAGTATTTCCATCTGACAAATCAGTCTGACCATACTTTTGACAGTATTTCCATCTGACAAATCAGTCTAACTATACTTTTGACAGTATTTCCATCTGAAGGAAATATATTGAAATGCATCAGAATGTTATTGAGAAGTTTTAGAAGATCATCAGGCAATAATGTTGTATCTTCTGTGTAGAAAATAACATTATCATTGATAACGTTATTTTTCCCCCAGTCTGGTTTTATGAGTCCAGCTCTGTTTGTTGACATTATAGAGGGAAACAGAATAGTATTTTGTTGGGTAAACGGTTCAAAAGATAGAGCCACATTTGTAGGAAGAAAACAGAAACCGCTCTGTTTATTACAACTGCATCTCGCGGCTACCCGTTCTATGAACCAAGCGCAATTCTATTTATTTTTTTCCCGCGACTCTAATTTTTCAAATTAGCGACCCCGCATGGGGCCACGACCCACACCTTGTCCATAGACTGCGTACAGGGTAAGGAAACACATTTGTACATTTGTAATTTGCGTGAACTATCTCTTTAAACAAAGCAACTCCTGAACTTTACACTCTGATAAAAAAACTGTTAAAATAAAACAAACAAACAAATAACTAACTAATCGTTTATTAGTTGCACAATTGGAGAAGATGAGGGGATAATTCACTTGATACCCACCTCTGTTCAAACACTATTAGTTTCATGCTTTGTTCAACTGGGGTGATGGCGCGTTCACCAGATCACACCCACGCAGTTTAGCAGTCGGGCTGAGCTCGCTCCCACTGCCTGTAGAGCCGCCGCCCACAATCACTATTGCCATGGCAACACATCAGTGACTTGCATTGGCAGGGAGGCCATCACACAGGGCTGAGACTGGGAGGATGGGAGGGAGGTAGCTACACGTGTGGGTGTTCAGTGATGAGTTGACCTGATCTCAGGAGAAAATCTGTGTGTGTGTGTGATAGAGAGCGAGAGCGAGATAGAGGGAGGAGAGAGCGCGAGGGAGTGTGTGTGTGTGTGTGTGTGTGAGAGAGATTGGGCGAAAGAGAGAGATGTGAAATATGAAAAGGACTTGCGTCAGAGTGAGCAGAGTGAGTCATCGGGCAGTTTCAGAATGTTTTAACATGACGGTGATGCAAATGCTTTACCCCAGACAGCGGCTCATCATCCCTTTCTTTTTTAAGAAGAGAAAGTGTTGACTGGACCACATTCAGTCTGTCTGTCAGCACTCATTATACCTTATAAATACCAGTGTAGGTTCTCTGCCATAGAACATTTTAGCTGTCTAGCTGTAAAAATAAATAAATAAATCTTCTAAATGTTATTTTTAATAATAATGTATGAACAAATGTGACAACATGGAAAATATAATTAATATATATTATTAATATTCATATAATTTTCCTTATTTCTGGATCAGACAAATATTATACCATTAATGAGAAAAACAACCACCATAAAAAATAAAGTTTAATAATGTTCATGTGCTGTATAACAAATAAAATATATTAGTGTTTAAAAAAAACAGGTGCATATCTACTGTGTAGGCAAGACTAACTTGATCACTTACGATAACAGTGATACGAACATGAATCAATGTACTATTAACATCTTGACTATCTATCACACTGCTGGACATGCGTTGGTCTGTGAACATTATATGACACTGATTCAACTAAACCAGTACAAAAGACAGAACAGACGGTGGGCCCAGAAAGTATGTACTTAGTACTTAAACAGTACTTACAAAAGTATTGCATTTGTTGCAGTCTAATTGAGCTAGAGAGACTATTATTACAAAACTGTAGTGACTACGGTGACTCCAAAAAAAGACCAACAGACTCTAGAGCAAGACAGATTTACATGTCGGAAACACAACATTAAACAACCATCTGAGAGCTAATTCTAACATACAAACATCTTGAATTATACATTGGTGGTCACAGGTGAAACACTGGTAGGATCTAAGACTACTAGGCTAAGTAACGTTAACATCTTATGATACCATACACTTGTTTTCTCTAACAACAGTTATTCGGTTTTTGCTCTACACACATAAACACTGTATTGAGATTGACACCAACACTACACTGACAAAACCCTGCTTTTGGGATTAGGCTAATATTATTGTAATACTAGAGGCCGAATTGGCCCAGTGATAAATGTATTAAAACCCAACTTTCTGGAGTGCAACAATATAACAGATAGTGATAGGGGCAAAAATCGATACAGTTACATATCGGGATATTCTTTTTGACAATATATCGCAACATATTATTTTTGTGCTTGTTAGTACAAAAACTCCAGTATTTTTCCTTCTATAGCTTGTTATCCATCTTCTTCGTAAATGGTGAGCCACCTGGCTTTTAGCACATTTATTCACGACTGATCAAAACATATATTTATTCATGACTCTCTCTTGACCCTCTCCAGTTGACATGGTGAGCAATATGTTTGGAACGTTGAATCGCAATAAAATTGCATATCGTATTGGCACCAAAGTAGAGTGAAAATATCATATTGTGAGGTCCCTGGCAATTCCCAGCCCTAATAATAGACCAGGGGCAATACTCAATAAAATGGGTAATTCAATTAATGTTGTGTTGAGGTTCAAATTCTTACAGTAAAAGATCGAGCAAACATGTGTTTGACAGACTTATCAAGGAAACTCGATTGGGGCAGACTGGCCATTTGGCATTTCGGGCAAATGCCAGATGGGCTGGTACATTTTGTCTATCTAAACAGTTTTTTTTTTTTAGCACAATTATCATGATCTGGCTAATAATGGGGGCCTCAATGGAAAACATGGGCCGGTATGGGGGCCTTGAGGATAGAAATGGGCCGGTGTAGGGCCCTCAAAGTAAAAAAAAAATGCCAGGGACGATTTCTGGTCCCAGTCTGTCCCTGGGCCAACCTATCCCATAACACTGATCTGAACTCTAAGTGGAGTTCTATACACAAAACATTCTGCAGCCTCAGTTTAATTTACAGTACCGCTCATAAATACATACAGTACATACAGTAGCAGGAAGTAAAACTATAATTTCTCCTCTACAGATAGCTCTCTCTTTTTTTACCTTTGATTAAAACAGAATCCTACTGTATTCTTTACGGTACATCAGTTGCCCACCGATAGAACACAACAAGCCAAAAATAGCTTGAGGTAAAAATAATATTATTTTTATTATATATAGCCTGATCCATCATCCTGACCACTGCGTTCTCGTTTTACTTAACGTCATTCAAATTCAGGTAGCAAGACAGAATGTAAGCTCAGGAGATCAGGATGGTTGTACAAGGCTACTTTTCGCACCCATCATTCTTAAATAACATCACGTACAATCAATCAATCAATAAATACATAAAGACCTATACAGCATGAAAGGTATCCTGTTAAAGGACATCCCTGTTCAGTTTTCCCCATTACTGAATCTATGCTCTAGTCTAGACGCTTTGGCAAAACAACTTAGACAAAATTAAAGAAAATAAATGCTATTTCTGAGGCAACGTTGGTTGTTAAGGCTCTACTGTGGCTGTGTTGTTTAGTATCCATTGATTTGACTGAGATAGATGCTTCTTGTAAAAAGTTTAAAGGATGACAAAAACTGGATGGGGAAAAAGACGAAGAATGGGAGGCACTATGTGGAATCCTCTGGTTCTGATTTGACGGTCTTCCTGTCAGTGTGGTTGGCCGCTTGATGCGAGGATCCATTCTCTAAGATTAAATGCAACCCCAAGAAAATATAATCAGAATACAATTTTATGATCATATACCTTTTCACTCATACTGTAGCTTGAATGTAGGCAGTTGTATGCATGCAACAGACCATTACTAATACTACTGTTTGTAATGTGTATGTATGTTAATACATGATTAAACATATGTGACTCAAGAGTGAACATACATTTGCATGAGTAGTGCTGTACCTGTTGCTGGTGTTTTGGCCTCATCTGTGTTATGGTTATTATGGTAACGTTTGAGCTCATTGGCTAGCTGCTTCCCCAGGGGAAGCTCCCCCTCCACCACACTCTTACTGGCCACTCGCAAGTTCATTGGTCGCTCGTCTGAAAACACGCATAAACACACAGACAAACAAACATGAGGGCATGGATAAACCATTGAGATACACGCTGCCATAATACAGGATCAATTCCATTGGCACTGCTGTTACTGTATCGTTCAAGAAGCTGCTTAAATGATACAAAAAATGACATTAACATTCTGTCTCTCAAAATCTTGAGAGATCTGATGCGCATTTGATGTGGGCCCGAGTTTATACACCACTCTGTGCCAAAAAAGCTTTTAAACTCTTCTTCTCATTCAACTTGAATAATATGCTTTTAATAGCTTATGAAGGAGACAGAATGAGAGAGGGAGAGAGGAGAGAGACAAAGAGAGCGAGATTGAGAGAGAGAGAGAGAGAGAGAGGGAGAGAGAGAGAGAGAGAGAGAGAGAGAGACGCCCCTGGGCAGCAACATGGCGGAGGAGGTAAACAGGCGTGGGAGAGTTAATGACAGGTGCAGAGAGAGGATAATTATGGGTAACATGAATATAATGAGCTGTCAGGAGTATGGGCCGCTCAAATTAGAAAAGGATGAGTGAGAAAAGGATGAAAATGGGATGAGTCCCTGAGGGATAGCTAACGGCTTCATACAGTTATGATTCCTCCTCACTTTGAGAAGTGTGGAGAAAAAAAAGATACAAACTGATTCCCTGACTTATAAAATAAGATTTGAAGGCTGGAAATGGTGATTCGCAGAGCTGTGAATTTGGAGAGCGAGGATAGCACTCATGTACGATCACACCACAAAGAGAGAGATGAGGAGACAGACAGTACCATTACCTTGGGACTCTGTGCTTTTGTCTACTGACGTGCCGTTGGTGCCTGGAGCCTCACTGAGGTACTTCAAAGCCCCTGCAGGTATCCTCCAGTCCAGAGCGTGTAACCTCTCCTGTATCGCCGCATCATGGAGGATCTCCATCTGTCTGGCTAACAGACGGTCCAACTGCACCTGTTAAAACACAATGCATTTACAGCTCCTACTCTTTTCTGCTGGCTACAATAGTGTAACATTGTAGTGTAAAAAAGATGCGTCCAAAAATGGCCGTGTCTCCTGTAATGTTCACATTTTAGAATCCACTTTTCAAGCATGTTACCTGAAGGTTTCTCCCAACTATCTCCTCTCCTTTGGACTTGGCGCAGGCTAGCTGTTCCCTCAGTATGCCCTGTCTCATGTGGATGGCCTGCAGAGCCTCCTGGATGTCAAAGAAGTTCTCCTCTGTCTTTATTATTTTAGGAGAAGGCTCATCTCTGTCGCTGCAGCGAGACCTACAGTGGAGAAGACGATACATTATCTTCTTTGTATGCAGAGAAACATTTAAAGATATGGAAAGCATAGTCTGAACATGACATTAATCATACCCTACCATAATTTACATAACTCAAAGATATGTCTGTAAAATTTAACACATTACAGTAATTCGTTCCATAGTAATAACCATGAGGAGAAAATGTATTTAGCACGTAAATAAGTCACCTATGCTTCCTAACTTCCCTTAGCATTGCTAACTCTAAAAGGCAAGGTTGCGTGAGGTGCAGTGGAGGAGAGTGGCTCTTACTTGCTGGTCCTGTAGGTGTATTTGTAGGTGACCTCTCTGGAGATCTGCCTGGCCAGACCAAACAGCTCGTCTCTACGGGTCAGTAGCACCATGTCTCTCATACACAGCTGGGCTGCTGCTTCGTTCACTGTCAGCTGAAAGACAGAACACCGATGACGATAAGTCAAATTGTCAACTATAACTGGAGATGCACAATTCTGTCAGCGAACTCTTCAGTTGTAACTTATAGATAGATAGATAGATAGATAGATAGATAGATAGATAGATAGATAGATAGATAGATAGATAGATAGATAGATAGATAGATAGATAGATAGATAGATAGATAGATAGATAGATAGATAGATACTTTATTGATCCCCAGGGGGAAATTTCTTTGTCAAGCAGCTACAACAAAACATAGGGCAGGTGCAAAATGCCAGAACGAAAATACACAAAAGACAGATACATGATACATAGAGCATCTACCACGACCGACCTACTTTTAGACAGCTGTAGCAAGCACCCACTTTTTTCTTCAGGCGATTTTACCTTTCTGAAGTTTTCACCTCTCATTTCTGGAACTGTTTGCCACTTGTACTGCACTGCCACTGAGCAGACTAGCCTAGCACTGCAAAAGGATCCCATCTCTTATCCCTACCTCATGAAGCGTCAGTTGTTTGCCGTCCCTCCTCTTCGAGTCGAAGCGTCCGTAGATGGCGCTATACTTCCTGATCTCCTCCTCTCTCCTTGGATCGTCGTCGCTCATATCAAAGATGTGGCTAATCATCTTGGCAAGTTTCTTATTGTTCTTCAGCTGCTCTTTGACCTCCGCAGGGTCACTCTTGGGCAGGGCCGGGGTCATCCGGTCCACACACTCCAGGACAGACTGCAAAGCTCCAGCGTCAAGTGCCTCCAGACCCTCTCGGGGGGACGTCGGAGACCCCCGGTCGGACGGAGAGAGGCTCTGTTCACTGTCGTTGCTGTGACCCGACCAGAAGCGCCCCTCGCTGCCGCTCTGCAGTGGAGACCCCCCTGACACTCTGTCCCTGGCCACTTCCAGCTTTCCTGGATCCTGACATGTCGCAGCCATGATTTTGGGTACTTTGACATGGGTCTCACCACGGGCGCTGTTGTTAGCCCCTCGCTCCGCACTGACTGGCGTTGGTGACCCCTCGGGTAACTTATAGACGGGTATACTACACACGGGTACAGATGTCAGGGGCTGATTAAACAACGTTGGATTGGTGACCCAGTCTCGCAGGGATTTCTGGAGCCTCCGGACGTGCAGGGGCTTGCTGGCCATGCCCACCAGAGCCATAATCTCTAAGAACTCCTCCTCCCCGGCCTCACAGAGCTGCTGCACGTCATCTCCTCCCTGCTGGATGAAGGCCTCGTAGTAGTACAGCAGGTTGGCCCTCTGGAGGATTCGGTAGAGCTGCAGCTCCCCCAGAGTTCTGGGCAACGCCGCCGCCATGCCTGGGAGAGAGAACACAAGACGGGATGGGCAAGAGGTTGTGCCTGACCAGAGAGTGTTGGTGTATGTGTGTGTGCCCGTGCCTGTGATTTGGGGGTCTGTGTGTGTGTGACTGACTGGCTGACTGACCGAGAGAGGAAGAGGCACTCCCTCCACTCCGTCTGAGTTTCCTTTGTAAGTTAGCCTGCCTGTTAAGCCCAGGGACCCAGTACTAGGGCTGCAGACGGAACAGTGGCGGTTAGCAGTTAGAGTCCTGCTAGTTGCTAATGGGACCACATGCCACACTCCTCCTTTGCAGCATGCGTAGGTGGCTTCTCTCTCTATCACACACACTGGCTCCACTTGCTTTAGCCAAGGGATTGTTAACTACCCATTTCTTCCAAGTAAGAGGACTATTTTACAAATAATTAAATATTGCTGAACGACCTTTAGTTAGGTGAATAATATAATTTGATTGTTTATCATCAATGTGAATTCAGAGAGTGTTTGCAAACGACTGCACAGACACCACCTGCTATTCCATTATTCCTCAGTTCATGACAGGTCTGCACTTGCAGGCCTACAACTACTTTATATCCACTGCTGTCAAAACCTCTGAGCAAAATGCAAAGCAACTTGAAAAAAACTCAACCTTCCACAGAACCTAGCAAATCAAGAGGCATTCAATACATCACAATCACATAGGCAAATCAAGACAATGTGATCATGGAATATTTGCACAAATCAATCCAGCTAAATAGAAAAACACACCAAAAGCAAAAAGGTAATGCAGCACCAGACTCAATGTCACTCAAAACCGGTCTTGCAAGTAAATCCACATCAGGAAGATGTGAAAAAATACCATTGTCGGCAATAATAGAACAGTGCTGCAACATTGTATCAAGGCTACAACTTGTTTCATTATTGTCATAGCCCAATAACTTCTTCGAACGACGTATTTTAATTGTTACATACCTGGTGAACTTTGGTCCACTTTCGTTTCCTTTATCTAATTGTTACAATGTATCAGCACAGTATAGCCTGAACTGCCATACACTGTAACTGAAGAAACGGTAGATCCAAAAGACGCTCTCTAATTTCCTAACACGCGCGATCTCTGCCCTAAAAAGTATTCGCGTTATTTGACAACGTTTACTTTCGCTCCTTCGCCTCCTTGAATAGAAATACGATTGTGTTGAACGTCTCTAGACTAGATGAGTGTTAGCTGCCTGCTCACCTACCCCCCTCCTCCACGGCTATTGAAATTGGGATATTCCGCGGTTGCTACAGCGCTCACTCCCACGCGCCTGCGTGACGCAAATCCTGGCGTGGGCGGACAGGGGCGTGGGAGGCTTCTGCATGGAATACCAAACACCACATCTCAGCAGCGGCAGAGGCAGGCAGCGCCGGTCAACTGGGACCGTATGCGTAGAGTAGAGTAGACCCTAAAACGCCCTATAGGCTATATGACTGTACAGAAGTGAAACTATTGACATTTCACGTAGACTAATACGGATTGCCTCATATCATCTATGATGTAATTAGGTTATTTGATCTTCTAATTTCTCCACTCTTTGGATAAAACACTTTAGTATATGCAAATTGATGTTTCTATGCAAACATTTATTTTCGGTCTCTTGCCATGACACTTAAGTGGCGCCTTGTGTCTTACCCATAAGATTACTCTCAGAAGTGAGGCAGTGAGTGGGCATATAGGCAGGGACAGAAGTGGGACTTTGTCCTATGTGTGCATGGGAACCAAAAACCTTTCTCTAAGGACTTACACCCACCCACACAAATCTCTGTCTGGCACCAGCCCTTTTTACTCTCTTTCCAAATATACTCTCAGACTTGTGCATTGCCCATTTCACACTGGGCGTGGACTGTCTACAGGACACATAATCAACTCACAGGATAAGATGTTCATTCTGTGTCCTTCACTGTCATGTGAACATAAACTTATTTTCACAGTATTATCACAAGTTATAGACAGGAGGAATGCTTATTCTCTCTAGAGACACAGCAGAAAGCTTCCTGCTTCCTGTTATAATAACTAAATCTGCTTCTGTATCAATGAGCTATTTCTGGCAAGTAGGCCATGCAGCCACAGCACTCAGTACAGCCTTAGGGAGATGATGAGGCTTTGTTTTTATCCTGGAAAATAGAATATCTAGAATCTACACACACTGCTACTGAACAAACTCTCAGCGCACATTTCTTGTACTCATGAGAAAAGAGACTCAGAAGCATGATACACTAACTAACTACTATCTATATTTGCAGAGCTACTTTTTTCAGCTGAATTTTAATTAAAAATTATAATTATGAGTATCTAGTTACAGAGCTAGGCTACTACTTCAGCTGCTAAACATGTTTACCAAGAAGGTGAATTATCAGGATAATTGAGTAGAGGAGCATGTAGTGTATTTCACATCCTTTTGAAGCTATGAGACCAGAGAACAGAGAAACTATTTACAGTACTTTACTGCATTATCTTTTATGAAGAAGATTAATGATGAAGATAGGTAATTGAGTCAGTGCATCACAAATGGCACCCTATTCCCTACATAGCGCACTACCTTTGACCAGAGCCCTATGGGGAATATGTTGCCATTTAGGACACAGACGGAGTAGAGGAGCAGCTGTTGTGTGGTTTTAATGATTTGTTTTCCACACAGCCAGGCACGGCCAGGATAACATGGAACAGGTAAGTTCAGCCCAGATAGTTTCCAGCAGCACACCTACTCCTTTAATCCTGTCTGGGAATGGCCCTGACCTGCCAGAGCCCACGCCCTCACACTCACACTCACACTCACACTCACACTCACACTCACACACACACACACACACACACACACACACTCCGAATACACCCGAATTGATGCCATGCACCCTGTTACAGGGCTATATATAGGCTACATATTTTCCATTGAATATGTCCACTTATAGAGATGAGGTAACATATCTATTTTCCATTGAATATGTCCACTTTTAGAGATGAGATAACCAATATATTTTCTATTGAATATGTCCACTTTTAGAGATGAGATAACCAATATATTTTCTATTGAATATGTCCACTTTTAGAGATGAGATATCAGATATATTTTACATTGAATAAGTCCACTTATAGAGATGAGATAACAGATATATTTTCCATTGAATATGTCCACTTATAGAGATGAGATAACATATATATTTTCCAATGAATATGTGTCAGGCTCTGGCCATAGAGAAGCCTTTGGCTCCTCTATTTAGCCATTGTCAGAACCTGACAGATCTAGTATGTCTAGTTCTGTGGTGTTTTGTGTTGGGTCCCCAATTAGAGGCTGCTGCTGCCATGCGTTTTCTCTGATTGGGGATCCTACTTAAGTTCTCATGTCCCACACCTTTGCGTGGTTCATTGTCGTATATGTATATAGTTGGAGTGTCTGTATTGTAAGTACTTCGTCTTGTGTTTGTTAGTTACTTCATTTAGTATATTTAATTAAATAAATATGATGTCGAACTACTACTGCGCTGCACCTTGGTCTGCTTACACACCCAGTCGTGACGATATGTCCACTTATAGAGATGATATAACAGATATTTTCCATTTGCCTCTTATCGTTTTAGCGGTACTGTATTTCAGATTTCTATGTGTTCTTTTTAAAAGTGTTCTGTACCTTTTTACTGTTGTACCAATTGCAAACACATTTCACCAACACCAACGCACGTGTGAGCTTGTCAGCCCCTCGCCCTACCCTGTGATAACACCCCCACACACACCAAAGGAAGCTTCCTGGTCTCAAAATGGTTAAGATGAAAGACATGAATAACACATCAATTACAATATAATTAATTCAATATTGACAGACATGAACTCTTATGCAGGTGTTATAACACATTATGCATTATACACTCTAAAAGTGAATAGTTTAGTTTTGTTAGTGAGTGAAAAATAAAATGTGTAGGTGAACCTTTAGCAGTATGTAATGTATAACCCATTACTTTGTGTGTGTTTTTTGTGTTCGATGCAATGAGCATCTTATGTCTGAGTGAGCATGTGTCTGCGAGCTAAGTGTGGGCGGAAGTGTGTGTGTGGGCGGAAGTGTGTGTGTGGGTGTTTTTATGTGGGTGGGAGTTGTCAGAAAAAAATGAGATACTACAATCTTAGAAATGATGTGGTAGTATTAATACAATAATCTTCGGACATTTTTTAGATCAATGTCACTATGTTGATTGTGCATCTCTCTATATGTTCATAAATGCAGCAGCTAAGAATTCCCAGTGAATTCTCCCAGTAAATAGTGGTCTGTCGATACAACACAAACGCGCCAAACTACTACCTAGTGATGAACACAGAGGCAGGCTAGGATTGATCGGCCCACACTCAGGGTCCGTGGTGGGCTTCTCAGAGTCATAATGAAAGGAGATTACATTTCTAAACCCAGGGGGTTTTACCCATGTGGGTGGGCCTACGATCACGCTGGTTCCAGAGACCCCTCACCGCCCACCGCCTAGCCCAGCTAATGTGTGTCAAATGATCCTCCAATGTACTCACTCACTCACTTATCCCCGTCACGACTGGGCTGGCTCATAGGGCAACAACAAAGGCTCTCCACTTCTGGCGGTCTTCGGCCATCTTCCCCACTGTGCACCAGCTCTGATGGTGTTGGAGCTCAATCTGCTAAAGCAGAGGGACGTTTCTAACTATCACCTCGCGTAGATGCCAGGTCTAGACTCGTGCTCTTAAATGACAGTTTAATGTTATCATTTATTTGAGAGACATTTTATTGTATAAGATAACCCAGTTCCCTTTATAAAAACTAGTACGACTGATGAAACAAACTATACAAACAAGAAAATGAGTAAAACTAATGTTGATATTCTCTTTGAAGCGAAAGCCAGACAATTTTGCATGATTATTTCCGTTAAGTTTTTGATCTCAACCCAACAGGCACGAAACACAACAGGGGATTAGGGTCCTCCCACTCACACGCCCACCCACAAAACAAGTCCCTGACTCAATCACAAAACCTCAGCAACTTAGTTTGCCTCACATGTACTTCACAGTACTTATCACACGTACTTATCCAAAGGGCTGGGTCCGTTTCTCTCTCGCCGCAATTATTTAAGTGCTGAAATGTTAAGTCAAAGATCTTTTGTATTTATTATGTATCCCCATTCTTCCTGGGGACCAGCAAAATTAAGGCAGTCCATACCATTTTAAAAACATAACAATACATTCACAAACACGCTGTGTGCCCTCAGGCCCCTACTCCACCACTATCGCACATCTATAACACAAAATCCATGTGTGTGTATAGTGTGCATGTTATCGTGTGTGTGTGTGTACATGTGTCTGTGTATATGTTTGTGTTGCTTCACAGTCCCCGCTGATTCATAAGGTGTATTTTTTATCTGTTTTACAAATCACATTCTACTGCTCGCATCAGTTACTTGATGTGGAATAGAGTCATGGCTCTATGTAGTACTGTGCGCCTCCCATAGTCTGTTCTGGACTTGGGGACTGTGAAGAGACCCCTGGTGGCATGTCTTGTGGGGTTATGCATGGATGTCCGAGCATTCAACATGTCAATACCTCTCATAAAAACAAGTAGTGATGAAGTCAATCTCTCCTCCACTGAGCCAGCTCTCTGTGTACATCCAAGGGCCAGCCGTGCTGCCCTGTTCTGAGCCAATTGCAATTTTCCTAAGTCCTTTTTTGTGGCACCTAACCACACGACTGAACAGTAGTCCAGGTGCGACAGAACCAGGGCCTTTAGGACCTGCCTTGTTGATAATGTTGTTAAGGCAGAGTAGCGTGTTATTATGGACAAACTTCTCCCCATCTTAGCTACTGTTGTATCAATATTTTTTGACCATGACAATTTACAATCCAGGGTTACTCCAAGCAGTTTAGTCACCTCAACTTGCTCAATTTCTACATTATTTATTAAAATATTTAGTTGAGGTTTAGGGTTTAGTGAATGATTTATCCCAAATACAATGCTTTTAGTTTTAGAAATATTTAAGACTAACTTATTCCTTGCCACCCATTCTGAAACTAACTGCAACAGCTGTTAAGTGTTGCAGTCATTTCAGTCGCTGTAGTAGCTGACGTGTATAGAATTTAGTTATCCGCATACATAGACACTCTGGCTTTACTCAAAGCCAGTGGCATGTCATTAGTAAAGATTGAAACAAATAAAGGGCCTAGACCGCTTCCCTGGGGAATTCCTGATTCTACCTGGATTATGTTGGAGAGGCTTCCATTAAAGAAGACCCTCTGTGTTCTGTTAGACAGATAACTCTTTATCCACAATATAGCAGGGGGTGTAAAGCCATAACAAATACGTTTTTCAGCAGCAGACTATGATCAATAATGCCAAAAGCCGCAATGAAGTCTAACAAAACACAATATGTTTATCATACATTTCTCTAAGCCAATCATCAGTCATTTGTGTAAGTGCTGTGCTTGTTGAATGTCCTTCCCTATAAGCATGTTGAAAGTTGTTTCTGGTCAAACACAATTTCTTCAAAAAGTTTACTACGGGTTGGTAACAGGCTAATTGGTTGGCTATTTGAGCCAGAAAGGGGGGCTTTACTATTCTTACGTAGCGGAATTACTTTTTCTTACCTCCAAGACTGGGGTCACAGACATTCTAGAAGGCTTAAATTGAAAATATGGAAAATAGGAGTGGCAATATCGTCCGCTATTATCCTCAGTCATTTTCCATCCAAGTTGTCATTGCTGATAGACAACAATTACAATGCTTGTCTTTCATAATATGGTCAAATATACTTGGTTGTGTAGTGTCAGTGTTTGTTGCTGGCATGGCATGCCTAAGTTTGCTAATCTTGCCAATGAAAAAAATCATTAAAGTAGTTGGCAATATCAGTTGGTTTTGTGATGAATGAGCCGTCTGATTCAATGAATGAATGCTGAGTTTGCCTTTTTTCCCAAAATTTAATTTAAGGTGCTCCCAACCTTTTCACTATCATTCTTTATGTAATTTATCTGTGTTTCATAGTGTAGTTTCTTCAGCCATTATTCAGTTTGCGATCAACTGCTTCGATCTCCAAGAATCCACTACTTAGGCCTAAATGGCTGTGGATTGGGGAGTCACTACTCTTTCACACTGTCCTTGCTCCTTGGACCCTATGGCTTTGCAGCCCAACAGGGTATTGGTGGGAGTAACCATGGCTCTGAGCTCCCCTGCTGTGCCTCCTGCAGGCTAAGGCTGGGGCTGCTGTGGGCTGTGGGCTGTACTGATCAGCCCACGGAGAGCCTGGCCCTGTAGGTGTCATGTATGGTTGTATTGATGACGGCAGAGACAAAGCCTCTCACTGTGTCATACAGGGGCACTTTTTCCTCACTCTGCTGGACATCCTGGGTTGTGCTCAGTAGGGCACACAGACACCATAGCAAAACTGTTGGCAATGGAAAGCAATTTGACACACATGTGCTCTAATTTGACACATTCAGGTAGTAGGCCTAGGCTATCTAAAAATGTGTTCCACCAACTTAACAATATGACCCTGGTGACTGTATGTGCTCTTATGTATAGAACTGCATCAGTTGCATTGGAAATCAAATCAGGCATTTTAATTTACTAGATGTTGTCAAAAGATCATAGGCCTACAATATACACAAAACACATAATAATAATAATGAATTTAACTTGTATAGCGCTTTTCATGAAATAAAACGGTCTGAACATTCCAATAAAATTCAATGCCTCTCCGCTATAGCATGTAGTGCATGTTGTACTATACTGGAGTGTTTTTAAAAGATCACACAGGCTTACACAATATCACACCTATCATAATCAGCATGATTATTACCATGTGTAGCTATTTCATCAGTGCAGAATTATCAGTGTACGGGGCAAATAAATAAAAGGACGCTTCTACAACAGTCCCATGATGCCCTACTGAACATGGCAGCTGTCTGGTCCTATCATGTCCTAGCATGTTGGAGTGTCCACACCACAGGCATAAATAGGACCAGTCCATGACTCAACACATTCAGCAAAGCCATACATTCCCACAAGGCATTGGAGCGGACTAATGTACGTGCGTGTCCGTGTGGTCAAGAGTAAACAAATATTATACTGGTGTTTGCCTCAATAAGATCGTTGGGAATGTCATCATTTTTTATTAGACTTTCAAATGAACTGATTCATAGAGTACTTTCAGATTAACTGATTCATTGAGTACTTTCAGATTAACTGATTCATAGAGTACTTTCAGATTAACTGATTCATAGAGTACTTTCAGATGAACTGATTCATAGAGTACTTTCAGCTTAACTGATTCATAGAGTACTTTCAGCTTAACTGATTCATAGAGTACTTTCAGTTTAACTGATTCATAGAGTGCAGCTGATGGAGGAACCTTAAGGTAAAATGTGCAAATGATTAATTCCTTAGATGTAGACAACAGGCGTAACAATATTGGATAAGACATCTGTCTTGTCTCTTGAGACTTGTAGTAGAATCACTTTATTTAGAGTAAACTAATAACGATGGATTCGGGGGGGAAACAATAAGTCTAATTAATTAACTATTTTTCTCAATCTTTAGCATCAATATTAGCTTTATATTCTCTGCCGAGACGAGGGAAGTTGCAGAAGGCATTGTGGTGTAGTTTCTGAGGGAGAACACTGTTACTGTCCTCCTACACAGCAACAGCAAGCACACGCTGACCTCAACCTCCCCCTAACACACGCGCGCGCACTTAGGGTTAGTACTTGAATATGGTACACTACTGCCACCAAGTGTCTACTCTTGGGATTTTAAAAACATGCCTGAATAGACTAGCTATAATATAATTGAGACACCAGAAGAGCAGTGAAAGTTCATGATTTCTCTACAAATACATTTTTATTGTATATACATATAGTTTCATCCCAAGAGTCAAAGTAATACATGATTGTCAGAAGCTCGTGCAGGAAGACACAGATGAAATAAATACATTAGATTCTACAAGGCAACAATCCCTTTTGATCCTTTCTAGATCAAATTCTATTTACACAATGTCAGATGGCACACACACACACAGAAAGCTTATCATTTGGTACTTTTTACAGCACAGTCATCGATGTTGAGTAATGCTGACTGCTCCATACCCCTTAACTACTGTACATGTAACAGGGACAAAAGGAGACACTCGAGTGAATGCAAGTACATGCTCTAAACTCAAGCCTTTAATCTACTGCCGGAAAGGGTTTGTACTAGACAGATGATGTGAAGCCTCAAAGTTACCATGTAAAAAGGCAGGGTGCTCCACAGAGTTCCCCTGGTCTGGTAGGGGAGAGGGCTGGGATTCGGGGTGCTCTGTGGGGTGGGCCTTGCTAGGTACGCTGCTGGGGGAACCGTTATGGTGGCGTGGTGACTCCTGTTGCTCTGTGCTGTGTTCAGTCTCCACTGCCTGGTATTCAGAAGAGCTCTGATCATTTTGCTCCTGGCAACAGACAAGAGAATTTAACATCATTGGCTAATCCATCGTGACAAAATGTTTTGGATACACTAAAGAGATAACCAAACCATGCACTAAACTAGTAGTCCAAACACAGGCACATTGAACATTTGACCACATTCACGTCACAAAGACAGTGTTGAATTCACCTCTACAGTGCACACAAAGAACAAACACAGTCTCACCTTTCTTTAGTTCACATGGAGGCGTGGGGAGAAATCGTTCACATATTGTCACTGTTAATCATACGATATAAAAATAAATCCCATTGAAATAAAATATTTAAAAGGCTATAAAAAAAACATGAATTGGCTTAATTCTTGAACGTTCGATTCGCACATCTGAGGACAAGAGTTCTCGTTGAGATTTTACACATCTTTATAAAGATGGCCATCATTCATCATCCTACCTGCAGCGGCTGTGTCTCAGAGGGTAGACTACTCTTCGTCATGCAGTACATCTCTCTGATCTGGCAGACAGCGAAGGCTATGGTGACCCAGGGCGATCCACTCAGCACCCAGGCCGGTCTGTTAACATCCTCCTGCTCCTCCTGGTGCTTGGTCTTCTTAGCCGGGGGTCTAGGGTCAGGGCGGGCCACCATCACGCCCACCTGGTAGAAGTAGTAGTAATTACTAGTAGTATTAATAGTACACGTCATTGTCCCACAATGGGGAAATTGGTTTGCTGAAAGAAGCAGCATATGAGTACAACTATTCTGAGAGCTCTTACCTGGCTCTGGTTCTGCATCAAGTCTATGGTAGCGATGGGAACCGGACTGGAAGGAACCGGAATGTTCTCTGCTAGCATCCTGTCCTCTATTGAGAGGAATAGAATGTAGATTATTATTGTATGGTACATTGTTAAAAATAAGGGTGATTTATACAAAATATGTGGTGCTCTCCTCTCCCTCACCCTTTTCCTCATTCTGTCCGGTCAGACATTGAATGAAGGAGAAGATGAGGAGTATTACCAGGGAGGCTATCCCAATCCCTCTGAACGTCTCTGCAGCTCCTGGAGAAAGAGAAAGAGAAAATGCATGTTACAGATACAGACAGTTACAAACGTAACAACAACACTTTATATCAAGGTGTCATTGAAGGGAGTTATGAATGGTTTATACATAGCTTATAGACAGTTGATTATTAGTGGATATGTGGTTTATAAACATGTAATAAACAGTGTAACTCATTGGTTCTCAAAATCATACATACATGGCTGTATGGTAGGAGATTTCATTACTCAAATGGGACTGTCAAAAGGGGCTGCTGTTGTTGTTGCATCCGTACCAAAGTAGTTGACGAAGACGCCCCCCACCATGGCCCCACAGCCCCGTCCCAGCCCCAGGTGTAGACCCTGGAGTATACCCTGGGCTGAGGTCCTCAGAGCTGGGGGCACCGCGGCACTCAGGTAGGAGATACAGGCTGCCCAAACCGACGCATGAGTCACACCTACAGTACCAAAGAGACAGACAGAAAGACAGACAAAACAAATATTAAAATAAATTAGAACATTTAAATACTGGGTGTGTGGCTCAGTTGGTAGAGCACGGTGCTTGCCAAGCCAGGGTTATAGGCTTGATTTCCACGGGGGACCAGTACGAAAAACTTTAAAAAGTATGCACTCACGACTCGGTGTCACTCTAGATTCTAGAGCGTCAGCTAAATGACTAACCTTAAATGATGTCAGAGGACAAACATTGATGAAGGCGTTAAACATTACACAGCCTAGAAGGATAATAATGGTTCTTCAAAGTAGGGGCGGCAGGTAGCCTAGCGGTTAAGAGTGTTGGGCCAGTAACCGAAAGGTCGCGGGTTTGAATCCCCGAGCCGACTAGGTGAACAATCTGCCGATGTGCCCTTGAGCAAGGCACTCCTGTAAGTCGCTCTGGATAAGAGTGTCTGCTAAATGACAAAATGTTATACATTATTTCAATACTAATGTCATACAGAAGAAAAATCAGTCTGTCTTGTAGTTTTAGCACAAATTAGAAAAATAATCTTTAACAGGAAACATCACCTCTCTTTTATTTGAGTCCTATGGATAAGGAAGTATTGACACTTGACTTCCATTCATCATCAGTCAGGCAGTCAGACTTCTCATTCCGTGACCACAGATTCAAACGTCAGATAGATATATACACATCCTTATGCTGAAGTCACGTGATGGTCATCTTACTTTGCTGCAAAACACTCATCTCTATGGCAGAGCTCAGCAAGAAGCTATCGTACCAAAGCAAACAGTGCCTATCACTTATGAACAGTAATAACACCTATATTCTTACTTATGGCGTTGTGTTTGGATGAGTACATTCCCTATACAATTCGGGGCCCCTAGTCCTAGAGCAGGGGTCGGCAACAGATGATGTTTTTTGGCCCCCCAAAGTTTTTAGTAAACCTGACCAAAAGTATGTGGACACATGCTTGTCGAACATCTCATTCCAAAATCATGGACATTAATATGGAGTTGGTCCCCCCTTTGCTGCTTTAACAGCCTCCACTCTTCTGGGAAGGCTTTCCACTAGATGTTGGAACATTGCTGCAGGGACTTGCTTCCATTCAGCCACAAGAGCATTAGTGAGGTCGGGCTCTGATGTTGGACGATTAGGCCTGGCTCGCAGTCGGCGTTCCAATTCATCCCAAAGGTGTTTGATGGGGTTGAGGTCAGGGCTCTGTGCAGGCCAGTCAAGTTCTTCCACACCGATCTCGACAAATCATTTCGGTATGGACCTCGCTTTGTGCACAGGGGGCGTGGTCATGCTGAAACAGGAAAGGGCCTTCCCCAAACTGTTGCCACAAATTTGGAGGCACGGAATCGTCAAGAATATCATTGTGTGCTGCAGCGTTAAGATTTCCCTTCACTAGAACTAAAGGGGCGTAGCCCGAACCATGCCCCAGACCATTATTCCTCCACCACCAAACTTTACAGTTGGCACTATGCATAGTTTTTGGTCAAAAGAAGACTGTAAAATCACCAGGAATTCAACAAAAAATAAGTTTAATTTAGGAAGTTTGTTCACAAGTGTCCCCCTACACACTAAAAAAAGATGTGATCGTGTCTCAATTTGGGCTTAGTTGTGGTCAATTTGCAGTGTCCTAATTATTATAATTTTCTGGGCCCCCGACCATTCTCTTCAACAAAATTCAGCTCCCTCTGGATCTAGTTGCCTACCTCTGTCCCATTGGTTAGTGTGTACCCAAGTTGTCTGAAAGAGGGCGTGAAACAATATATTATCCTGTCCAGTGTTTGAAGACCCATTAAACCTGCTCTTAAATAATCTCTCATCTGTAACCACAGAAAGACAAACAGGGGTAACATGTTCACTAGTCATATGACATTACCAGGATATCCTTACTCAATTTCCTTTTGGTGATACTGTTTTTTTAATATGATCGTTTTTGATGTGATACTGTAATGGCCTTCTCACTATAAACCAATATTAACATTCCTTATCTCATTCTTGTTTAGTTGGCACGGAAAAAGGTGTTTTTATAAGGCAGCGATTTCTCGAAATAACTGAGATTCCTGTCCTAAAATGTACTTTACTGAGGCTCAGTAATACAGCCCTGAACTCTCCTCAGTCAGATGTCAACAGGAAGTAATGTCACTATCTGACCTGCTCTCTCTTACCTTGTAAGACCTCCATAGGCAGAACTATCCATGCATTCTCCAAGTAAGAAATGTACAGGTAGCGTGCTGTGTTACATGCCAAGCCAATGTACAAGACCCTAAGTTAGGAAAACACGGAGGAAAGAAAGAAATTAGTGATGAGATTTTCAGAGGGTAGTTATTAAGAAGTTATTACGAAGTTATTAAGAAGAGGCAAACAGATCAAATATATGGGCTTTTTCAGGCTTAGAGTGTATTTTGTTGCATTAATTAGGATTCCACTGCAGAACACTCATCCAAGGTCTAAAGAGATGCCCTACAAGGCATAGTTAGTATGACTCTTTGCGTACAGTGCCCATTGAACTGGTGAGGCAAAAAGCACTGGCACAAAGTCTTCCCGTGACCTTTGCCCTAATAGGTAACTTTATAACTTGCAGGGATATATAACCACCCAAGATGTTAGAGAAGAATGTTTGTGCGTCAAAATGACATAGGTCACACAGAGCTGCCAGAGGGATGGGCCTCTCTCCTTAAACATAACGCCACACTCTCAAATGTCCCTGCTCTGTGCTAAGTCTGTCTGTTTGACTATAGTCTACGCTCAAGGTGTGTGTGACGTTCAAGCAAGAGGCACTCTAAACGAACACGATTGTTTACATGCAGCATGTCTAGTTGAGGCGAAACGGGATAGCAAATTTGGAAATCCTCAGTTTCAGAAAATACTGTGTGCTTTAGTTATTGTTGCTACCGATTTTGGTAGAAGATTTGGTTAAAAGAGATGGATAATGCGATATCCCTTCCACCAACACCACCCTCCCAAACACCAGAACAACACCAACAACTCCATCCTTACCTGATGTGTCCCACCAACTCGATAAACTTATGACTGGTGAAGTAAGCAGCCAGCTCCGACACATGACTCAGAACTGAACACACACCAAACAGCGTGGTGGTCCCCTTCAGGTCCTCTAGATGCCAATACAGAAAGGTGAAGACAAAGCCGTAACCGAAGCCCATGAACCAGGCCACGAACAGCACCGTGCTGTACTGAACACTACACAGCAGCCTGAGGAGGTCACTGTAGTAAAAAGGCTGTTCGGTGGTGGTGGTGGACTCTGGGGTGATGGGGGTCTGGTCCGAGGTGGAGGTCTCGCTCACCTCTGGAGATGCCACGTTACCGTCTACCTGCGTGAAAAAAATAAAGGTGTAAAACAAACAGAAAAAATATATATATATATTTTTTTAAATTTAAAGCAGTATTTACTTCTACTAAAGAAATTAGAAAGACTATTTCCAGTTAGTGCAAGTTTAAATTTTCCAGTTGATTTACCTGTGGTACCTCTATATCCTGGGGCCTCTGAGGAAGCTCCTGTCTGTAGTCCCCACTGTCAAATCAAATCAAACTTAATTTAAAATCACCACACACTTTACACTAAAATAATCAAATGGAAGCTATTAAAAACAAGCAGCAAATCTATAAAATAGATGAATAAAACACAAAGGAAGTCTAAAATAGCAATAAAATATGTTTCACAAACATAAATGATGTTTCACAAACATCATTTAGAATGTGGTGCCCCCCCCCTATTACCTGTCAAAGTAGAATTGTGTTGCTACCACCAGGGCCAGACCCATCATCACTCCAAACACTATGAAGGCCACCTGGGGAAGGAATGAATGAAAGAGAGAATGAGTGAACGTATGAATAGATGAACAAATTAATTAACTACAGTGGGGAGAACAAGTATTTGATACACTGCAGATTTTGCAGGTTTTCCTACTTACAAAGCATGTAGAGGTCTATAATTTTTATCATAGGTACACTTCAACTGTGAGAGACAGAATCTAAAACAAAAATCCAGAAAAAAACATTGTATGATTTTTAAATAATTAATTTGCATTTTATTGCATGACATAAGTATTTGATCACCTACCAACCAGTAAGAATTCCGGCTCTCACAGACCTGTTAGTTTTTCTTTAAGAAGCCCTCCTGTTCTCCACTCATTACCTGTATTAACTGCACCTGTTTGAACTCGTTACCTGTATAAAAGACACCTGTCCACACACTCAATCAAACAGACTCCAACCTCTCCACAATGGCCAAGACCAGAGAGCTGTGTAAGGACATCAGGGATAAAATTGTAGACCTGCACAAGGCTGGGATGGACTACAGGACAATAGGCAAGCAGCTTGGTGAAAAGGCAACAACTGTTGGCGCAATAAATAGAAAATGGAAGAAGTTCAAGATGACGGTCAATCTCCCTCGGTCTGGGGCACCATGCAAGATCTCACCTCATGGGGCATCAATGATCATGAGGAAGGTGAGGGATCAGCCCAGAACTACACGGCAGGACCTGGTCAATGACCTGAAGAGAGCTGGGACCACAGTCTCAAAGAAAACCATTAGTAACACACTACGCCGTCATGGATTAAAATCCTGCAGCGCATGCAAGGTCCCCCTGCTCAAGCCAGCGCATGTCCAGGCCCATCTGAAGTTTGCCAATGACCATCTGGATGATCCAGAGGAGGAATGGGAGAAGGTCATGTGGTCTGATTAGACCAAAAAGCTCTATTTTTTCTCAACTCCACTCGCCGTGTTTGGAGGAAGAAGAAGGATGAGTACAACCCCAAGAACACCATCCCAACCATGAAGCATGGAGGTGGAAACATCATTCTTTGGGGATGCTTTTCTGCAAAGGGGACAGAACGACTGCACCGTATTGAGGGGAGGATGGATGGGGCCATGTATCGCGAGATCTTGGCCAACATCCTCCTTCCCTCAGTAAGAGCATTGAAGATGGGTCGTGGCTGGGTCTTCCAGCATGACAACGACCCGAAACACACAGCCAGGGCAACTAAGGAGTGGCTCCGTAAGAAGCATCTCAAGGTCCTGGAGTGGCCTAGCCAGTCTCCAGACCTGAACCCAATAGAAAATCTTTGGAGGGAGCTGAAAGTCCGTATTGCCCAGCGACAGCCCCGAAATCTGAAGGATCTGGATGGAGGAGTGGGCCAAAATCCCTGCTGCAGTGTGTGCAAACCTGGTCAAGAACTACAGGAAACGTATCTCTGTAATTGCAAACAAAGGTTTCTGTAACAAATATTAAGTTCTGCTTTTCTGATGTATCAAATACTTATGTCATGCAATAAAATGCAAATTAATTACTTAAAAATCATACAATGTGATTTTCTGGATTTTTGTTTTAGATTCCGTCACTCACAGTTGAAGAGTACCTATGATAAAAATTACAGACCTCTACATGCTTTGTAAGTGGGAAAACCTGCAAAATCGGCAGTGTATCAAATACTTGTTCTCCCCACTGTATATTTAGATTTACGTATCAACTATGTTGCCCTTAGCGAGCCATTGCTTATTGTTTGTCACATTTTCAACGCCATACATTACCTGGTAGTTCTTATACTCGGGCAGGATGCAGCCGACAACGCCATCGATGAGCAGCTTAATGTGGGTGTGGTCTATCCAGATACCGACTAGCAGCATGGTGACGCCCCAGCCAAGGGACCCCCACATTCTCTGCAGGCCGTAGCGGTCCCGGTGCTTCCCCAGGTACTGTAACGTCACTGTGTCCACAATGGTGACCGCCGGCGCGCTGAAGAACTCACCCACGATGATAACCAAGAGGATCAGGAGAAAGATGCTCTCGACCTGATCCTCGTTGTACTCAATGATGTACTCTTTGGGTTGGGTGGGGGCAGGGCTGGCGCTAGTGGTTACCATAGTTATTGTTGTAGCATTTGTTGTAGCTTGAGTGGTATTGCCCTGGGTGGTGGAGGTAGGGGTTTTAGTGGTCAGTGGCATAGTTGTGGTATTCGGTAAAAGCTGAGTGTTATTGGCTTGCTCATTAGAAACCACTCTGGGCTGGGCACGGGTGGGGGTGAGAGTGGTTGTTGTCGTAGCTGTGGTGGTAGTATTATTCTTCTGCTCGTAAGGCACCCCAGTGGATTGGGTGGTATTGCTATCGTCACCTCTCCTATACCTGCGGCGTATGCTATAGCCCGGATCTAGGCCATTCAAAACAAAAGGGAAACTAGGAAAGTAACTTCGAAACAAATCCCGACGACTTCTCCCCGTGTGATTGGTGGAAACGTCCGGTAGCGAGCCGTTAATCTGCGTCACAGTCGTCAAGGGCAGTATTGGCGGAGCCACAGTGGCGATGTCCACCTTCTCCTTACAGATCATGGCGGCTGGTTTGACAAAGCCGATGCCGCAGTTGAACACCAACCAACACAGCACAGAGAACAGCAACAACGGCTTCCCTTTCTTAAAACGATCGGCCACCACTCCCCAGAATGGCGCACTGCAGAACTCTATAAAGTAGCGGATCCCAACCAACAGTCCACTGCGGCTTGGCGACATCCCTAGCTGCTTGTAGTAGACGGCTAGTAGTGGGTGCAGGGAACCGTAGGCTGCATAGAAGAAGAAGTAGAAGATCTTGGAGACGAGGAGCTGGGAGTTGACTCTAAGACACATCCTCTCACAGCAGCCTAGGTCTTTCAGTGGTGAGGCCATAGGTGTCTCTGGAACAGACACTGGATTAGAGCCTGGATCTCGGTCGGTCTGCAGCTCCAGGGAAAGAGTGTTGAAGGGTTCGTCCAGGACGTACTTCCTCTTCTGATCCTCTTCATCCTCCGATAGGATGACCACTTTGTCATCTGCGGGCATCTCTGGAAGACAGGAAGTTAGATTGATGTTTACTGTAACCTAAACAGTGGGCTACATTGATTATCATAAACATACAGTCTATGTGTAGCAATATTGATGTTACTCATATTTGTTACACAGGATACAGAAACCACTTGTTACTTACAGACTTAATGTAGTTGACGTACTGGTTAACAATATGCAGAGACTGACGTGACTACAACACAAAGCATTTGGAAACACTATGCTATACAGTAAGTATGTTTAGCATGGCTATGATTGGCTACAATAAAGATTAGGCTATCAACAAGTTGAATAATGGGTGTAACAAATATAGTAACATTGTTACAACCTACGAACTCATGTTGCTCATGAGTGGGTATGTCATATCAGAAGAACCGGTGAAACCGGTGCAGAAATAAATTTCACCGTCCAATGCGGAAGTATGAACGAAATGCATGTTTCACCGTCAAATAATGCTTCACACCAAATTGAATACATGTATAACGTTTACTTTAAGCAGTGTTAAACACCGCACTTAAATCATAATATTGTAGATTATCAATAAATTACAAAAAAACGTCAACAATTTTAATTAGCGCAGTTTCTCTTTAATTTTGACATCTGAGCTTGGACGCCGACGTTCTCATCAATCTTACCTGCAAAAGTCACCAGACCGTGGTCCTATTCTTTAAACTATGACTACGCAGGTTAGGCGGTGGCAGTTGTGTCTCCCAGTCTGAAATCGAACGCTTTCTGCATTGCCTACAATGCAGTTTATTCCGTCGTTATCCTATGCATGCATGATACAGATTATATACCATAAGTAATATCCTTAAAGAATCATGCAAATATTCCCAACCGAAACCACACCTTAGTTCAGGCCATTTAGCTTAGACTGTAATTTACGAACTCGATACGCCCAGAGGATGGGCCTCGTGTGACGTCGACCGCTATCTGTTAAAGTGAACCCAACCTCCCAAATAGTGTTCCGCTGCCAGACACCAACTACTCTAAACGCATAAGAGCATGTTTTAAACTAAGTGTAAAGACAAGATGTGCAATTGTTATTGTTTCAAAAAATCTATAACATCTATAAAATGTATATTTCCTACATCATAAAGGAAATGCAACTAGCGCACCTTTCAATTATGTTTAATTTAATGTTTCACACCTGTAGTATTGTTCATATTGTATATCAAAGTATCTAATAGAACACTACAAACTCTGGTATTATTACAAATACAAAAAGTGTACATACGGAGTAAATGATAAATACATGTGTGTAGAATAAATAATTGGTGAATTGTACAATAGCCTACTAAATGTCCTTTAAAATACGGCAATGTTTCTAACATTATTTTCTTCATGTTGAGAAGAAGTCAATCCTTAGTGATCTGAGTCAGACAAGTCGCCCTGCTCCGTCCAATGTTTTCCCCTCTTCTTCTTCTTCTGTGCCATGACGATGGCCCCCAGCACAGTTATCACCACGGTGATCGTAATAATCAGCACAGTAACCATCTCGGCGATACACAACTATCTACTACTACTAATCAACTACTAACTAGGGTATCCCAGACTTGGTACTACACAGCTGATTCAAATAACCAACTCATCATCAAGCTTTGATTATTTTAATAAGTTGTGTAGTGCTAGAGTAAAAAACAAAAAGGGCACCCAGAGGGGGCCCCAGGACCAAGTTTTGGAAACCATGCTTAGATAATAGCGTCTGATTAGTGGCATGCATATTCTAATGACTGTAGATCAGGTGTCTGCTATGAAAGAAGTTAGACAGAGCTGTGTAGGGTTTGAGTTTCATTCTGGCCCTTAGTTTACTTTCCAGCAAGCCCTGACCTGAATAAATATGTCTTTGACTGGGAACAAAGTACTGATATTTCAATATAACAGATCTTTAGTCTGCAGCGCAACACAAATTGTACACTGAACAAAAATATAAACGCAACATGCAACAGAGTTACAGTTCATGTAAGAAAATAAGTCAATTTAAATAAAATTATTAGGCCCTAATCTATGGATTTCACATGACTGGGAATACAGATATGCATCTGTTGGTCACAGACGCTTTCAAAAAAAGGTAGGGGCGTGGATCAGAAAACCAGTCAGTATCTGGTGTGACCACCATTTACCTCTTGCAACGTGACAAATCTCCTTCACATAGAGTTGATCGGGCTGTTGATTGTGGCCTGTTGAATGTTGTCCCACTCCTCTTCAATTGCTGTGCGAAGTTTCTGTATATTGGAAGATGCTGGATATTGGAAGATGCTGTCGTACATTTCAATCCAGGGCATCCCAAACATGCTCAATGGGTGATTTGTATGGTGAGTATGCAGGCCATGGAAGAACTGGGCCATTTTCAGCATTGAGGAATTGTGTACAGATCCTTGCGACATGGGGCCGTGTCAGAAACATACAGAAACATGAGGCGGATGAATGGCATGACAACGGGCTCTCATCATGGCATTCAAATTGCCATCGATAAAATGCACTTTTGTTGTCCGTAGATTATGCATGCCTATACCAACCACAGCCACCAGGGTGAGGCACTCTGGTGAGGACAACGAGCCTCCCTGAGACAGTTTCTGACAGTTTGTGCAGAAATTAGTTGGTTGTGCAAACCTGTCAGCTGTCCGAGTGGCTGGTCTCAGACCATCCCACAGATAAAGAAGCCGGATGTGGAGGTCCTGGGCTGGCATGGTTACACGTGGTCTGCGGTTGTGAGGCCGGTTGGACGTACTGCCAAATTCTCTAAAATGACATTGGAGGCGGGTTATGGTAGAGAAATTAACATTCTATTCTCAGTTCTGGTGGACATCCCTGCAGTCGGCATGCCAATTGCATGCTCGCTCAAAACTTGAGACAGATGTGGCATTGTATTGTGTGACAAAACTGCACATTTTAGAGTGGCCTTTTATTGTCCCCAGCACAAGGTGCACCTGTGTAATGATGATGCTGTTAAATCAGCTTCTTGATATGCCACACCGGTCAGGTGGATGTATTATCTTGGCAAAGGAGAAATGCACACTAACTAAAATGTAAACTAACATTTGAAAAAAAAAACATTTCTGGGATCATTCATTTCAGCTCATGAAACATGGGACCAACACTTTACATGTTGCGTTTATATTTTTGTTCACTATATTTATAGAAGACTGACTGAACGGATTATAGATCATATTTCGTTACATGCCTAATGCAAAGTAAGTGTGTGCAATTTATATACATTATTGTAACAGTCCATAAAATATGTACTTTTTACTACGTAATGTACTATCTTAATCATGTTTGGATATCTTTAATTTTCCAATAATAATTTTACTTTCAATCTTTCTGAAACAACATCACATTACTCTAATTTCCCCTATGGCTTTTCTGTTTGTAGATTGACATCATTTGCATCAACAAGATGTTTTGAATGATTTCAAGAGAGAGAAAGACAAAAGTTAAAAACACAATGTCATGTACACTGTATGTGGAGAAAAACAACAGTCAGTTTAAAGGTAATAACACATACCTTTTCCTGCTTGTCCTCTGAAACAGTATTTGATATCCAGTAACATCCAGTGTTTTATCTGGCCACATGTAAGAACAGAGAGAGGGCCGGTCCTGGAAGGAGTGCGTCGGTAAGCCTACCCTTATAAGTCCTATGAACAAAGGATTGTCTCTGTCAGAGCCACAAGATTACAGCTGTAAAAGACAGCCTCACAGGGGCTAAATCAATGTAAACATCTCTATAAATAGCCAGCAGCATCAGAAGATCTGTGAATTACTGTAAGAAAACCACTGATGATTTTTTTTCATCCCCCGCCCCGGATTACACAGGCACAGAGATGGTGACGTCACAATGCTCCACATTGCTCTTGATCTGTCCCAGTCTCCCAGAGTCCCATCTGCCACTATGGTGTGATAGAACAGGGGTTGTTATGGAGACACCTGTCACCTGGTCCAGTTTAGCTGTGGGATACATGATTGATTGACGACATGATTGAGATAACATCCAATGGAAGCTCACAGGTGCCGGGATGACCTCCCTAAACATACTATATCATGGTTCTGTAGTAGGATACACCTCTACACACCACGCTGCCAGAGCTGTAGGGACAATGAACGTGTCGGTGACATTAGACCGAGTTATTTCCAATTCCAACCATTCCACAGCCATCTAAGGATTAAAGATAGTGATGGATGAATGTGTGCAAAATATAGATTACATCTACATGGATCTACGCCTGAATCAAATCATTAATAGAACCATTATGCAGCCCAAACAAACAGGACATAAATGAGTTGTGGCGGTTGTGACGTAATGACTCATCCTGTGCTTCTGCTGTTGACCAGCAGAGGGTAGCAGTCACTAATTTACAATCAATACACACCATCCTATTTTACCTTCTACCTTTGAACGTGCCAACTGCTAATGTATTTTTGCTGTCATGTTGATCATGTCAATTGAAGAGTGTCATGTGGTATTCAGGTAGTTTCCTATCCTCATTGTGTCCCAGCACAATGGCACCCTATTCCCTATATAGGGCACTACTTCTGACCAGGGCCCAATGGTTCCCAATCAAAAGTAGTGCACTATAAAGGGAATAGGGTGTAATTTGAGACTCAATCAATGTTTGGGTTACCAGTTTGGGTCACATTTGATCAGCATATTGAACCACATTAGAATTACTGTGTGAGGGCCTCCCGAGTGGCACAGCGGTCTAAGGCACTGCATCGCAGTGCTAGAGGCGTCACTACAGATACGGGTTCGATCCCGGGCTGTGTTGCAGCCGGCCGCGAACAGGAGAACCATGAGGCGGCGCACAATTGGCCCAGCGTCGTCCGTGTTAGGGGAGGGTTTGGCCGGCCGGGATGTCCTTGTCCCATCGTGCTCTAGCGACTCCTGTGGCGGTCCGGGCACTGACACGGTCGCCAGTTGTATGGTGTTTCCTCCGACACATTGGTGCGGCTGGCTTCCGGGTTAAGCGAGCAGTGTGTCAAGAAGCAGTGCGTCTTGGCAGGGGCGAGAGAGAGAGAAAGAAAGAAAGAAAGAGAGGGAACTCATTTCCCTTATAATGTTTGACAAGAATGATGAACAGCGGGTTGTTACAGAGCTTTATGACTGAACGGAGGAACACAGATGATCAAACAAAAAACAATAGGTTGAAGGTCACGTAATGCATGTTTAAAACAATTATGTAGACCTACCAATGATCCTGTGCACTTTCACTCAACAGACAGAAGCTTATGGTCAATTTGAGCAGTTAGAATATGTGGGTTTGAGAATGTGTGAGAAAGAGCTGTGAAAACAGCGACTTTGCACTGCAAGCCAAGCTGTCCAGGCTGTCCAACATACTTGGTAACATTTGCAGCAGTGTAACGTAACTTACTGCAACGTTCTTATTGTTAGCTGTGGGAACAGATTGGAAGCAGCAGGATTGCCAGACTGAACGTTCTCACTAACCGACAGATCAAATGTAGCACCTCACACAGACAGGCAGCGAGGAAGAGGGTATGTGTGTGGAAGGAAGAAGGAGGGAATTAACATAGCCAGTGCGGATTGCATTCGACTGATGTCCGTCAACATCCAGCCACAACAAGGGGAGTGGGCCAGGGATCCACAGATGTGGCCCTGGGATTGGGACTGGGACTGCCATGACCCGTAGAAAACACGTCCGTCAAATACAGCACAGCCTTCTGTTAGAGGAAATGGTGCTATAGGCTATGGCTCAACTGGTTCAACGACTCAATGGCTCGCTTCATAATTGGACCTAACTAATATTCAGATATAGCTAGAAATGCAAAGCAGACTTCGTTTTTTGCAGAGTACCGCCTCTCCCGGGCCTCTCAAATCCTACATAGGAATTTGACAGAAAAAGCTCGAGGAATATCAGTATAGATAGGACATGGCCGCTTGTGTGAATACGAACGGTTCTGTTAGTTGTGGTGGTAAATAGCGCCCTGTGGCACCGGGCGGCGAGCCAGCCAAGCGGTAAAGAGACGGTAAGGCAGGGAGCAGGCCACGCATGACTGGAGACCTGCTTCAGCTGCGCAGCTTACGTGCTGTTGTGGCCCCAACAAATTACATCCGCTGTTTGAATGACACACACCAAACACGCAGGCCCAGCCGACCCACAAACACATGCTCAGTCACGCTCGCATAACGCATAACGCACATACAGAGAGAGATACAGAGATACACACACACACACACACACATACAATCCTCTGTTCTATTCTCCAGTCATTCATTGTTGGATGTGGGTCAAAAAGACCCAGAGGAATTTGTTCTGATTCCTCCTTGTTCTATTATGTAGATATTACAATGTGTTACGTAGAGACATGTTGAATTATATGGACCACATTTTTCTTGCCCAGTGCGGCTCAGTCAGTAGAGCATGGTGCTCGCAGCGCCAAAGTTGTGGGTTCGATTCCTGCTGTGGCCACCCAATACGAAAAATGCGCGCATGCATGATGGTGAGTTGCTTTAGATTAAAAAAAGCGTCAAATGGCGTATATTATTTCTACAAGGTATGCGATTGTGTGGAGACCTCTTGTGTGGTATTTGGCAAAGTTATGCAACAGTTCCCACTGGTTCATGCATTCAGCTACTGAGTATTGTTTTTTTATTGGAGAGGATTTCATGTAGTGTTAGATAAACTCAGGAGTAAATAGTTTGTGCAAACATAATTTAATATGGGTCTATGGTATTAGGAGGATTATGGTCACACAATGTGACTCTTTCACAAGGTTTTGGCTGGAATTCCTAGCACTTGCCTTGATTACGCAAGGCACACACACACACACACACACACACACACACACACACACACACACACACACACACACACACACACACACACACACACACACACACACACACACACACACACACACACACACACACACAGTCTTGTACAACTAACCTTGTAGGGGCACACAATTCAGTCCCACAATTCTTAGCCTAACCTTAAACCTAAAACTAACCCTAGCTCCTAACCCTAACCCTAAAACTAACCCTAGCTCCTAACCCTAACCCTAAAACTAACCCTAGCTCCTAACCCTAACACTAATTCTAACCTTAACCCTTAACCCCCTAGAAATAGCATTTGACCATGTGGACACACACACACACACCGTTCTAAGATGACGTTACATATGACTTAATCGTTAGGTTTTTATCTTCATCGTCTACGCCGTCCATGGAGGGAAGTACACTAAATAAATCAGAAGTAGATGAGACCAGAATAACAACCATATCAGAACAACAGAGGAGCAAGGAACATTTTCTCCCTCTCAGAAAGCCTTTGATAAAACCAAGAGAGATTCACTTTCCCTTGGCTAACCCAGATGGTCAGTGAACCTGACAATTCGGAGCAAGATGACACACAGAAATGGTCCGAGATGGAAGAGATGGAACTGAGGAGGGAAAACCACCAGGAGGGAATTTTTGGAGAAAGGTCACTGTGTTGATGGCGTTATTCATACGTAAATATTTGGATGTGTCGTTCTGCTGAGGAAGAGGCTGCATCAGTGCGTCAGAGGCTGATTCTAGAGACTGACTCAGCGGTCCATCTGGGTTGAGAGGGGAGGAAGGAATTCCTATGGGTTTAGAGGCAGAGAGAGGAGTAGGAGACAATGTAGAGGGGAGAGAGAGGGAAGAGAGACGGAGAGGGGAGAGAGGGAGGAGATGGAGAGAGAGGACTGACTGTCATCAAGGCTAAAACCTTTTCTCTTATTACTTTATTAGATTAGATTAGAGAGTTTCATATGTACAGGGTTGGAGATGTAAATACCGGGTACAGTGAGATTCTTGAGGGGGGGGACAGGTAGCTGACTAGTGGTGGATACTCAGCATGATAAATGTCCATAGGGGGAGCAGCAGGGGGACAGGGGGAGCAGGTAGCTGACTAGTGTTAACTATTCAGCAGCTTTATGGTCTGGGGGTCTTACATGATGCTCCTGTGATGAGTGATGGAAACAGGGAGAACAGGCCATGGCTCGGGTGACTCTTCCTTGCCTTCCTGCCAACACATGGTGTGAACCCAGCCGCCTTGCGGTTCGCAGAGGTGGAGTTGCCGTACAAGGCTGTGATGCAGCCTGACAGTGTGCTCTAGATGGTGCTCCTGTAGAACACTGTGATGCAGCCTGACAGTGTGCTCTGGATGGTGCTCCTGTAGAACACTGTGATGCAGCCTGACAGTGTGCCCTGGATGGTGCTCCTGTAGAACACTGTGATGCAGCCTGACAGTGTGCTCTGGATGGTGCTCCTGTAGAACACTGTGATGCAGCCTGACAGTGTGCTCTGGATGGTGCTCTTGTAGAACACTGTGATGCAGCCTGACAGTGTGCTCTGGATGGTGCTCCTGTAGAACACTGTGATGCAGCCTGACAGTATGCTCTGGATGGTGCTCCTGTAGAACACTGTGATGCAGCCTGACAGTATGCTCTGGATGGTGCTCCTGTAGAACACTGTGATGCAGCCTGACAGTATGCTCTGGATGGTGCTCCTGTAGAACACTGTGATGCAGCCTGACAGTATGCTCTGGATGGTGCTCCTGTAGAACACTGTGATGCAGCCTGACAGTATGCTCTGGATGGTGCTCCTGTAGAACACTGTGATGCAGCCTGACAGTGTGCTCTGGATGGTGCTCCTGTAGAACACTGTGATGCAGCCTGACAGTGTGCTCTGGATGGTGCTCCTGTAGAACACTGTGATGCAGCCTGACAGTGTGCTCTGGATGGTGCTCCTGTAGAACACTGTGATGCAGCCTGACAGTATGCTCTGGATGGTGCTCCTGTAGAACACTGTGATGCAGCCTGACAGTATGCTCTGGATGGTGCTCCTGTAGAACACTGTGATGCAGCCTGACAGTATGCTCTGGATGGTGCTCCTGTAGAACACTGTGATGCAGCCTGACAGTATGCTCTGGATGGTGCTCCTGTAGAACACTGTGATGCAGCCTGACAGTATGCTCTGGATGGTGCTCCTGTAGAACACTGTGATGCAGCCTGAAAGTATGCTCTGGATGGTGCTCCTGTAGAACACTGAGGACAAATGTCTTCAGCATCCCGAGGTTGAAGAGTCGCTGTCGAGCCTTCTTCAGTCATGGTTCCACCTGTCACCAGAGGGCGGCAGAGATCGTCCTAGAGACATTAACGACACTCAGGTGTGTACTATTTAATCATTTAGATTTCCCTGTTGTCTTTTGCAGAAGCTTGATTTGTTTGCCGTGTGTTTTGTTGTTTTCCCCAGTTTTACTGTGAGCCTCCGGTTACCGTTTCTCAGTAAAGTATTTGTGTTTCTCCTTAACCACTGATTCCTGGTCTGGTCTGTACATGTTAACAGGAAGAATTTCCATAAATGTAATGTTCAGATCATCTGCGATGCCCGTATGCAACTACTCAATGTATGCTCCAAGTGGCCAGGGTCTACGCACGACTCATTCAGAGCCACAGCAGAGTAAGCCTGCGTCTAGAAGCTGGTGCCAGTGTATGCACTTTCCCCAATGATTGCCGCGATGCGCTGGTCCATTTGGGAGAGCTCTGTTCAGGTGCCGTCAATTCTAAATTAACTTGAGATTTATAGATCACAGGTGCGTGAGTTACAAATGGGCTTCTTAGAACCTGCGTAAGCAAGGTTTTTTATGCTCAGTATCTTTTAAGAATCGAACTTAAGCAAGTTCAAGTATAAATCTAATAATTGTTTTTATAAATGAGGCCCCTGGCACCCAGTTGCATAGGGAGGAGTTCAGGTCCAGGGCTGTGAGCTTGGTGGTCATCTTAGAGCGCAGAACCAACCAAACCTTCCTTTCTTAATCTGAATGGATAAAAGCACCTTTGGGTTGGTAGCTAGGTAAATTAGGTCATCATCATGTGGCTGGGGCTGGGGTTACAGAGGAAGCAGGCTGCCAGGCAGACTATTAAAGTGACGGTACACATTACACAGCTGAGTGAACTGAGGTGAGACAGGGAACATCTCCAGACAGAACCACAGTCGATAAAGAAAACACCTCCGGGGGGGGGGGTGTGTGTGTGTGTGTACAGTATGTATGTGTTTGTGTGTGTGTTTGTATAATGTCTGTAACAATGGAATATCCAGTAAATTATGTGTGTATGTGCATGCCTTGTGTGTGTGTGTGTGTGTGTGTGTGTAGTATATGGGAGGAAGACTGGACAGCCAGGTACAGATGTAGTATCTTAATTTGATCACCCTGTTGCAGGAGAACTTTGATGCAATGCAGAAAATGTCAAACTCGTAGTGTATTTGAGGTTTAAAAAGGCTTATCGAAATTTTTTACTTCAAATTTCAGACTTGATTTTCCCTCACAAATAGATCATATGATGCAAAATGCACCATAAGGGGATGATTTCTGTATTTTGAAAGTTACATATCTTGAAAACTTCATTGTTGACAAGCAAAAAACATTTTGCGACTACACTATGCCAACAATGGACTAATGAAACAAATACCAAAAAATAGTTTTGGGGGTAGAATTTTCCTTTAAGAACCTACATCTGTAGGCAGTGGATATTTTTTAAACCTATAATTGGCTCCCAGTGCCAGTCATTGAAGCACTCCGCTGTCACTTCCTATCTCATCAAGGCAACAGGAGATGGTCTCACTCTGCTCTCCTCCTCCTCTCCTCTCCTCCTCCTCCTCCTCCTCCTCCTCCTCCTCATCTCCTCTCCTCCTCCTCTCTGTGCACCACAGCACAGGTCTGTCCTCTGTCTCTTAAAGGTGTCTTTGGGAACTAAGAAGGGCAAAGCAGTATTGCTGTCTGTATGACCAGCCTGGTTTGAATTAGTATTTACAGTCACTAGCACTGAATGTATAGCATAGACATATACCTGTATGCTGTAGCTGAGGAATGCTTTCAGACTCCCGAGTGGCGCTGCGGTTTAAGGCACTGCCTCTCAGTGCTAGAGGCATCAATACAGGCCCTGGTTTGATCCCGGGCTGTATTACAACCGGCCGTGATCAGGAGTTCCGTTGGGCGGCGCACAATTGGCCCAGCGTCATCCGGGTTAGGGGAGGGTTTGGCCGGGGTAGGTCACTATAAATAAGAATGTGTTCTTAACTGACTTGCCTAGTTAAAGAAATGTTACATGAAAATAAAATACAACTCTGTTCTCTTATATCAAGGCGGAGTTGAGTTTTTATAACTGCTCTTGGGATTTGCTAGCAACGACACTGAGCCACCATCAGTCGATTCTTGTAAAAATGTAAATCATGAAAACGCTTACCTGTACCAGTGGAGGCTGCTGAGGGGAGGACAGCTGATAATAAGGGATGTATTTGATACCATCCCGCTTCAGCCAATACCACGAGCCCGTCCTCCCTAACTAAGGTGCCACCAACCTCCTGTGACCTTATGCAGTGTGCTGAAATTCATACTTTTTGTAAAAACTTTTAATGAATACAACCATCAACCTTTTTCCTCAGTTGTGTTGCTCAACTCAGCGCCAATTGAATCTCAGCTTACGTAGCACGAGCAACCCAAATGAAGAAATAGTCGGTGGTTGTATTTGATAAACGTTTTTATTTAAAGTATGAATTTCAGCACCCCATGGAAGGACCGCAGTTGTACAAACATAGATACAGGTAAGCATTTTCAGAATGTACATTTTTACATGAATCGACTGATGGTGACTCAATGTCGTTGCTAGCAAATTACGCAAACAATTATCAAAACTCCATATTGTGTAGTTTAACTTCCACTGAGCGAGTATGACATTGAAGACACATCTCTGAGCTCTCCTCTTGGTATATAGCAGATGGGACACGCACACACACACACACACACACACACACACACACACACACACACACACACACACACACACACACACACACACACACACACACACACACACTGTCCTCAGCCCCAGGACAAAACTAGAGTGAGTCTCAGCTCAGTGAATTGTTAACATGGAGAAGCCCTATCAAAATATTATGAGTAGGGGGTATTCTCTTTCTCCTTTCTCCCTTTGTTTATGTTTCGTTTTGCCGGTCTACCAATCACAAAGCATGACAGAGAAACATGTCTGGGTCAGTTCCATTATGAGGCAAAACAACAGAGCACGGCTGGGGAAAAACTAACTCTTCATCTCATCATCTCACCTTACACTCTTGCTCTTTGACAGCAAATAGTCTCTTAGCAAATAATATCAGCAAGTTTTCAAGGTCACATTTACAAGCACAGTGAAATGCCTTTCTTGCAAAACTCAAAACCCAACAATGCAATAATCAATAACAAGGTATTACTCAGATAAAAACACACAAGGAAAAAGAATAAGAAATGCTGAATAAAGTAAGCATACTATATACAGGAAATACTTTAAAAGTCAGTTCCAATACCATATTTACATGCAGGGATACTGCAGTGATGGAGGTAGATATGTACAGTGGCAAGAAAAAGTATGTGAAACCTTTGGAATTACCAGGATTTCTGCATAAACTGGTCATAAGATTTGATCTGATCTTCATCTAAGTCACAACAATAGACAAACACTTTGTGCATAAACGAATAACACACAAACAATTATACGTTTTCATGTCTTTGTTGAACACACCGTGTAAACATTCACAGTGCAGGGTGGGAAAAAGTATGTGAACCCTTGGATTTAATAACTGGTTGACCCTCTTTTGGCAGCAATAACCTCAACCAAACGTTTTCTGTAGTTGCGGATCAGACCTGCACAACGGTCAGGAGGAATTTTGGACCATTCCTCTTTACAAAACTGTTTCAGTTCAGCAATATTCTTGGGATGTCTGGTGTGATTGGGTTGAGGTCAGGACTCTGCGAACCGCTCTCTTGCCACAAGATAGCATGACCTCTCAATGGGGTTGAGGTCAGGACTCTGACTGGGCCACTCCAGAATGGGTATTTTATTCTGTTGAAGTCATTGTGTTGTTGATTTACTTCTGTGTTTTGGGTCGTTGTCCTGTTGCATCAGACAACGTCTGTTGAGCTTCTATTGGCGGACAGATAGCCTTACATTCTCCTGCAAAATGTCTTGATAAACTTGAGAATACATTTTTCCGTTGCTGATAGCAAGCTGTCCAGGCCCTGAAGCAGCAAAGCAGCCCCAAACCATGATGCTCCCTCCACCATACATTACAGTTGGGATGAGGTTTTGATGTTGGTGTGCTGTGCACAGATAGTGTTGTGTGTTCCTTACAAACAACTCAACTTTAGTTTAATCTGTCCACAGAATATTTAGCTAGTAGTGCTGAGGAACATCCAGGTGCTCGTTTGCAAACTTCAGCAATGTGCAGCAATGTTTTTTTTGGACAGCAGTGGCTTCTTCCGTGGTGTCCTTGTTTAGTGTTTTACGTATCGTACATTCGTCAACAGAGATGTTAGCATTAAACAAGAGATTTCTGCAAGTCTTTAACTGACACTCTAGGGTTCTTCTTAACCTCAATGAGCATTCTGCAAAGTGCTCTTGCAGTCATCTTTGCAGGACGGCCACTCCTAGGGAGAGTAGCAGCAGTGCTGAACTTTCTCCATTTATAGACAATTTATTTCGAGGCATGGTTCACATCAGGCAATGCTTTTTGTGAATAGCAAATTTTGTGAGTGTTTTTATAGGGCAGGGCAGCTCTAACCAACATCTCCAATCTCGTCTCATTCATTGGACTCCAGGTTAGCTGACTCCTGACTCCAATTATCTTTTGGAGAAGTCATTAGCCTAGGGGTTCACATACTTTTTACAACCTACACTGTGAATGTTTAGATTATGTATTAAATACAGACAAGAATAATACAATTATTTGTGTGTTATTAGTTTAAGCACACTGTGTTTGTCTATTTTTGTGACTTATATGAAGATCAGATCACATTTTATGACAGATTTATGCAGAAATCCAGGTAATTTCAAAGGGTTCACATACTTTTTCTTGCCACTGTATATTGGTAAGGTGACTAGGCAACAGGATATAAGATAAACAGAGTAGCAGCAGCTTGCATGTGAGTGGGTGTGCGGGTGTATGGAGTCAGTATAAATGTATGTGCATATTATGTGTGAGTGAGCAGGTGATGCAGTGAGTGTTTGTGTGTGTGTTGGAGGGACAGTGTGTGTGAGTGTGTAGGGCCCTGTGAGTGTGCCCCAAACAAAATAAACCGTAAATAAAGATACAAGGTAAATTCGGTCTGTTAGCTAATTATCAGTCGTATTGCTTGGGGATCGAAGCTGTTCAATAGTCTGTTGGTGTCCGACTTGATGCACCGGTACCTGTTGCCGTGCGGAAGCAGAAAGAAAAGTCTATGGTTTGGGTGGCTGGGGTCTTTTGACATGTGATCATAGTCTATAAAGAGATGCAGGGGCAAATACAATGTGTATAGAGAGACTGATGGCTTAGATGGATCTGCTGCTGTGTCCGGATACCCTGTATGTACAAAGGGTCTCACCTAATTGAATTTTGAAGAGTTAAAAAGAAAAGAGATTACAATAAGCTACATTTACAAATGATTTCATAATGAGTGGAAGTACACAGAGCTTATGTCAAAATCTCTGCACAGCGAAGATCTCAGAGGATCCCAAGCATGTGTCTCGTCTCATCCACAGTGTTCTGTTCATCTGGGGCTGAAACAATGAGGGGAAAACCTACCTTGCACCAAGAGGGGGTACCGCAACCGATTTCCTGGTTCCAATTAGTTCCACATCAGCGTTGGGGTCAATTCGAATGATCAGTCAATTACATGTTTTATTTAAACTCTAAGGAAAAAACATTGACATTAAATGCCTTTTAATTTTCAGCTATTGAGAAGTAATTGAAAATGAATGCAGTTTTTTTCCTTTTATTTGAATTGGAATTTTAGTTTTCCTTCTTGAATTGACTGCTTTCTGTTTGAATTGACCCCGGACCCTGGTTAGTTCCACATAATGAATATTTCATGTTTTCTCCTGTGCCCGGCGGCCTTCCTCCACATCCACAGGGGCTCACCAACTGAGCAGCTGATCAAAATCTGTTGTGGCATATTGACACAAAAGACAAGCTAATGGTTGCCCGCTGCTTTGAGTCACCCATAACACACTGCAAGAGAAGGTTATAAGTTAAACCGTGCTGCAAAATATGCTCACTGAGGCATTATGCAAAGGCAGAAGGAATGTCTCCTATTGTCCAATGGACAAACAGTATACTGTTCACAATGTGGACAGTATGTGTAACAGTAGGCAATTGGGCATAGGCTTAGGCTAGTTTACCTGTTGGCTCCCATAGGTAACTTTAATCAGTTAAATTTCTTATTGCTTTATGTGAGAGTATGAGGTCAGGTCCCTTGGTTTGCGTCCCAAATGACCCCCAGGAGCCTGGTCAAAAGTAGACACACTATAAAGGGAATAGGGTGTCATTTGGGATGCACCCATTGTGTGTCAAGCCAGGGACACCCAATACAGCATCTACTCTAGCAAGGTTCCATGATGCTGGGTCAGGATGATCTGTGGGGTCCCTGTTTTGTCCGATGTGAACCGTCCTTCTCCCTCAACCAACCGCTCTCAGAGTGTTGCTGCTGGTCTCTCGCTGAACTGCAGGGACAGATAAAACCTCTGCCAGACTGGCACTACAACTGGGCCACAGAGGTGAGGTGCTAAGAGTTAACCTCCAGCAGCAGAAGATCTCTAGAGTCTACACCTTCTCTACCAAGAAGTCCTCTCTCTATATCCTGTTGGTTATCTACAGTACCTACAATACATTGGGCTTCCAGGTCTAACAGAGAAAGTCCTCACTGACCTTTGCAGAGAAAAAAACTGCCGATTTGATCTGTGTCTATTTAAAGCATTAGGCTGGCTGCTGGCTGGCTGGAGAGCGGGCCAGGGTTATTATTGGCACAGCCTCCGTTTGCTGGAGGTGCCCCCTGGTTGTGCTAACTCATTGAGCGGATGGTGGCTGGGCTGGGCCGCCCCCCTGCTGGGAGGAATAACATTGTATTAGCTGATGACACATCCAGATACTGCAGAGCCCCTGGGCTGGTTGGATGACTTCCTGCTTCCTGATGATGATAATGTCTTGCATGACTTTATTAAGATGCCACAGGAAGTGAAGTTGTTGAGTGATGCCACTCTATACCCTGAGGCCTCACACCGTATTAGGCTGTTCCCATCAGATGAGAAGGATGAAGAGTGACATTTACATTATAGACATTTAGTAGAAGCACTTATCCAGAGTGACTTAACCCTCCCGCTGTCCTCGGGTCAAAATGAAAAACTGTGTTCAACCAACTTATGACAGTTAGTGCATTCATCTTAAGATAGCTAGGTGGGACAACCACATATCACAGTCATAGTAAGTACATTTTCCCTCAATAAAGTAGCTATCAGCAAAGTCACAGCTAGTAAGAGGGGGAAAAGTCAAGAGTTCACGAAAGCCTTTTCTTTTTTAACAATTTTTTCTAACATAAAGGAAAGGGTCAAAGAATTCTTTATGACTGTCATTTTCTAAAACGGTGAGCTCCAAAAGTATTGGGAGAGTGACATGGATTTGAAATTATACAACTATGAGGTTAAAGTGCAGATTGCCAGCTTTAATTTGATGGTATTTTCATCCATATCGGGTGAACCGTTTAGAAATCACAGCACTTTCTGTACATAGTCCCTCCATTTTAGGGGACCAAAAGTATTGGAAGAATTTCGCTTGTGTATTAAAGTAGCAAAAAGTTAAGTATTTGTCTCATATTCAAGTTTGTGACTCTACAAGTTTGTGACTCTACAAGTTTGTGACTCTACAAGTTTGTGACTCAACAAGTTTGTGACTCAACAAGTTTGTGACTCTACAAGTTTGTGAATGGTAAATAATGTATTGTGTCATTTTGGAGTCACTTTTATTGTAAGTATGAACAGAACATGTTTCTAAACACGCTACCATGAATAAGAATAATCCTGAATGAATCGTGAATAACGATGAGTGAGAAAGTTACAGACGCACAAATATCATGTGGGCTAAAAATGCTAACCTCCCCAGTTATTTTAATGGTGAGAGGTTAGCATGATATTTGTGTCACTGTCCCAATACTTTTGGTGCTCACTGTATATGCCGACTGTGAGCCATTAGTTCATTAGCTACGCTACAACATGGACATTTACGTTGCCCAAATAACAGTTGGCACAATATTCATCAGTTCATTTTAGGTCTATTGGACACATAATTGAAGCTGCTATTGAAAGTCTACAACTATGTGATCTGTCTTAATGTATATTTCCATTTATGTTTAGCACATTCTGTGAAACCACTACTAGGTCTCTCTACAGATGACATTTAAATGCAGTCCCTACCGTATAGCAGAGTATTGAGGGCTGCTGAAGCCTACACACAGGGGAGCTAGTACAAGGTCAGGAGAATGGGCGTCCAACTGGCTTGGTGGATGCTAGCTGACTGATGACCAATTCATACTCCCTAAGCAACCACCCCCCACCCAACCCCCCCCGTGGGCCCACTAGACACTAAGTGCAAGCTTTCAGTTGGCCACCGGATAATTCCTGACCTTCTCTCCCACACAGCCAGCAAATGGACCATCCCAGAGGCATATATTTTGAACAAATAAATACATGTCTCTGGACCGTCCTAGTTCCTGCCTGTCTAGAACTCTTCAGTCACCAAGGCTGTGTTTCTGAAGTGCTACAGATTGCGTGGTAGAAATGTAAAGGTAATTTACGAATGAGCCGACATATGTAGCGTTTACCGTGAATGCAGTGTGTCTGGCTGCTACATTAGCAGCAGTCTAGATGGCAGACTAGCTCCACTGTGCTCCACACCTTTCAGGGGGGATCTCAGGATCTAGGTTAAAGTCTGTGTACTCAGAGGGGTGCATCATGTCCGGGAGGGGAAGTCCATAAGAGCTTTCCTTCTTCCCTCCCTCTCTTCCCACTCTTTCCACACTGGCCATGCCTCTTCTTTAAACCTTCATGACAGCTCCCTCTTCTACATGTGGAGGTGTGGCGGACCCATGTCTGTTTTATTATCTTCATAGTTGATGTTAAGAGCATACAACCTTCTGTACAACCTTCTGAAGCCAAGAGAGGTCAAGCATCTTGGTGCACAAGTCTTTGTTTCTTCATGTTCTTTGTGTCAGCGCAAGCACATTCCATTAGAGGAAACATAACATGGAATGCTGGCTTGTGTCTGCTGTTGATGTGATGTTGTTTCTAAGGACTGTGTCAGCATACATAACCACTGTTGTGGCTTCAGGTTATTGGTGCTCTACGCTACAGTTGAGAAGGAGAGAGAGAGAGAGAGAAATCCCCTTCAACTCTGCCTCCACCACACCTCCCCGCTACAGAATTTAGTCACAGTCAGACGCCAAAAGGGTTCCAACTTCTTTAAGTTCTTGGAATATCATTGTTTCAACTCTACAATAAAAAATAGTAAAAATAGTCTTAAAATATATATATATACAACCCCAACAAAAATCAATGTTGCTATGAATAGGAGAGAGAAAGGGGAGTGTTTGCAACAAGCTGGAAGTAATGTGCATTGACAGCTCATGTGGTGGTTTGGGGGTGTTGGGGGATGGGGGGGATGAACGACGGGGGACTAGCGGGGAGGGATGTATGGAGGGATGGACGGTGGTAGGGAGGGGTCGATGGAGAGATTTGTGTCTCCAGCAGCAACACTCTTTCTGGGCAACACAGTGTGTCAAGTGCACAAGACAAATACAATGAGAAAAGAGAAGAAACAACACAGAAACCGATCTATAAAGCGGACAAAGTAGAGAGGATACTCAAGGACACTATAAAGCACTCAGAGTCCCTGGAGCGGACAAAGGAGAGAAGATACTCAAGGACACAATGCAAGACTCAACAAGGAAGTTGATCGGCATGTTCATGCACAGACAAACCATGGTACCAAGATAAAACTCAACCGTTATTATCTTTCTGTTGCTTTCGGAAAAAATAACTAAGGCCCTCTCAGTCCTAACCTGCAGTTCTCCTTGATTTTCTGTAGTCAAGTATTGGCGTATCGTATTGTATTCACGTAGGGCGGTAGGTAGCCTAGTGGTTAAGAGCGTTGGACCATCTGTTGATGTGCCCTTAAGCAAGGCACTTAACCCTAATTGCTCCTGTAAGTCGCTCTGAATAAGAACATCTGCTAAATTACTAAAATGTTATGTAAAATGTAAGTATTGCTGTCACTAGGGCACTCAAAAACCAGGCCACCTCTCTCTCTCTCTCAAGATTGCTGCTTGCAAAGCATAGGTACAGAACCTACAGTATATTTGCCATTAAGGACATGGCCTGCCCTGAATGGTATGGAGCAACCATTGAATATTTCATATCCTTTCTATGCACTAGGAGATCAGCCCATGTGTAGGCTGCTACGGTGACATAAAAAAAGCTACAGTGACCGGAAAGCTTCTTAATTGAGGAGTACCTTGTCGTGACCTAATGGGAGAGTGCTCAGTGCTTCAGTTCCAGGGATGATGGTGAATCTATAATGCATATAATGTTGTACTTTTGACCAGGAACCATGGGGCTCTGGTCAAAGGTAGTGCACTTTGTAGGGAATAGGGTGCCATTTGGACTGCCTCTGTTCACACAGGGTCTAGGTATGGCGTAGAGACGGATCATCTCAATGACCAGCACATGAACACACACACTCCATTCTTCTCCTATACCCCAGAAACTGCCTTCTATACATATGAGCTCCATCCGCACCATAAAGACATTCCCCTCTGGAATGGAGTGTGACATGCTGGAAAACACTGGGGAAGACTTAGGGGCTAACGCTGCTTCCTCCTGTTGATCATGTTACAAGCATGCATGGCTAACGGAGGAAACCAAAGGAGAAGAACAACTCTCATAAATTATTTCATGTGGGCCATTAAAGATGAAAACAGGGAGGCAGAGGCAGACCGGAGGGATTGGTTGGCTTGGGTGACCCTGCACATCTGTCATTGGGCATTGCGTCTCTCTTTGGTTTCTGAACACTCTCCCCATCGTTCTAAAGTAGATAAACATGTACAGGATATGTGCTGCCGGGGACTGGAAGAAAACCATGTTATTATTACATCAATTTCTAAAGGCAAATGTAACGGAGAGGCTTTGTAAAGCATGAACTACTTCCAAGATGATACTGTATGTAAAAGTCCCCCCAGTGAAAGATTGACCCCGCCCCCATACATCTTCCTGAATGAATGCTCCCAAGATGGTTTGACTAAGGTTTTTTGTGAACATTCAAAAATAGCCCTTTGTGTTTCTATTCAATAAAATGTGTCAGGCTGTCACACTTTATCAGACAGAGATTGTTTATCTTGGCAGGCATTAGAGTGACGAGACAGGGTGCTGACTCTGGACTGTCTAGCTACGCCACAGAGGGTCTCTCTCCAGTCTCCACCAACCAACACCTGGTCTATTATGGTCCAGTTTCTCAGTAGGGCAAAGCGTACCAAAAGTGTTGGCAACAGAAATTCAGGTCCACCTCACTTCCGTTTCAAAATATGTTCTCCGATTTCGTTCCTACAGAACACGACCCATGATACACATATAGGAGACATATACTAGAGACAGAAAGGAGACAGGAAGTGATGGAAAAAATTGGGTGCTAGTTTCATGGACGGGAAGTCAGTAGAAAGAAAATGAATGCTTGTCAGTGTGTGTCCCCTCTGTCGGTAGGTGTAGTTATTCTAGAATGCTTGTCAGTGTGTGTGCCCTCTGTCGGTAGGTGTAGTTTTTCTAGAATGCTTGTCAGTGCATGTGCCCTCTGTCGGTAGGTGTAGTTCTTCTAGGATGCTTGTCAGTGCGTGTGCCCACTGTCGGTAGGTGTAGTTATTCTAGAATGCTTGTCAGTGCATGTGCCCTCTGTCGGTAGGTGTAGTTCTTCTAGGATGCTTGTCAGTGCGTGTGCCCACTGTCGGTAGGTGTAGTTATTCTAGGATGCTTGTCATTGCGTGTCCCCTCTGTCGGTAGGTGTAGTTATTCTAGTCTCCAGCGGGGGTGACTGTGATATCAATATGTGTTTGTTTGCTTGCTCCTGGGTGAGTGTTCACACATTGCCGTTGTGCAAAAAGGGAGAGATTGTCCAGGGGATTAAGGGGGGATGGATGGAGAGAAACAATCAATGAGCATGGAGATAAAAGCACTCTCAGAGAGACCGTCTCACTTCCTGGTTGGGTGGTGCATAGCGTGCGTCACACCAATCTCCAGGACAAGTCTGTCTGTCCCACTTAGGTATAGAAGAACTGGAGACAGCGTCCAAGATGTCTTCGCATACGCCGTTATGTGGTTGTTGACATCTTTTTTACAGGGACTACTATGCCTGCGCACTAGCACTGGTCAGACAGCAGTATTGTGCGAACACGGTCCGGGAACTCTGCCAGCTGGGCTCATGACATCAGAGCATGAATATAAAAATTGTATGATAAAAAAAATAAAAAAATTCTGTCTCAGCAACTATTTAAATAATTCAATAGATTTTTGGTCCACAAAGGTGATGACTAAAGTGTCTATTTATGAATATTCAAATTTGACTTCTCTATGGGGCCGTCTATGGGAATAGTCTTTCTGGGCCGTACTTGAACTGCAATACCGAAGCTGTCCTCTGGGAATTCGAAAGCATGCTTCCAGTCTGGAACCCTGGTACCTTGGTTTGTCCCCTACAAGTCTATCTGTCTGTCCCTTAATGTCTGTCTGCCTGTCTGTCTCATAACTGTCTGTCCCCTAAATGTCTGCCTGTCTCCTCAATGTCTGTCTGTTCCCCAAATGTCTTATCCGTCCCCCACAAGTCTATCTGTCTGTCTCATAACTGTCTGCCTATCCACTAAAAGAGCCTCCTACTGTCCAGACAGCACAACACCATTGCCTTTAATGATCCTACTGTATAGGCACACAAGTAAGCTGTTAGACTTGTGGGTGAAAAAATGATCATATTAGAACATACACAGCACATTTTCAAATGTGATTTTAACACCCAGTGTTAAACAAAATCAACACCTTTAAGTTCATAGTGTACATTACAGAACCAATCAGAAATAAATGTTAAAATGAACACTCTTCAAAGCGATACAAAATAATATGAGCATAAACATACTATAATTAAGATGAACTGTGATTGCACAAATCCTTTATTTCCAGGATCAAATAGTATATTTTAACATTTTAACTGCTATTTTTTACATCTACAATAACGTTGAGTGTGTTAGAATATCAAAATAAATTCAATGTGATAAAAAAACAAAAACAATAAGACAATTGTATCTTTAAACATAAAACATAAAAATCGGGGATGTGAGTCTCCAGTGTGTCACCACTATGGCACCATAGTAAAAATCACAAAAGGTTTATCCAAACATGACGTTGAAATAAAACACAGAACTGTAGGTACTGTAGTAACATAATATTGAGTCCAACATTATTTTCTACAAGCCTACCTTTGTGCTATAAAAAAAAAAATGCTTGTAAGGAGCAGTGCTTTTAAATTAGTGCTTGCATAAAACATACAAATTACCTTGAACTATTTACACAACAGGTTTTTTTAAAAGCAGTTTTTTTGTTATTGATTGTCACTTTGCTTTTTTCTTTTTACATATATCTCATGGTAGATTTAAATAAATCTATTTCATATAAGAAAAGTCTGTATACAAAAAAAATACAAACAAACAAACAAATATAAAGAGAGAGGCAAGTCTGTAAATGCATTTGTTTGTGACATTTATGTAATAAAGTGTGTCCCAAATGGCACCCCATTCCCTATATAGTGCACTACTTTTGACCAGAGTCCATAGGGCTCGGGTTAAAAGTATAGCACTATGTAGGGAATAGAGTGCCATTTAGGACACAACCAAAATTGTAACACTAACAATATTAATAAAATGTATTTTTCAGAACTTTTTATAACGAAATACTGTTAATAGGATATTTTTACTCTTTTACAATATACACAACACATTCAACATTGGAACTTTCCAATACAGAATCTCTTTAAAAGACGACATCTCATTTGGTTTTTGTATCAATGCTCATTGATACAGTCCGAGTATGACCAAGTCAATCATCATGGAATATGTTTTCAGTGCGATAGGTCAGTGGTTCTCAAACCTCTCCAGGGGACCCTCAGCTGTCCCATGCATTTGATCTATTCCAGAGCTAGCACAGCCGATTCAACTTGTCAACTAATCATCAAGCCCTTGACTAAGTGAATCGAGTGAGCTAGATCAGGGCTACAACAAAACTGTGAATCTTCTGGGGGTCCCCGAGAGGAGAGGTTTGAGAACCACTGTGATAGATGACCATGATGGAATCACTTGGGGCCCTGTAAGAGAGGAGGCCCATTGAAACAACCTTTCTCGTCACGTCAGACACTGCTGCTCCAAATCCTCTGCCTCTTAGCATCGGACAGCGAATACAGCTCGTTTAGCTCAATTTCATTTCAATTCAGGAAATCAACTAAACTTAAATTAAATTTACAAATGTTCTCAATGCTTTTCAATGAGGAATAATGGATCTGGAATTTGTTTGTTTACTTCCTGAATTGAGTGAAATTAAGCTGTCTACTTCTGTATTCTGGAACTTAATTTACCGAGTGATTTCACCCTGTAGCCGGTCAAGAAAAGAAGAAAATGCTTAGGTTGATTTGAGTGCCATTTAAATAAATACAGAACATCATTGTGCTGGTAATGTAAACTTCTTTCAGGCTAAAATGCAGCATGAAAATAAACAAACACCAAATGATCATCTTTTCCTCCGATCTCATCCCTTCCTGCGATCTCATCCCTTCCTCCAATCTGCTCACCCTCTTCATATTTAGATACCATGTCACCATAACATGAGATCTGTTTCACAAATTCAATATCAATAACAACCTAAATACTCTTTTACCAACACGTAGATCACAGAAGCCAAAATGATAGGCCTGAATGAATTCCTCTTCAACTGCGGATGACAACAAAACATAGAACATTTGTAATCTACCTCGCAACAAGTCCAGACGTCCAGCTCCTTCAATCAATCAATATTTCTCATAATGAATATTAATCTCCACATCAATCCTTCTCCATCCTTTCCATACCCACATTCACTTTCTCTCCTTTAACAAGTTATACTGTATTGAAACGCAGTACTGTAGCTATGACAGAGGTAAAAACAAAAAAACAAATGTGTGTGTATATATATATATATATATATATATATATATATATATATATATATATATAAATAATTATAATTCTTCTTGTTAATTATCTTTGCCAGAAACTGTATTTTGCACACCCATAAAGAAAAAACAATGAAATTCACAGTGGTGAAGAAATCGCTGCTCTCTCAACCAACCATACCCTTCATAAAAAATGTGTAACAACATGAGAAGATGCATTTAGTTTCCACTGAGCTGTGTGCCATTTGGGAAAACTACTGTCAGAGAATACAAAGAGACACTATCCTGAGCTCCTTCACTGAGTACTGAGTCTGTCGTACACAAACGAAATGGAGAAGAATGTTACACAGAATACAAAGTCAAAACAACCACAATTCTTCTTCTGCTTCTCCTCCTCTTATCTCTGTTACATTTTGTATGCCCCCCCCCCCCTTCTCAAAGGTAGAAGCCAGTAGTCTGTGGGTCTGGGAGGGTGTCGGGGTGTGGGTGTGGGTGTAGACTATTGCTGGCTGTCTGGCTCACATTGGGCAGTAGACAGCTCCCTTTGTAGGCCCCGTTGGTGTTGTTGAGGTTACAGCCATTCTCCATCTAAACAGAGAACAATAACATATCATTAGAGCTGTATGCATATGATAGGACATAACCCCCGCCCCCTTAAAAACAAAGTAACTATAATCACTACACTGGGCTCTGTTCTGTGGCATGGTGAGGTCATTGACACTAATCACTTAACCTTTTACTGCAGTGGGCTAAATCAGGGTCACACAGAGCGATTCTTGGCAGTCTTAAACAAATCTGCTTTGAAACCAAAGTAAACACCTCACACACATGGTTATGGGCTTAAAAAAAGAAGATACCTGCATCATGTCAGATACAGAGTTGAAATGTATAACATTTTGAGTTTGCATCCCAATATTACACTTTATATACATCATCACAGAAGACTGAAATATAACAAAACCGTTTGACATAGAAACACCAGATTTTCTGAAGGCTTTTTGAAAGAATGTTTATTAATTATGACATTTTGGAAAATACGAATAACATTCCACCCACTAGGCCATTCGACTGAAGGAAAGGGCTACTGTAGGCCAGGTCAGCCAGAGAGCAGTGCGGACAGCAGAGGCTGGGTGGGGTGGACTGGGGGCCCGCAGTCATCAGGACAGAGAACACATTACATCACATGGAGAAGGGGCTAAACCATGTACTGCACCAGGGTAGGATTACTGTAGGGACAGGCTACAGACTAAACCTCACCCACAGACAGGGCCTGTGAGACACAAGCTAAAGTAGCTAACTGTAGCTTGTAGTAGTAGCTAATACATTAGCTAACTACAAAAAGTTGCATATCCGCCAAACCAACAGAGTACTGACACTGGTGCACACACTGAGCTGTGCGAGTATGTACTTTGTGGTTCCCCTGTGTGTGTGTGGGGACAGAGTGTCTGTTGTGACAGCTCTTACCATTGGCCTAATTGTAAATCCTGCTTAGTGGGCCCTAACTGGATAAGCTAAGCATTATCCATGTAGAAATCCTAATATGGCCACCTTATATAGGCCCCCCATAGGGGCAGGCAAGCAGGACACTGAGTATATGCAGCAGGACAAACCGAATTCTCTCATGCTACTCAATCCCAAATCATATCAACCCCCGGGGAAACAGCACCCCATGTGGTGGGATGTGACACACCATGCACGCGCACACACACACACACACACACACACACAACATTTACACACATTCTTCTGCGCCTGTGTGTATTAGGTAATGATGATGGGGCAAATTGTAGGTCAGGACAGCTCATGCTCGACTGGCCAGCTTGGCTCTATGTTCCTCTGAGGCATGGTCGCTGACCCTGAAGGAAAACACAGGAAAGGCGGAGTGGGACGGGGCAATGAATGGCCGCCGGTCCGGTTAGCCTTCGCTGCCTGGGAGCTATAGCTCTCATTATGGGACCTTATTCTATTTATTAATGTCTCTCTCTCTCTCTCTCTCTCTCTCTCTCTCTACAAAGAGACCAACCAACTCTATTGTTTCGTTACCCTTGATGGATCTTGAAACATTAACTCAGCACAACAACAAGGAGAGACAGACGGTGTCCAGCCTGCAGAATGGACTGTGTACTGTACTAATGAGCAGAGTTCTATAGTCCAGTTTGTCTTGCCCTGAGGCCTTGTTTTGACTGACTGGGGCCCTTGTGTCCCTACTGACTACTGCACTGTATACAGTTACAAAATGCACAGAGGCACGCGTGGATCTCAATCTCATCTTCCTCGCCAAATGTACGGAGGCTTGTTGCGCAATTCAACTGAACGTCTTTACTTCAGATCAACATGATACACTCTTAAATTAACATCATGCAATACTCAACTGAGCTAGAACCCTCCATTACTGAACACAACATATACTGTAACTGTACTGTATGCAACACCCTGAAGCAGCAGCCACAGATGTGGAATAGCCTACTGTTAACACCTACACTAGTTCACCTCAAGTCAGTGTCCTGATCTGAAGTCATGCTGAACAGATTGTAAGGTGGGCCTACAGACCAGAGCTGCTTTCTTCACAATCACATTGCAGTAGGATCAGACCAGGCATTTAGGTCAAGGCTATGTTGTGCTGCCTGCAATGGAACAAATATCAAATCAAAGCTTGGCTTTGGAGACTACTACTCCATGTGAGACCTACTTTCCTCTCCATTAATAGATTCTCCACTGCCGTGACCCTTGCTCTCCACTCATCTGTTTACATTGCATGTCTGTTCACATCAACATGTCTTACATTGAACTATAAAGCGGCAGCCCAAACAAGCCCGAGGCTTGGCTTCCCGTGCTATATTAGTGCTTTAACAGAGAACCATCGCTTTCATGACATCGAAATAGCACTTCTAATGCTGGGTTGTCGATGACCATTAACAAGAAAGCCAGACAAACAACATAACACAGAGCAAATAAGTCACAGAAACTCACCAAATATTACACAAGAAAAATACATGTTTATTATCTACCTATGAGCATCTTGTTTTATTCCTTGACTCTTACCTTCCAGCGAGTGGCATCTTGGGAAGCGGGGCTGTTCAAAATGCCGTATGAGTCCAGAGTAGGCATGGTGTGTTGAGGCAGTGATAGTCCCAGGATGTACTCTAAGGAGTTCTGTGTGCTGGGGTACTGGTGGGGGAAGTAGGTGGATGGGACCTGTGGATGATGTTGTTCGTGATGTTCCAGATGGTCTGAGGGGGTAGTAGTCACCCCTCCTTGTCCCGGGTAGTGACCTATGCCCCCTACCGTACCCCCGTTCATGACCATGCCCACGGTAGTCGAATCACCCATACCGTAATCCATGTCAATGACTTCTCCTCCTGCAGTGTGTGAGAGGGTGTCCGCGGGGTCGTTGGGGTAGGAGGCTCCGTTAGCTCCATTAGTTGTCAGTCCCAGCTGGTTGTTATAGCCGTAACCCTTCAAATTTGGATCAGGGTGCACCCCGTTGAAAGAGGCACTGCCGCTGCTACTTGCCTTCTGTTTGAAATGGCACTGAGACTGAAGCTGAAGCTGGACCTGTAGGTTCTGATTCTGCTGCTGCCACTGCTGCTGGCTCTGATGATGGATGTTGTTCTGGTGCTGGTGGTGTTTGAGCTGACCGGCCCCGTGAGGCCCCAGCTGGGATGTCTTACCGTTGACCAGGGGGTGAAGGCTGTGGCAGTGGTCGTCCAGCCCTGCATGCATATGCTGCTGCTGGGGAAGCCAGTGACCATTATGGACCACGGTTAGTGAGTTTGTGTGCTGCAGTGTGTCTGGCTGGCTCGGCGTAGGGACGTCCGCTTGTGTTGGGGGCCAGGGGTATTTTGCCAGAACAGGCTTTACTAAGTTGAGGTGCTGCTGCATCTGCTGGGAGAGCTGCACTATGGGTGGCTGCTTTGGTAGTCTGTGAGGGGGTAGCTGAGCGGGTAACGTGGGTTGGGGGGCAGGGTGGTTAGTAACTTGGGGGTGGAGGGTAGAGATATGCATAGTGGGGGTGGCTTGGGTATGAGGGTTAGGAATAAGGGCAGAATTAGGGATAAGGCCAGGGGGGTGGGTTGAGGGTGAGGGTGGGGGTTGTGGTATGGACACGTGGCAGTCCCCACCATGGCCCTCCTCTGTCCTGTTCTCTAGAGAGTCGTGGATGTAGGAAAGGATCTCATTGTTGGTGAGCAGGTCGTTGAGCGAGGGGATGTAGTCTGGATCCATCTCCACTCTGATCATCCTCTCATCCAGCAGTAGTAGTTCCAGATCTTCCGCGTTCAGACCCAGGTTCTCCAGAGCAGAGAACAGCTCGCTGATATGAAGAAATCCAAGAAATTCAAAATACATAGTTTTCTCAGCCATGGGAGTACAACAATGCATACATAAAAACCATCGGAATTAAAAACTCATTAGGGCAAAAGAATGGAAAGTTTGGGCAAGACTGGCAGTACATTGGGCAGTCCAACGGCACTTTACACTCAACTAAATTGGAAAATACTTATAATATAATATACAATAGATACAAATATACAATCACCTGTTAGAACATGTCTCGTCCCCCTCCAGAGAAAGTGAGTCCAGGGTGGCGAGCAGCGGGTCGAAGCTGGACGAAGGTTCCCCATTGGGGCCAGTGGAGGTGGTGGTGACCCCGTTGGGCACGGAGCTCCAGCTCTCTCCCCCACCCAGAGGGCCACCGGTATAGCCTCCACTGCTCTGCCCTTCCATCTCGATTCGCTCACTAAACAGACTACTGTGGAAGGACATCTTGGGCTCGACAGCTGGTTGGCACACATACACGGACTCATCCTGCCTCATCAGCGCCCCGAGCAGGGAGCTGGGGTCCAGTCCACAGTTATCCTTGGATGAGTTCTTGTCCAGCTTGCTCTTCTTGGACTTGGTCTTGCCTTTAGCCTGGAGTGAGTCGGTGAGGCCATGGATGGGGTAGCTACTCTGGTAGAGAAGGGCCTCGCCCGTGGCAAAGGTGAAGGGGAGGTGCATGGAACGCTTCCTCAGGTGCTCTCCTCCCTCCTCCTCCCTGGGAACGAGAGGATGGAGAGAACCAATCGGAACACATTCTTAGTAGGATTAAACTCCAGCAAAGTTAAGGCTTCGTCTCATTAAAGTTGGTGGCAGCTCAGTTGCCACTAGTTTTAGTGTTACAAAGCACAGTGTACAGCAGCGGTTCCCAAACTAAGGGTTGCCTGATATAAAAAATGGGGTCAAGGGAGAATTTCAAAAATCCTGGTAAAAATAAATAATAAAATGTTTTAATAAAAATGTTTAATCTTTGTCTCTCAAAATCATTGTAATGTGCTTAACCTTAAAAATCTAAATGAAAATGATTCAAATCTAAAAGTAAAAATTCAATCAGAGAGCCCTTTGATAAGGCCGCTCTTGACCGTTGCACTTGAATCATTCCCATGGTGAATGGCTAAGCCCGCTACGCTATGAAACCACATACTATTGCAGAGACTTTGTAATTACCAGCCGCAATTGATATGGTGACAACAATGTGTGGGGAGGCAGAGGCACAGAAACTCACATCAATACCTTTGTCAGATAACACTGTGAAACTAAGAACTGATGCTATAACTAGGAAGAGTTATGCTCTCCAAATGGACGTTAGCTGTGAGGGCCAACATGTCGGGGATGCTATTCACAAGGACATATTGTTCTGTCTCACGATTCCCAAGCATAAAATGGCAGAGGGGATGATCAGTGAGCTGCGTGGCTATATTGACAAAACATTTTTTCCCATGGGATCGAATGGTGGACTTTTGCACAGATGGGGCTCCACCTATCACGGGACGGTGGGCGCTGTAGTTATGAATGCTGCAGACAACGCATTCATGGGTCACTATGGGAGGGTTTTGGTTCCTGACTCAAAGGGAATACAATGCAATCTCCCTCCAAGGATTAAAACTCATGATGCGCTGATCCAGTGCTCTCGTCTGCATTAAAAACAAATATCGATCCAGGTTGTATGTGACAGGAGAGATGCGGTGCGCACTGATGACCACGCCCCCTGACTATGAGAAGCTCCGACATGACATGCATCAAGCCACACCCATCTCATTAGTGGTGGTGAGAGAAGATACATTATGTCAGACTCATTTGCAAATGACTGTCACAAAAGTTAACATTGGCTGTTAATTATATATTTTTTTCAGATATCAAAACGGGGTCGCAGGCCAAAAAAGTTTTTGGAACCACTGGTGTACAGTATAATATTAACGTGATGAAATCCAGTCTACTGTCCTCCCTCTTACTCACTGGGAACAATAGGAGTTTACCAGAACACTAGGGACTACTATAGACGACTATATGGACTAAAGTCCCTAACACTATGGACTAAAGAGTTCTGACTGTATAGGATTACATATTACACTCACCTCACTGATATCCTTCATACAAACAGACAAAGCAAAATCCCCAGTGATAAATCAACTCTAGTGTTTATTGTTAAAAATGGATTGGTGAAGAGGCTGCACTTACACCAGTGGCCTCTGTGTGGCGATAATGTAATCAGGCTTGCCATTCTTGTAGACCAGCCTGGCATTGGCTTGGACCCACTTCCAGCGGTTATCCTTAGTGAGCAGTCTGAACACCGTCAGCCCGCTCTCGCCCGTCTTGATCACTGGAATCACATAAGACACTGAGTCAGGGGGGCTGTGTCAGAACCAATGACTGTACGGTCATAACTGAACATAGGCTATTATGCACATAGGCAACACAGTGCATATGTGCACCCATGCATGGAACCATTGTTTTACAGAGAGGTTTGCAGTAAAGAGATTTGCAGACACTGCCGATTTACACCCAATGTGTTTCCCTGCAGTTGCTACTGAAACTCTTATTATTGTGTCAGTGGACACTCGTGGACTTTGGCTCTTTACTCAATTTCTGATATGGATACGTGTCCCCAGTTCACATCTCTATCCTCTCACCGCTCTGCTCTCCGGTACTCTGCTCTGCTCTACTCTGGGTTTTGCACAATCTCCTCCATAATCTGGATTATGTGTAAATTTATTATCCACTCTAACCAACCACGTGCCACACAGAGACACATAGATGGGTTGTTTAGTAACATAACCGACGTGTGCGCAACTACGGGGCAAAACAGACAGGTTGGCTTAAATTGCTGACAACATGTAAACTATACTTTGTTTCCAAAATGTTAATTAATTAAATTAAATTAACAATTAGCACTTGTCTCTCAAATACATTGTTAGCTAGCTAGCGAATCTTTGCTATATTAGAATTGACATGAAATCGGCCAAAACACCTCAAAACAAGACATGGTATCAACAACCAGATAAAATTAGCTGAAACAAGCCACCTACGATTCCCCACATGGCAGCTTTTAGTCATTGTTGCTAGCTATCTGACCGCTCAGAATCATAACAACGCACGGCTTCCGGCCACATCGATGCATGCACATCATTTTTGTGACGTTGTCAGCCAACGCTGTCTATAGGGTTTGTCCCAATAATCCCTCCTCCCTCCTGAAGTGTGCACTGGTTCATTACAAGGGCTGGAGGGAGTTTCAATATACCAGTAATTTCCTTTCAAATCCATGAAGGGAAGTGAACAAGTGTACCCTTTGGAAGAAAGGAGAGACTATTAGGACGGAACCAGAGAGTTCCACTAGCTCTCTGACAGTTTTCCAATCAAGCACGTCATTTAGAGACACCAAGCTCCTACCCTGGCCTACTTTCTAAAAGCAATGAAAGGTTGTGAGTCAATAGTTTGAAAAGGCAGCATGTACTGTACTGAAATAACTATCTGTCCGACAATGAATACTGCATTTTTTTTTCATGCTTGTCTTTGAGCTCATTACCTTATTTTGTTATTGTGGGTGTAGCGAAATGCTTTTGTGCAAATTGTAACATTTTCATTAAGAAAATTGTTCCCTCCAGCATTTAAACTCAGAGTCAGATATTGGCCAATAACAATATGAATAACATCATGCTTGTCTTTGAGCTGACTAGCGTATTTTAACACTTTCATTAGGCAAATTGTCCCCTCCAGTATTTAAACTCAAGAGTTGATTTTATTTAAGACCGATTTGGTATGTACTATAATCTCAGAGAGATGGAAGGGGAAGTGATCATGCACATTTAGAGAGATGGGGGAGTTATACCCACATGTAGTTAGCTTACTGCAAAATAATATAATTAGATACGTTGCTTTATATAGTACTAATATACACTAGTATGTGGACACCCCTTCAAATTAGTGGATTTTGCTATTTCAGCCACACCCGTTGCTGACAGGTGAATAAAAATCCAACACAGCCATGCAATCTCCATATACAAACATTGGCAGTAGAATGGCCCGTACTGAACAGCAAACTGACTTTCAACGTGGCACCGTCATAGAATGCCACCTTTCCAACAAGTCAGTTTGTCAAATTTCTGCACTGCTAAAGCTGCCCCCCGGTCAACTGTAAGTGCTGTTATTGTTAAGTGGAAACGCCTAGGAGCAACAGCAGTTCAGCTGCGAAGTGGTCGGCCACACAAGCTCACAGATGGGACCGTAGCGCGTAAAAATCGTCTGTCCTTGGTTGCAACACTCACTAGCGAGTTCCAAAACGGTCTCTGGACACAAAGTCAGTACCAGAACTGTTCGTCAGGGAGCTTCATGAAATGGGTTTCTGTGGCCGAGCAGCCGCACACAAGCCTAAGATTACCATGTGCAATGCCAAGCGTTGGCTGAAGTGTTGTAAAACTCGCTGCCATTGGACTCTGGAGCAGTGGAAACACATTCTCTGGAGTGATGAATCCCACTTCACCATCTGGCAGTCCGACTGACAAACCTATGTTTGGCGGATGCCAGGAGAACGCTACCTACCCCAATGCATAGTGCCAACTGTAAAGTTTGGTGGAGGATAAATAATGGTGTTTAGGCCCCTTAGTTCCAGTGAAGGGAAATCTTAATGCTACAGCCATACAATGACATTCTAGATGAGTCTGTCCTTCCCACTTTGTGGCAATTAGGGGGTAAATCCGCGATAATATTGCAAATAGATTGTAGATTCCATCAATGTATTTGTCTGCATCATTTCCAATCCCCCATATATTTTTTTGTAAATATATACACATATCTTTAAAAAATATATTTTATATTATTTCCCCTAACCCTACCACGCCTCCTAATTGGAGTAAACTAATGGACAACAACACTTAGGCTTCTACATACTATATATATTTTACAGACACAATGTATTTTACAATAGTTATCTTCTGTTTGTTTTTAATCCCATCCTTCAGGTACCATCAACCCCTCCCATCTACCATCAACCCCTCCAATCTACCATCAACCCCTCCAATCTACCATCAACCTCTCCAATCTACCATCAACCCCTTCAATCTACCATCAACCCCTCCAATCTACCATCAACCCCTCCCATCTACCATCAACCCCTCCCATCTACCATCAACCCCTCCCATCTACCATCAACCCCTCCCATCTATCGCTGAAGCTCATCCAGTTTGATTTCTATTTTGCCATTTATTTTTTCCTGTGCTGTTTCACAAAAGTTCTGAACCTATATACATTGTACATACACAGTATATTTTACATTAGTTATCTTGTTCTTTTTAATCCCACCCTACCATCAACCCCCTCCCATCTATCTCTTAACGCCATCCATTTTTTATTTCCATTTGCCATATATTTTTCAACTGTGCTGTGATGTTTCACAAATGTTACCTTTCCTGTTTAAGCATGACAATGCCCCCGTGCACGAAGCGAGGTCCATACAAAAATGGTTTGGTGTGGTAGAACTTGACTGGCCTGCACATAGCCCTGAACTCAAATCCATCTAACAAGACTGCAAACCAGGCCTAATCGCCCAACATCAGTGCCCGACCTCACTAATGCTCTTGTGGCTGAATGGAAGCAAGTCCCCGGAGAAATTTTCTAACATCTAGTGGAGAGCCTTCCCAGAAGAGTGGAGGCTGTTATAGCAGCAAAGGGGGGACCAACTCCATATTAATGCCCATGATTTTAGAATGAGATGTTCGACGAGCAGGTGTCCACATACTTTTAGTGTACAACATGTAACTAAATAACTAAGTTTAATTGTCAAGTTATTGTTCTAAACCAATGTAATTTGTAATATTCCATTATTAGTATTAAAAAGGTAGCGATGTCATAGTAAAAGCCTTACTGCGGACGTGGTTCTCAGCACAGTAGAGCATATCAGCTGCATGGATAAACTGGTATCCAGAGCCTCGGACCCGGAGCTCAGCCTCAGTGTAGCCCAGCACGATCTTCCCCCTGCAATGCAATAAGATTCACAACACCATTATTATAGACGAGATGATAGTCATCTATTATAGGCATTGGTTGAAGCTCAGTGATAAATTCAAATCTCCCTGTCATCATGTAAGCCAATATGTCACCAATCTCAACGAAAATGTTAAAATCAACTTGTAGGTACACAACACACTCCCCGCCTATCACGTTTCAGGAGACAGTGTCAAAGTAACAAAAGTTTATTACAAAAACAGGGGGACAGGCAAAACGACAGGTCAAGGGCAGGGCCGTAACACAGATCAGAGTCCGAAGGGTACAGAACGGCAGGCAGTTTCAGGGTCAGGGCAGGCAGAGGTCAATAATCCAGAATGGTGTGACAAGGTACAGGACGTCAGGGAGGCTCAGGGTCAGAGCGGCAGAATGGTAAAAACCGGGAAAACTAGCAAACAGGAACTTTAGAAAAAGACAGGCGCAAGGGGCAAACCGCTGGCAGGATTGACGAAACAAAACGAACTGGCAACAGACAAACAAACAGAGAACACAGGTGTAAATACACTGGGGATAATGGGCGACACCTGGAGGTTGGTGGAGACAATCACAAAGACAGGTGAAATAGATCAGGGTGTGACACCGCCTCTCGTCGTGAGGCGTTCTACTGTTACCGAGAACCACTTTTTTTAACAGGGCAGTTAGAAATTTTGTTTTTTTTCCTATATGATGGATTAAAACGAGAATATAGAGTCCATAAAGTGACTATTGGACTTAAAAAGTTTTTATTAAATGTATCATATATCGCTCTCACATGCCCATTTCCATCTTAAGAAACAGCGATCATCTACCTTTAGCTGACAATGGTAACATATTATTTAGCACTGGGTTGGTTGCTCGGCAAACACAGCTGCAGGTAAATAAGAAGTGTATGCGAGCAAACCTAGGCGAATGTATATAGCTAGCTATACGGTAGTATTAAAGCTGAGGTTAATCAATAAATACAAACAGATATTTTGATTAGGTAGGTAGCTAACTAGCTAACTAACATTAGCTTGCTTGTACAAAGTCCAGCAGCTAGCCTCTGTGGCTAGCTAACACCAGTCAGCTGAAAATTAGCTAGCTAACCATCAGGCAAATACAGGTAGCTAGCCAAACAGAACCTCAGTTGTGCTTGCTTACCAGACTGACAGCATCGCTGTTTCAAACACTTGTCGAATAAATTCCAGCTCTGGCATAAACTTCCTCTCCTGCCGTCTTGACATTTATAATCCAAATGTGTGATGACTGATCAACACAGTGTCAAATTACTTTTCTGTGTGTTCACAGAAAATCTGAAATCGCCATCCACAAGTAAAACGTAGTCGGGGGCTCCACACGCTGCACCAGGTTAAAACATCATAATCATTGCTTGCTTAGTGACTTGCTGTGTGCCAGTAAATGTAAATCCGCGACACTGAAATACGAATGTTATGTTACCTTTGGTGTGGCTACATAAGACAGAAGATTACATAAAGGAGACTTTTCCTATTTCTGAAGTAAATCTCTATTTTTGATGTAAAGCCAAATGAAAAATAAAGTATCTGGACCCTTCTATAACATGCCATCACAAAAAATGATTTTAGCTAACCCTTCCCATAACCTTAACCCTTTAACATAACTCCTAGCCTTAACCCTTTAACCTCCCTCCTAACCTTAACCCTAACCCCTAGCCTAGCTAACTTTAGCCACCTAGCTAACATTAGTGTTAGCCACCTAGCTAACTTTAGCAACAACAAATTGGAATTCGGAACATATCATACATATTGCAAATCAATTAGGAGGACATATTTTGACCATTCTTTCGGTTATAGTGTTGATAGCCCCCTCCCGACACACACACACACACACACACACACACACACACATTTACATGTATTAGGTGGCTCTTAAAATAGCCTTTGGGTTCGTGGAGAGGCAGGCAAGTGGCAACGGAGGAGAGATTAGCTGTCAGATTCTCAAGGAAGAGGTCGTTGCACTCATTTCGTGAGATGCACGAAAGCCCTAGCACTACAAAGATGATTCAACCAACCAACTCATCATCAAGCTTTGATTATTTGAATCAGCTGTGTAGTGCTAGGTTAAAAAACAAAACATGCACCCAGCGGCCCCAGGACCAAGTTTGGGAAACCCTGCCCTACGCTACTGCCCAGGGATTTATGGAAAAGTGGCCGATTGTGGGCATGCGCCTGTCACAGAGAAATGCAAAGACCAGCTGCGCTGGGCCATCAGAATGCTGGGCCATCTCTATGCGCTTGTTGACGTCCTCCTCCCACTGGAACCTCTAACTCATCCACGGCGTGATGTCAGAGTAGACCACCATTGTCCGGGGGAACATTCGGATGACTTCCCCCAAATCAGCTCGCCTCTGACGCACCAGGGCTGTCCCCTTTGTCTGTCCTAAGTCGTTTCCACTGAGGTGGATGACTATGATATATTCACGGTCACAACTCGCCTTGGCGAGAGAGAATTCTTCAGAACCTTTCCATTGAGAACAGCTCATCCATATTTTGCTCTCCTGTAGTCTTCTAGCCAGCTGCATTGTGTAATCGCATAGTCAATATTTGCTTCAGCTCTTGCCAATTTCCTTTGAGCCCTGGTGGTTTGAGCCCTGAATGCTGATTGGCTGACCGTATACCACGGGTATGACAAAACATTTATTTTCACGCTTCTAATTACGTTGGTAACAAGTTTAGAATAGCTATAAGGCACCTCAGGGGTTTGTGGTATATATTAATTATAATGTTATATAATAATATTGCATAATCACCTTTTACCGGTGTAAAAACCATGAAAATAAAATAAATCAAATATATTTTTAAGTGAGAATAGGAAATTCACAAGCACCCAAGGTTTTCCAGCACACAGTTTTCACCTAATACAGTAGCTATGTTTATATTGTACTTCAAACGTTATATCATTAGGCTGTTTGTATTTATAGACCTAGGCCTATTGGAAATGTGTATTATTGTTGCGTCACCATCGTTATTGCAAAAATAAATACAAGTGCAAACATAACTTTAAGCTACACATTATCTTGACAGAAGTAATGAACTGTCCATTGATCAGCAAAGCAATTGATGAAACATGATCATGTTTGAAACACAATTGGTTCTGAGCTTTTGTCAATATTACACAGGTGAGCTAACGGTTACAGAAATCATGTTGGGCACCTAGGATGTTATTATGATAATTATTTTTCAATTACATACAATTACATGGAAAAACAGGCATGCACCACATTACTACAAGACAAGACAGCTCAATCAAGCCTGATGGTCTTGTAAGTATAAAAGCAAAGCTTGCTTTCATTTAAGAAAAAGAATGGACAAAAAGGTAGAATAATAAGATAACGTCTAACTGTGGTGTGTGAAGAATCAAATACTTTACCTTGCATGTGGTACAAATCAGCGTATTGTGGAAGCACCTCCTCTAAGAGCATGAATTAGGCTGTTTAAGAAGGTTTGAATCCTATTCATCCTGCCTACACATAGTTTGAAGTACAATACCAACATAGCTACTGTAGAAGGTCAAAACTGTGTGCTGGAAAACCTTGGTAGAGCATCGGTGGAATAAGCATTGTGGTGCTCATGTGAATTTCCTTTCTTTTTCGGCTTCCTTTTTTTTTTCGTCTTCAGACTATTCTCTCTTAAAATGTTGTTTTTTATTGAAGACACAATATAGACAGAATAATCATTGTAAGACCATTATACAATAGGACATCAATGGCAGTGAAAATATGTTTGAAATACCACTACTTCAAACATATTATAGCCATATGACAAGAAATTCCTCTTCATAGTAACAAACACCCTAGCAACACCCCAGCAGGCAAAACTGGTTGAAATGACATCATTACAACCAGATTACAACAAATTCCATATTTAAAAGGGGTTGTAATGACGCTATTTCAACCAGCTATACTCAGTGGAACTTTAACAACATTCCATCATAATGTGAAGTAAGACTGAAAAGTGTGGGCATACTTGGCGTCGCAGGCCATGGGGGTGAAGTCCAGCTTGTGTTTGGTCCTGAAGATCATGTTCTTGGTCCTGATCTCCAGGATGGATGGGGGCTGGAGGGGGGTAGCAATGGCAAACAGAGCCAGCTGGGGGGGCACGTTGCAGCCGTCATCCAGCCGGCAGTTCTGGCCATGCAGGAACTTCAGACGGCCCTGGAGGGTCAGGGCCTGGGGAGAAAAAACAGAGAGCTGGTTGGTATGGCAGGAACCTTCAGGTCCAGCTTTCCTCATATTTGTTCGGAAACCAATAGTCGAGTAATGAACGAGACTTGGGAGGATAGCAATGTAGTGCTTATAGTAAATACTATTAGAAAATACTATTAGTAAATAGTAAAAGTATACTATTATATTACTAGTATTAAAATAATACAATAAAATAGTAGTATTTAAATAGTACTAGTATTATTTTCGTTTCAAATACACACTTTATTGAGCTTGCCTGGTACCAATGGAATATTTCCAAAAGTGCAAAGTGCAAACCCTGCCCATCTGACACCACAGACAGAGGAAATCGAAAATCTGAAAGTATTTGAAAGAAAATGGATACTAATTGAACCCAGGTCTGGTGTAGAGCGGTGCAGCTACTGTAAGACATGGATATACTGTGCAGATGTGCTGAGATTTGTTGCATCTCAGAGGGAGAAACACTGATGGATCATATGTGTTTTAAAGAACAGTGTTTTGCCAACTTTCCACCTGCCTCCCTCCCTCCCTCCCCCTCCCCCAGTTTGTCCTTCTGATCGTGGAGCTGAGATGTGGGCTGGTGGAGAACATGAGTATGGAGTACCAAAAGCGTCTAAAGGGTGCCGGGCAACAACACCATTGTGTCCAACCTACAGGACCAACTCAACAAGGGCCTGGAGATCAACGTTACCGAGGAGGTGTGTGTGTGTGTATCAGTGTGTTTGAAATTATATTACAGCCAGTCTTCAGTTTCAAAATGCTCAGCTATCTTGTCTGTGCACAAGACAGTTAATGACACAGGACACAGGTGGGATCTGAACCCGGGTCTACCGCAGGAGAAACCAACGCCTTAACCATAAGACCAGGAAGAAACTCCCTTTTGGTCCATGGGACAAATTTGGAAGTTGCAGTTAGGGCTTCCCCATCACAAGACCTTGAGCAACCATGAGTCCGACTCATGTCAGCTACACACAAACACAGTAAAAATAAGAAATTAAGAAATTTAATTAATTAAATTAAAACAAAGGAAACTTCTCATATTCACATTTTTCCAGAACTAAAATTACTCTTGTTTCTTTCAAGGTCTAGCTTATGTTATGACTTGGCAGAATCAATCATGAATACATTTTTTGAAGAATTACTTCTTTATTGATATCAAATATGCCTTTGAAAAAAAAAAAAAGAATAAAAATATATCTGAAGGAAACATTTTTTTTGACTGTCAAGGAGTGGTCTGAGTGAGGGACCTAATTGGACGGGCCTAGTGGGAACACGGGAAACAGAATTCTGACTGCACTGGGCCTTTACTGCAAAATATATGTTTTCGTCTTAATTTCTTTCGTCTTCTGTGAAGGAAGTTTGAAGGACCCCGTCCCTCTCTTGGCTTCAAGCTCCTGTGTTTGGGACAGATTTCTGTCTTTAGCCTGGTGAGGCTCCTGGACTTCAATATGGACTGCCGTGGGGAGCAGAGGATTATTGCGTACGCCATCGCCGGCTGCGAGTGTTGCATTCCTGAAAAGGCAGGAAGATATGAGAAATAATTCACAAGGGCCACAAAGCTTGCTTCAGTCATGTTTGTAATGAATGAGAAGCTGGCTGTATGTTCCACATAGGAATTCCTAGACATCAACAATCAAACTGCTTAGACATCAATAGAGCTCACGCTCAGGTCAATGATGAGCATATTGATTGATGATACACTTTATGGTACCTTGTGTATTTTTTTAAGGCACATTTCATTATATCACACATACTTATACTGGGGTTTGCTCATGGCAGTGGCTGCATCTGCACTGGCAGGATGATGTGGGCGCTGGCCCGAGGCCTGAGTGGCTATCCGCTGAACGGGCACCATGCCAGGGCTTGAACTCAGCTGAGCCAGTTGGTTGCTGAAATAGTAGGCAGCTGCATGGGTCTGGGCCTGAGGAATGTACACATTGGAGTAAAAGGCTATATGGTATTCGAAGTTAGCATGTCTCAATAAAGTGTTCGTTACTCTTGTCGGATATATGATTTTCTGCATGGACTCTTGTTTGGATTTACCTGTGGAATGGGAGGCTGGTAGGAGTCGATGATGGGCATTGCCATGACACTGACCATCCTCTGCATGCACCTGTCTGCCAGGTATTGTTGGCGCTGTTCCTTGCTCTGAGCCAGGTTCACGTAAAGCGGCTTGGTGCCCACGATACGACCATTCATCTCTGTCACAGCCTTGGTGGCCTCCTCGGGGGAGGAGAGGGAAACAAAGCCAAAGCCTTTGCTGCGGCCGCTCTCCGTCATCACCTTGGCGCTGATGATTTTCCCGAATGCAGAAAACTCCTTCGTTAAACGGTGATCATCAAAGGCATCATCCAGGTTCTTTACAAAGAGATTTATACCTCTGTATTTGGCCTTGGTGTCAGGCTTCCTCTGCCCAAACTTGAGTTTCAGCATCGTCTGGCGCTCTGCTTTCTTCTGGGCACGGCCTACATATATAAGCCTCCCGTTTAGCTTCTTCCTGTTCATCTCATTCACAGCTCTCAGTGCATCCTCATGCCTCTCGAAGCAAACAAAACCGAACCCTCTAGACATCCCGCTATCGTCTTTCATAACCTTGACACTAACGGTTGGTCCATATTTTCCAAAAACCTCAATCAGTTTCTCATCGTTCATGTCTCTGCCAAGGTTCTTGACAAACACGTTGTTGAACTCTCTGGCCTTGGCTCCAAGTTCCTCCTCTCGCTCTTTGCGTGACTTAAAGCGTTCGATAAACACTTTTTCGTTATCCATTAACATGCCATTTAATTTCTCGATGGCTCTATCAGCAGCCTCCTGGGTCTTGTACTGAATATAACCATAACCCTTGGAATGGCCGTTCTCGTCACAAACTACCTTGCTAGAGTAGATGTCTCCAAATGCTGAGAAGGTCTCGTACAGGTTTTTGTTTGTTATAGACTTCTTGTCCAAGTTCTTGATGAAGATGTTTCCCACCCCACTCTTCCTCAGGGTAGGGTCAGGATCAGACCTCATGATGCGTAGATATCTTCCTTCAAGGATATCATTGCTGAACATGAGCAGGGCACGCTCAGCATCGTCTGGCTGATAAAAGTTAACGTAGGCGTACCCGAGGGAACGATGTGTAACCCGATCCCTACATACACGGACAGAAAAGACTGGTCCGGCCTCACTAAACATCTCGTTTAGGTCTGCCTCGGTGACGTTTTGGTGGAGGTCACCAACATACAAAGAATTCATTTTAAATGTTGGATCTAATTCACACGTATCGAAGCTAGCTCAAGAGCACATAATGACAGGGGAATTAACAGATGTCGTGCTTAAATTCCTGGAACTCACTCGTTTGTGATGTCATAAGCAATGTAGCATCAAATGCAATTCTGATGTTCCATCTTTCCTTTATTGCATCATAGTCATGTAGCTTACAGGATTTAGATTGACATTTTAAACAAATAAATATATGTACCTCAATCTTAATTTTTTTAAACAGTTTGGAAAGAGTGGCTGAGAGATAGAAATTACTATTATAACTCAAACACAGCATACACATGGCATATGCTAAGCATGTTATCTTTATCGATGGATAAAAGTACGCCAAATAGTTCAAGTTTTATTCTCAACTCGGACAGAGTGAGAAACAACACACTCAGGTTAGAGGAATAGCATTTGGTTCACAGTCGTTCCACCTTCAGTGAGAGGTTGAATGAACAATACCCCTGTAAAACTGAACATGTTGAACATTTTATGGAGCTCTGTGTCAGTCAGGTTTTCTATATACCTGTTTGTATACTACAGTGGGGATGTTATTCATTTGTATGCTGCAAAGAGAGCTGGGGAGTGTGAGGTGAGAGTGAATGCTTCAAACGATCTCCCTAACCCAGCCACAACAGTCTAGACTAGAGAGAGACGAGGACTCTTTCTTCGCTCTCCCATTTCACTGCATGACATATTCCTCTGCTGCCTCTGTGACAAAGAAAATTATATCACATGTGCTCTCTTCCCCCTACTCCACTCAGAGTGCCTGTTTGGTTTCTCCCTGTCGCACGCAATCAGCATTATTTACAACAGTCACCTCTGGAAAGAAGAGAGACAGAGAGAGCGATAGAGCGCGCGCAAAAGAGACAGAATAAGAAGAGAGAGAGAGAGCGAGAGAGAGAGAGAGAGACCAGTCTTAATTGAGCCTCTCTCTGTCCCTGGCTAGGCTGACTGGAGGCCTGGGGGCCCTTCGACCACACTGTAAACATACAAGATCCCCTGTCATCTCCAGTCATAACCCTGCAGGCCATAACTCTGCTCATCAAATTGGCAATTAGAAAAGCCAGAGAAGCCTTTGTGGCTTTTGAACTGCTAAAACTTTCAGACCCTCCTCCGCCCCTGCCTGCCTGAGCCCCAGAGGGACGGTGTAGAACTACATTACATTACATTAAACACACACACACATACACACACACATACACTACCCTACAGTAGAACCATCCATCTATCTCCATCACGTAGATGCGTGGTACACCTTGATGACAAGCAACACAGAACAGCAGAGCACGCAGGTCGCACGGTTCGCTGGGGGGCAGAGAGACTTATTTACATTCATAGTAAGTAACCCACATGTGATGTGCACGACATGCCAGTGTCAGGCTCGCTCTGAGCTCTTTGTGTGACATGACAGGACAGGACAGGACAGGACGGATCGGAGAAGATACTTAGAGAACTAAGTTATGTTCTGTTCCTTCTCCGTGGTGTGTTTCCACGGTAACACATCAGTCCCTCTCCTGACAGTATGAGTGTCATGGAGCTAATGAAAGGGAACTTCTTATGCCCCTGTTCAAACATCAGGACTTAGAGCTAATTGGCTTTGGGTAATTACTGGGAGTTGAGGTGCACTAGGTGCACTGGGATGGTATTTTTGAGTTCAAGTCTGTCCTGGGGATTTCTGCTTAAGCTGCAGGTTAGGAACATACTGTACCTTCAGGTTAGGAACATACTGTACCTCCAGGTTAGGAACATACTGTACCTCCAGGTTAGGAACATACTGTACCTTCAGGTTAGGAACATACTGTACCTCCAGGTTAGGAACATACTGTACCTTCAGGTTAGGAACATACTGTACCTTCAGGTTAGGAACATACTGTACCTTCTGTTTACGTAATGAAGGGCTGTAGTTGAATAGAACGTTACTACTACAGTTCAAATGACCTAGTCTCTCGTTTAAATGGCCAGCACGCAAGATTTGGTTCTGGTTGGGGAACATACCTTTTGTTTATGTAACGAAGGTCTGTTACTACTAGGGTACAAATGAACTAGTGAAACTACTGTATGTGTGTCAATTCACTGGGACATGCAACTGTCAAACCAGCAAAAGCATAATTATTTGAGCTTGATTTGTGTGACAGCTTGAATCTCCTAATGGAATATTGATGGGTTGTGTCTCCTGCTCAAAGTCAGTCTCCAGTGCAATCTTCACTCAGATAACATTGCACGTGAGGTATGTCGAAACAAGACATTCTCACAGGAAGAAATTGCTTTTTCCTGAGCCAAACGGTAGCCTCCTAAGATTTCATGGCCTACTAGTTGATGGATTCTAACAAGAACTAAAACCGTGCAAGGACTTTGTGTGTTTATTGTGTGTTTGAGATCTAGACAACAGGCATTATCATAATGAACAATGTGATGACTATTGTCCCGACATAAAAACAAAATAACATTATTAACATTAATGTACATGCATCTCTTTTACTTTCTATAACAGTTGAATGCTAGAGGCTGAATGTAATTCGACTCCCCAGTATTTCAGTACATTTAGGAAAAGCAACATGATTCAATTAACTTGTTCATAATCCTTCCACTACAGTCAGATACAATACAACATGCTGTATGTAATAACCATCATATAATAGCAACACGATGTTTCGAATATAATTGATGACCCCAGATGACCCCGGGTCTGCGTCCTAAATGACACCCTATTCCCAATTTAGTTTATAGGGCTGTGGTCAAAAGGTGTGCACCATATAGGGAATAGGGTGTCATTTGGGATGCAGCCTTGTACAAGGCTGAGGGGGCCTTGAGGGGAGAAGGGAGTAATCTGAGTCCTCTGTAGTGATAAAACACACCAAAGTACTATAATGTAACTGGATATTATGTTGTCTGTTCTGATTACATCAACAATTCATAGATGAGATAAAATTATACACAAAGTTTATGAGAACGGTAATTGGTAGAATTAATTTCTTTCTTCTTCTTGATGAGTTTAAGTTTCGCCTCGTCCTCCCTCCTCCTCCTCCTCTTTCCCCACCTCCTCCTCCCCTCAACTAACCTCTCCCCAACTCTCTCCACCCTTCCTCCTCCCCTTCTCTCCCTAACTCTCTCCACCCCTCCTCCTCTTCTTCCTCCTCTCCCTAACTCTCTCCTCCCCTCCTCCTCCTCCTCCTCCTCTCCCTAACCCTCTCCTCCCCTCCTCATTCTCCTTCTCCTCCTCCTCCTCCTCCTCCTCCGCTCTCCTTTTTCCTATTCCTCCTCTTCCTCTCGGCCGTATTCTCTCGTGCGAGGCCAGTATGGTGTGGTGGGTCTCTCGGCCCTCTCCTCCCATCTCCCCCTAGCACTTGATAATTGATTCTGCTGGGCATAAGGCGAGTTGCAATGATGTCAAGAATCTACCCTCAAATAGCAATAGGATTACCAAAACAAAGCTATGGAAATTAGTCCGAGAGCCCCCGGGCTTACTTCTCACGCAAATTTACCTCCACAGAGTTGGGAAGTACCGAGATCTTCCTCTCCTCTTCCCTTCCTTCTCCCCTCCCGTCCCCTGCCACCAGCCTCCCGCTACTCTGCATGGTCACGCTCTGTACTGGTGAGATGGAGAGGCTAGGAGGAGTGGAGGAGAGGAGGGGGCGAGGAGGTCATGCCACGGTCTCACCAGGCAGGAGGGCCCACTAGGACACACGCACACCACCACCATGAGCCCTGCATGCCAGCAAGCACAGGCAGATATCGCTCTCAGCTCTCTGAGTATGCTATACTAACTGCACATGGACTATACTGTAGGCCCCTACAGCAATACATTTACTTGTATGTTACTGTATTCTAACCCAGTCAAATACCACTGGCTCTGTCCTCTTGTCTCTCTCTCTCTCTCTCTCTCTCTTTGACCCAGTGGTATCCAGCACAACCCTTTAGTCTGAGGAGAAGATTGAGCCCTTTGGGAGTCCTCTAGCTACTCTGACTAAGCAAATTCCTCTCTGGGTACTCTCCTCCTCTGGAGGGCAGATTAAAGCCCTTTTCCCCACGACCCTGTGGCTCTTTAAGACGGATTACTGAGGGTGGGTAGTGGTCTAAAGTGGCACGACACCACGCTGACCAGGCTAATAGGCTCTCTATGGCTCACTAGCTACTGTAGCTGGGAGAAAATAGTCTCTTTTGGCCTCAGAGTGCTGGGCTGCTGATGGAGAAGTGGAGAAAGAGGGTGGTAGGGCCAGGATGGGGAAGGTAGGGGGAAAGGAGTGGGTGGGGATAGAAGGTGGGGATAGAAGGGGGGAGTTTGGGGAGGAAAGGAGGGTGGAGGTGGGGGGTGGGAGCAGGAGTGTCTTGGAGAAAATAGCATCCTTTGGCCTCACACTACTGGACTTCTGAGGAGACGGGGTAGTGGGAGGTAGGGGTCTGAATGGGGGAGGTAGCCCTGGGGAGTAGATGGCTCAGAGTTCTGGGCTGCAGAGGGAGGATAGGAGGGGGGGATTCAGTAGTGGAGGGTAGCCCTGGGATAAGAGGAGGAGGGGTACAGAAGCCCTGTAAAGTGCCTGCCTCTGGGGCTCTCTGGCGGGTGTCGGGACACCCCAGGCCAGGGGCCAGACTAGAAGTGGCTGGGTATTCCCAAGCCTTTGTTCTTGTACGGCTCAGCCTCCCTCAGTACAGTCATGGGACACAGTCACAGTAGGCAGGAACACTCTCTTCTAATAAAGCTGATGTCTCGAGGTGTGATCTGACACACACACACACACACACACACACACACACACTTGTAAGGAGGATCGCACGCACAGGCACTTACACGCCTTCGCCTTTATATCCATGCATACACATACCATAAGTCCAACAATGGCTGTCTTCAATGGAGGGAAAATCTCGAAAAAATTAGCTCAAACGTCACTGCAAGAATAATCTTCCTAAAAGGAAACATTTCCGCCTCCACTACTCCCGTGTGTATGAGGTTGAGAGAGGAGGAATATGATTGGTTTACGAACCAGGAAGCCGGAGGAGTTGTCGAGGAGACAGCGGAAGCGACAGACGAAGTTCCTCTCCAGGAAGGAGGAGTTCTCTGGAGGCAGCTGGTCGGGGTTATAGGTCACCAGGGACGAGCTGGGGACTGGCTTTCCATCTAAGGAATAGAAGCAGTACGAGGACACAGTCAAATCACTGTATTCAGCGGTGGTCTATTAATATGTCTGTTCAACAGACTTTAACAGGGTTCAAATGCTCCAATGTTATGTTTGGTGAGTGTGTGTATGTGCATGTGTGTAGCTACAGTCTGTCCCTCCCTCTCTCCATTCCGTGCCTGTTCTAAAGTACGGGGACCACGGTAACGCTACAGTAGCTAGCTCTAATCCCTGCCTAATTAAAGCAGACGGCTGTGTGTGTTCTAACATTTACTCTGCATGTCATGGAGTGCCTGATAAAGGTCACATCCCTCTCTCCATCCTCTCTACTCTCTCTCCTCGTCTCTCTCTCTCTCTCTCTCTCTCTCTCTCTCTCTCTCTCTCTCTCTCTCTCTCTCTCTCTCTCTCTCTCTCTCTCTCTCTCTCGCTCTCTCTCATCTCCTTCCCTCTCTCTCATCTCCTTCCCTCTCTCAGTACAGAGCTCAGCTGGGGAAATTGGCGTCAGCTGTTTTTAGGGAAAAGTTAACCCATTGGGTCTCAGTGACTTCAGGCTGACTCAACGTCGTTTGACGTTTTCATGATTTTTTTCTGTTAGTAGTGAACGTCAACCAGTATGGTGTATACTGTCTCTGTATGTGTCACCTCAGCCCCTTCCACAAGTTCAATTTCAGTATGTCTATATACTGTATGTATGCCATCTGTACATTTGCAACAGAGCATCAAACATATATCGCTAGCTAGTAATGTGAAAGCCAGAGTGGCTTTGGACAGCTCTGTGAAAATGGGTCGGCCCGGCATAAAAGCGGGTAGACAGTGAGACACAGTGCAAGACTTACCTGGGGGTGACTCCACCTGCTGGGGCACGGCCGGGGGGTTGAGAGCCCAGTGTAGGTTCCTCCTAAACTCCTGCTGGTCCTCAGTGTGGATCAGATCAAACACACTCTGGTGCATCACATCCGTCTGGAACAAGGAGAGAAAGGGATAGGTCTTTAGAACGGTCACGTGTGTCAACATATAGGACTGGGAACTATTGTCTGACTTGCTGAAAAATTATCTAAACACAACTGAATTCTCTCCTGTAGAATCAGTCAGATGATGTGCGCACACACACACAGACACACACACACTCAACCCCTTGTTTTGTGGGCTTGTCAAGCTAAGTGCATCAGCTGGACCACCTCAGAAAGTTACAGACATGGACACAGAGAGTGGTGACATGGACACAAAGAGTGGTGACATGGACACAGCACAGCCTGAGGTTCCATATCACACTAGCATCTCAGTGCTACTTCTCATTACCACTCACACAGCTCCACAACAGGCAGCCACATCCAAAAGGATTTCAGTTAGTGCTGTAGATGTGAAGTGATGGTTGTTGAAATGAAGGAGGTGTGGTTCACACTGTGGGAACATTTATTCTACAGCATCTTGAAGTTACAGCAGTATGAACACCACAGGAGGTTGGTGGCACCTTAATTGGGGAGGACGGGCTCGTGGTAATGGCTGGAGTGGAATAAAGGGAATGGTATTAAACAGGGAGAGAGAGAGAGAGAGAGAGAGAGAGAGAGAGAGAGAGAGAGAGAGAGAGAGAGAGAGAGAGAGAGAGAGAGAGAGAGAGAGAGAGAGAGAGAGAGAGAGAGAGAGAGAGAGAGAGAGAGAGAGAGAGAGAGAGAGAGAGAGAGAGAGAGAGAGAGAGAGAGAGAGAGAGAGAGAGAGAGAGAGAGAGAGAGAGAGAGAGAGAGAGAGAGAGAGAGAGAGAGAGAGAGAGAGAGAGAGAGAGAGAAGGAAAGAGAGAAGGAAAGAGAGAGAGAAGGAAAGAGAGAGAGAGCGCTTTAGGGGGTGTTATTGATTGTTAATACAGCTTAGCCCAACTGTGTACGCAAACATGGATATTATCAAAAACTGATCCAGCCTGAATAAATAAGGCTATTAAGAGAGGTGAATCAGCTGCTGGGGGTTAAATCAATTAAACAAATATAGAACAGACAGTATGTATGCTTATAGAGGTCTGTGGCTAAATATGCTATAGATCAGCTCTTATTAAATGATTAACCTGCGTTTGACCTCTCTGGACAGGTTTATCAAACTCTTATCCAGTGGAAATCCTGAATCAAGCAAGCTAAAGCGCTGAGCACAGAGCAGGGCGGGTACCAGAGGGCAGAGAGGGCAAGACTAGGGGACGGAGGGGGCCGGAGGTGGGGCAAAAGGGCAGGAATGGACACAAGGCGGTGTTGGGTGAAGGTTGGCGCTGTGCAGTAGCATATTTGTATTCACCTTCATTCTGGCTGCAATTGTTGGGGCAAAGAAGAGGCAGGATGCAGTAGAGTGCGTTACAGGGCTCTCTATCCCCAGTTGTAACTAACCTGATTCAGCTTATCAACCAGCTAATTATTCAAATCAGGTACGCTAGATTTGGTTTGGAACAAAAATCTGTAGGACTATAGCTCTCCAGGAATAGGGTCGAATAGCTCTCCAGGAACAGTTGCACTAAGCACCTCTTTGATGTGTCCCAGCACTCCCTGGGTCGTTCCATAAATAGAATGAGGCCAGGGTCATGAAAAGCCTTGTCCATCTGGCTTGGCCTAGGCCAGGGTTGATCTAACCTGTGTACAGCAGCAGAGACTTACTTGGTGGAATCCAAGGTAATCCTGAATGGTGTGAGAGGAGTAGAATATGATCCCCTCTGCAGTGATGACCAGGACAAAACCATTAAGGGCCTGAGGAGAGAGAACAAGTCACAACAGACAGGAAGTGATTTAGTTAGGGAATGTCCCTCACTGCTCACTGTTACCAAAGACGTTAGAGAGTGCTGGACAGAGAGGATATAGGGAAGATTGACGTAAATTAATAACAGCTTTTGAATGATTGTGTTTGGTATCGATCACGAGAAGACAGTGACAACCCATATTATAGTGATACTTTTGTGCCATTTGGTGTGTTTTGTGTTTGACTGCCAACACCAAGTGTAAAACAGCAGGACAGACTACAGTGTGCAGACAGACAGGAGGTCCTATCAAACCTGGTCTATTCTGACAGACACAACTGAGAGAGGGGGAAACGGAGCGGGGAAACAGAGAGAAACGGCAAACGGGGGCATGACACCACTTCAGGCTGTGGAGGAGAGGAGAGGGGGAGGAGAGGAGCAGTGGAGGAGAGGAGAGGAGGAGAGGGAAGCGGCCCCACTCTGAGGACGAATCACATGAACACAAAGACAGGCCGGAGATGGGGAGGAGGGGAGGAAGAGATGAGAGAGAGAAAGGGAAGAAGGGGGGGGGGGTCACAGAACCACACAGAGTGTCTCACACTTTGCTATTCCATCTCCCCCACAATGCTCAGGGGCAAAGGAGTCGTTCTGTCGCTCTGTTAACTCTAGGTGTGTATGCGTGCATGTGTACACGCTCCCTAAACCAACCAATGGCACTACAGGGCAGCTGTTCTGACACTTACTTCTTCTAATACCCCGTCATATTCATTTCCAACATGTCGGCATTGAGAACCCCATTTCACAGTCTGCAGTGGATGGAAACCATAGCCCCATAGCCTAGCATACATGGTCATTATATTCATCAAGTCATATTATAGCATTTATTTGGGCTGCAATCTGAGGCTGGTAACCCTAATGAACTTATCCTCTGCAGCAGAGGTATTTCTGGGTCTTCCATTCCTGTGGCGGTCCTCATGAAGCTGGTTGAGAGAATGCCAAGAGTGTGCAAAGCTGTCATCAAGGCTAAGGGTGGCTACTTTGAAGAATCTCAAATATAAAATATATTTTGATTTGCTTAACACTTTTTTGGTTACTACATGATTTCATATGTGTTATGTCATAATTTTGATGTCTTCACTTTTATTCTACAATGTAAAAAATAGTGCAAATAAAGAAAAACTCTTGAATGAGTAATATTCCAAACTATTGGCCCCCAGTGTATTTACTTGCTAAAGGGATGGATATTATCTGGGTTATGTTTCTCTGGGTGCCATCCATAGAAAAATGACCTGATGAATATATTGACCATATATGCTAGGCTATGGGGCTATGGTTTCCTTCCACTGCAGATTGTGTAATGGGGTCTGAAACCCTGACATCCATGGGATCCTGAGGAGCCTCACAGTTTCTTCTTTATTATGCTGGGCTATGCTCTCTCTAAAAATACCCAGAAGCTGCCACCACCACTGCCACCCCAGGCCATCTAGAAGTCCTTCCTCGTCTCCTCAGCAGCCCCATCCTCCACTTCCTAGTTCTATCTCGGTGGCCCGACGCCCCCACACTGTACACAAACACTCAGAAAGCGGAGCGGTGATCAGGCTTTCTGTATAAATATTTAGATTAATCTGTCTAGCTGAAGAACACAAGTCCGCTCCCTGGGTGGGGGGGGGGTCTTGGGGCGGTTGGGTCGGGGACTTGGGCAGTCAACCAACATCTTGATCAAAAATGTATGTTTTCATATTTCATGGGGCTGTGGACATCATGCTCTTGTCCAGAATGAAAGAACGCTGCCGTCAGCAGTGAGAGTAAAACACAGAGTGGCAAGGGGATGTGAGAGACGCAGTGAGAATGGAGAGAGAGAAAAGATAATGAGAGAGGAAGGAGGATGAAGGGAGATAGAAAGAGAGAGGGATACGAAAAAGAGAGAGATGGAGTGAGAGAGAGAGAAAAAAAAACAGGGCAAGGGAAAGATAGAGAGGACGGGAAATGGTGGAGGGAAAGAGACTGAATGAAAGAGAGAGAGAGCAAGCCTGTTGAAGTCTGCATCACGGCACAGCTAGTTGTTTGTTTTCCCAGCCTGTATGCTATCTGGTCTGGATGTACGCCTCTGACAGCAAACACTGGCACAGACTGGCAGGCCAACCGCTGGCACAGACTGGCAGGCCAAACGCTGGCACAGACTGGTAGGCCAAACGCTGGCACAGACTGGTAGGCCAAACGCTGGCACAGACTGGCAGGCCAAATGCTGGCACAGACTGGCAGGCCAAACGCTGGCACAGACTGGTAGGCCAAACGCTGGCACAGACTGGTAGGCCAAACGCTGGCACAGACTGGTAGGCCAAACGCTGGCACAGACTGGCAGGCCAAACGCTGGCACAGACTGGTAGGCCAAACGCTGGCACAGACTGGTAGGCCAAACGCTGGCAGGCCACAGGGAACACAGCAGAGTATAATCAGTTGTTTTCTTTTTGGTATGCACAGATATTGGTTCATACATTTATGTCTCCCATGCCTTTAGTTGCGGTGAACTTCAAATGCTTATGGAATTATATTTGGATCCACTGAAAAAGTAACCTGATTGACGTGGACTATAAAAAGGTAAAGAACATTAGGCTGTACGGATAATATCAAATAACACCTTTTTTCTCACATTTTACCGCCTTTTTCAATAATGGATGTCCGCACAGTCACTCTATAATTCATGGCCATGGAACATAGCAAGACAGCCAAGCCTGGTCAGAAATAGCCTCTCCTCTCCTCCGCTTCCCCCTCTTCTTTGCTTCCCCATCTCTTCTCCTCCCTTTCAGGCCCTCTTAACAGCAAAGTCATGAATAAGGACCTCACCTTCATTCAGCATCTCTCTCTCTCTTTCCCCCTCTCTCTCTCACTCCATTTACAATTCTCTTTCTCTCTCAAATACAATCTTCCCCTCATTTCCTCCCCTCCTTCATGCCTCTCTCTCCGACCCTCCCTCCGTCCCTCCCTCCCTCCCTCCCTCCGTCCCTCCCTCCCCCCTCTCTCTGTAGCTCAGCCTGTCTTAAGGGATTCTGTGTTGACTGTTCTGGCACGGTGTGATTCTGCATGATGGCACAACAAGGGGGGCTGCAGATGAAGCAGATCACATCTCCCCTGACTGAACATCCAGTACAGAGCACAGAGCAGGGCAGAATATAGAGCACTGTCCCTTTAAAGTACAATTCCACTCAATTTTGGTATTTGTTGCATTAGTTAACTGTTGATACAGTCCCAAAGAACAGGGCAGAATAGAGCACTGTCCCTTTAAGTGCAGGGCCAACTAGGACTCTGTCTCTTTAAGTGCAGGGCCAACTAGGACTCTGTCTCTTTAAGTGCAGGGCCAACTAGGACACTGTCTCTTTAAGTGCAGGGCCAACTAGGACACTGTCCCTTTAAGTGCAGGTCCAACTAGGACTCTGTCTCTTTAAGTGCAGGGCCAACTAGGACTCTGTCTCTTTAAGTGCAGGGCCAACTAGGACACTGTCTCTTTAAGTGCAGGGCCAACTAGGACACTGTCTCTTTAAGTGCAGGGCCAACTAGGACACTGTCTCTTTAAGTGCAGGGCCAACTAGGACACTGTCTCTTTAAGTGCAGGGCCAACTAGGACTCTGTAAATGCAGGATAGAATAGAGCGCTGTCTCTTTAAGAGCTGGGGGATGAATGATGGCACCAAAGTAGCCAATGGCACGGGCATTGAATGTTTTCTGATGTAACTTCTGTAGCTACTCTAAATGAGTCCAAACTAATTAATGTAATTACCATCGGAAGGAAGCTGATCAGCTGGTCTCAGCAGGCTTGGTACAACCTTTTCTTTCTAGGCTGAGATCCTGTTTGTTAAGGAAAGAGCCCAATCTGCCAATAACCATCAAGGAGGGTGGGCAACATGTTAGCGAATGGTATCTCTCATCCTGTGGGTGGTCTCTCTCTCTGACAATCTCTAAATGCAGCAAGACATGGCGTTTGTTTGTCAAAACCAGCAGTACTTCACATTCCCCCATATAAATAGAATTAGAACACTATCATTATATACAGTTGAAGTCGGAAGTTTACATACAGCTTCGCCAAATACATTTAAACTCAGTTTTTCACAATTCTTTATATTTAATCCTAGTAAAAATTCCCTGTCTTAGGTCAGTTAGGATCACCACTTTATTTTAAGAATTTGAAATGTCAGAAAAATAGTAGAGATAATTATTTATTTCAGCTTTTATTTCTTTCATCACATTCCCAGTGGGTCAGAAGTTTACATACACTCAAATAGTATTTGGTAGCATTGCCTTTAAATTGTTTAACTTGAGTCAAACGTTTAGGTTAGCCTTCCACTAGCTTCCACAATAAGGTTTGTAGGCCTTCTTGCTCGCATATGCTTTTTCAGTTCTGCCCACAAATGTTCTATAGGATTGAGGTCAGGGCTTTGTGATGGCCACTCCAATACCTTGACTTTGTTGTCCTTAAGCGATTTTGCCACAACTTTGGAAGTATACTTGGGGTCATTGTCCATTTGGAAGGCCAACCAAGCTTTAATTTTCTGACTGATGTCTTGAGATGTTGCTTCAATATATCCACCAAATTTTCCTTCCTCGTGATGCCATGTATTTTGTGAAGTGCACCAGTACGATCTTTGTCCCCATGTGCAGTTGCAAACTGTAGTCTGGCTTTTTTATGGTGGTTTTGGAGCAGTGGCTTCTTCCTTGCTGAGCGGCCTTTCAGGTTATGTCGATATAGGACTCGTTTTACTGTGGATATAGATACTTTTGTACCAGTTTCCTCCAGCATCTTCACAAGGTCCTTTGCTGTTGTTCTGGGATTGATTTGAACTTTTCGCACCAAAGTACGTTCATCTCTAGGAGACAGAACGCGTCTCCTTCCTGAGCGGTATGACGGCTGCGTGGTCCCATGGTGTTTATACTTGCGTACTATTGTTTGTACAGATGAACGTGGTACCTTGAAGCGTTTGGAAATTGCTCCCAAGGATGAACCAGACTTGTGGAGGTCTACAATTTCTTTTCAGAGGTCTTGGCAGATTTATTTTGATTTTCCCATGATGTCGAGCAAAAGACGCTGTTTAAAGGCACAGTCATCTTAGTGTATGTAAACTTCTAACCCACTGGAATTGTGATATAGTGAATTATAAGTGAAATAATCTGTCTGTAAACAATTGTTGGAAGAATTACTTGTGTCATGCACAAAGTAGATGCCCTAACCGACTTGCCAAAACTATAGTTTGTTAACATGAAATCTGCTCTATAAAAGCAGCCCTGATCTGAAACGCTAGAAGAGATGAGCTTCACAGAGAGAGTAGTGTTCTTATGTCTACTGGTCAGTTTGGAGTAGAGAGAGACCAGATGTGTTTGGGCTGCAGGTGGTGGTGTGTGTATAGACGTGTGTGTGTGTGTGTGTGTGGGTGCGTGTGTGTGTGTGGAAAGATAGTTCATAGTATTCCTTGACATAATGAATGGCTATATGGAACATTCTGATGCAATGATTTGAACATATTTTGATACAGTTACAGTGCACAGAATGTACGGTGTTATGCTGGCCCCAGCTGCGGTGTCACGCTGCTTGTCGTGTGTGGCTGCACCCGGAGCCTGCCCACTGACCTGCAATAGGAGTTCACCCTCGGGCATCCAGCCATCCACCAATTCTGTTGTCTTGCTGTTGTCGTGGTTACCACTGTTGGCCTTCAACACCTTGCAAGCTTGGGTCTTCAGGGCAACTATGGAGTGAGAGAGAAACAGGGAGGGAGAGAGGGAGAGAGGGGGAGAGAGAGAGAGAGAGAGAGAGAGAGAGAGAGAGAGAGAGAGAGAGAGAGAGAGAGAGAGAGAGAGAGAGAGAGAGAGAGAGAGAGAGAGAGAGAGAGAGAGAGAGAGAGAGAGAGAGAGAGAGAGAGAGAGAGAGAGAGAGAGAGAGAGAGAGAGAGAGAGAGAGAGAGAGAGAGAGAGAGCTTAAGTCTTTGGAATAATGTTTACAGAGAACTGCTGTGAATGTCAGAGTGCTTTATTACATAGTACACCCCTCACAGGCATGACAGGCCCCAAGCTCATTAACAAATCATTAAACACCATCTCTGAAAAGGCAACAACACACTCCCTCCACCGCCACAAATACGCAACCGATCATATACTGTAGCATTGATAATCAAAACAGTTAAAGGGGGTTTTAAACCATTTAAAGGCTGATCTGGGTTCTGCCAGCAAATGGCAGCGTTCCAGGTTTTCCCAGGAGGCATTGCGGGATGCTGTTTTTAGCCTAGTCTAGCGCATGCTGCTGTCTATTCTGGTTCTCTGTAGTTGTGCTAATGGCTCATGTCTGCTCTGACTGAGCCCATGTTAGTTTTAAGTACTACTGATGTGTTTGCAAACGCTCATTATGAGTGGAGGAGGATCCCGTGAGAAGGAGGAGATGTGTGAATGAAAAGGAGATGTGGGAATGAAAAGGAGATGTGTGAATGAAAATGAGATGTGGGAATGAAAAGGAGATGTGTGAATGAAAATGAGATGTGGGAATGAAAAGAGTTAAAGTCTACCAATAAGACACCGGGACAAAGTATTCTGAATTATTAGTAATATATGCTTTAGAAAATCTCGGACACAACAATACTATGCAATTTTAGTTACTGATAGTTACAACTGGATAGCGTTTTAGAGCAGACAACAACATCAACAACAACAATGGTCTAGGGAGGATGGAGGTACCAGAGTTTTGGGTTTGAAAGACTGCTGCACTTGCAGAACAAAACAGAGCTTCCTGGGTCCCCCTGGGAGCTGGGAGTTGCAGTGCAGTATGGGAAGTGAGTGAGCTGACCTATGAACAGTAGGGGGAAAGGCAATGAGACAGCCAGCTATGTTGGCCTGGAGGAGACGGCTGTGAGGGGCTATGTCTGAGAGAGAGAGAGAGAGAGAGAGAGAGACAGAGAGAGAGAGAGCAAGAGACAGAGAGAGAGAGAGAGAGAGAGAGAGAGAGAGAGAGAGAGAGAGAGAGAGAGAGAGAGAGAGAGAGAGAGACAGAGACAGAGACAGAGAGAGAGAGAGAGAGAGAGAGAGAGAGAGAGAGAGAGAGAGAGAGAGAGAGAGAGAGGCAGAGAGAGAGGCAGACAGGGAGGCAGAGAGAGAGATGAAGGACAGACGGGATGGGGCTTTTTTCACTTGTGTGAGATGTGGAAAAGGCATTAGTGTTGTACGGTGAGAGAAAGGTCACCAACAGGTGTGACATCTCTACAGCACCTCTAAAGCTGGAGCATCACTCTGGAGCCTCAGTCTGGCCTCAACGGACATATGGCTAGGACACTTTACCCACAATACCCCCTCCACATCCCACATGGACCACAGTCTGGATCACAGGCTCAAACCAGTGGGGAGGTAGCCTGGCCCTACAATATGGCAATACCATTAAACACCAAACACACTCCTGACCAGATAGCACTGAGAAACAAATGTTACAAATCTAAATGAACGTGTCATATTGGATGTAGGCTACTGCTCAACTGTAGAAAATTGAGTTTGAGTTGTAACACCCCTGACCTCTGACCCCTATACAACTGCATGACCCCTGAACAGCGTATGGACATGATACTCTAAATGACCAACCCTCAGGTCTATAGTGATCTGGAGGAGGACTGATTGAGGGGGCTGGGGGGGTGAGGCTAGATGGGACAATAGAAGGGTCACAAGGTCAACCCTCCCACCATCCTAGGACTCAGTAGTGGGGGTTAAATCTACAGCCATCAGGTCAATGCGTTGGGTCTCAGACCCAGACACAGACCCAGATTCAGACTCAGACACACTAAACTCTTCTGCTTGGAAGTGATATAAAGTCATCTACTGGGAAGTACCAGCAGCGGAATGAAAAGTTAAACTTGACAGAAAAAAGTTTCAGCTCTGTTTCATCTGTAAAAGGCATTCTAACAGTTTAACACACACTGGACTGAATCACGTTATATGGCCCTATATTTAGCTTGGCAATGAGGAACATTATTAAGATGTGATTAAGGCCATTCTATGCTAATGACATGCTGTGAACTTTTGTATAATTTAAATCAAACATGGCAAGTAATACAGCTAGTATTCCATGCAACAATAGCACATGGATTTCATGAGTGGCTGAGCAGGTGCAGTAGAGGAGAGGGAGAGCAATGCTGCCTGGGATACAACTCTATACAACGTTACTACCACGTTACTGCAATGTCACTACAATGATAATACAACGTTACTACAACGTTACAGGCGGGTCCCAGATCTGTTAGTGCTGTCTTGCCAACTGCTATGATCACTGTCATGCCAAACATGACCATAGGTGTTGGTTATACAGCACAAACAGATCTGGGACCAGGCTACTTTAACGCTGTACTACGACACTGCACTGGAAAGCTGCTCTACGGGGGGTTCCACTCTAGCCTTGGCACCAGTCTATGCGCTATCATTCCACTTCTTGCCACTCGTTGCCATGCCAAACAAGGAGTGGCAAGGAGTGGAATGATAGCACAAACAGACTGGTACCCAGGCTACTTCCACTCTCCATTCCAGTGGGAGATCAGTGCATCTCTGGGTGGGGAGGATCGACTTAACCCTCTACACACACTAGGGAGGCTCAGGATCAGGAAGTAAAAATAGAACAGGTGTAGCTTAGCACAACCCTCACAAGCTCTTCCCCACACAACTCTTCTGCTTGGAAGTGATATAAAGTCATCTACTGGGAAGTACCAGCAGCGGAATGAAAAGTTAAACTTGACAGAAAAAAGTTTCAGCTCTGTTTCATCTGTAAAAGGCATTCTAACAGTTTAATGAATACATAACCAAACAACGTTCCCCTGCTCCTCAATGAGAAAGATTTGGCTCTGTTTTGACGGAGACAAATGGAGAAGTTTAAACGTTAAAAGGCAAGGGGAGGCATTGGAAAGAGATTTAAGGCTCTCTGCCTTGTCTACATCTGTCTGTTCCTTCAAAGGCATTGTGGGAGTCCTGTGGCCTCTTTCCCATGGCCTTAGCTGGATTCCACCAGCGACAGGGCTAAAAGGCCAGGCGGCCAGCACGCAACCAATCATACTTCTCAAGACCCCAACATTATCTCTGTAACTGGAGGGCAAAACAGAGATACTAATAATTTCACCTTGCATGCAGAGATCCCCTGAAACTCATTGTACAAACGAGTAAGAATTATTTAAAATGATAGAAACTCTCATAGCATTCCCTGTACAGCATAAAAGGATTGGGAAATGCAGGATCACTGTGACTGGAGAGCAAAATAGAAATACTAAACTCTACTAATATTAAGGTGAAGCAGTAGAGCAGTAGTGCGTCAGTGAGGTCTTTCCACAAACATTACTTGACCAGTCTGCCTTCCTCTTTTCTGGACAGAACAGAACAGGTTTCAGTCCTGTGTAGCTCAGATGGTAGAGCATGGTGCCAGGGTTGTGGGTTCGAAAATAACGTAAAATGTTTCAATTAGAACCCTGGCTTACGGAACTCATCTCTACCCCATCTCTCCAACACAATAAAATCTTTGATTCAACATAGCTCATAATTAACCCAGTGCTTGCTGAGCATTCTATGTACTTAGCCCCAGAAATCAACAGCCCAGATATGAGAGAATCCACTATAACGTTAGCTATAGCTACTATAGTTTGACAGCAAGCGCCATTACATCACACCTGTCTAGATGAATGAACAGGGGAGCGATGAGAGCTTTCTCAGAGAGAGAGAGTGCAGTGTAGTGGAACCACACAGGCTGCTGCTGCTGAGGGGAGAGCCGGGGGTGGAAAGGCATGTTAGCCATCAAACATTAACACCAGGGCCTATTTGTGCGTCACGTGTTGATGACACCACAGCAGCAGCAGATGCCTGTGACACACCCAACACCCGGGGTGCCTGGGAAACAGAAAGTGCTTTTGACTCCGTAGAACAAGGGGAGTGCCTGCCTGCCTGCCTCCCGCTTACGGAACACACACACTTCCTGTAGGCATAATGGAGAGAGTGGTGGCTGCCAACAAGACACACTTCCTGTAGGCATAATTGTGAGAGTGGTGGCAGCCAACAAGACACACTTCCCGTAGGCATAATGGAGAGAGTGGTGGCAGCCAACAAGACACACTTCCTGTAGGCATAATGGAGAGAGTGGTGGCAGCCAACAATACACTTCCTGTAGGCATAATGGAGAGAGTGGTGGCAGCCAACAAGACACTTCCTGTAGGCATAATGGAGAGAGTGGTGGCAGCCAACAAGACACTTCCTGTAGGCATAATGGAGAGAGTGGTGGCAGCCAACAAGACACACTTCCTGTAGGCATAATGGAGAGAGTGGTGGCAGCCAACAAGACACTTCCTGTAGGCATAATGGAGAGAGTGGTGGCAGCCAACAAGACACACTTCCTGTAGGCATAATGGAGAGAGTGGTGGCAGCCAACAAGACACTTCCTGTAGGCATAATGGAGAGAGTGGTGGCAGCCAACAAGCAATATAAAAATCTGAATAGGAGCTCCTCAGCCCCAGTGTACAGATGGTCGACTTAAAGATGGTTACTGTACTAATGTAAACAGCTACTGCGCTGTACTATTTTAAAGATGGTTACTGTACTAATGTAACCAGCTACTGCGGTGTTCTATTTTAAAGATGGTTACTGTACTAATGTAACCAGCTACTGCGCTGTACTATTTTAAAGATGGTTACTGTACTAATGTAACCAGCTACTGCGCTGTACTATTTTAAAGATGGTTACTGTACTAATGTAACCAGCTACTGCACTGTACTATTTTAAAGATGGTTACTGTACTAATGTAACCAGCTACTGCGCTGTACTATTTTAAAGATGGTTACTGTACTAATGTAACCAGCTACTGCGCTGTACTATTTTAAAGATGGTTACTGTACTAATGTAAACAGCTACTGCGCTGTACTATTTTAAAGATTGTTACTGTACTAATGTAACCAGCTACTGCGCTGTACTATTTTAAAGATGGTTACTGTACTAATGTAACCAGCTACTGCGCTGTACTATTTTAAAGCTCTTTGAATGAACCTGGTGAACTCTACTTAACACTGTCACAGATAGCTACAAGTTCAACCATGAACACAAATGAAGCAATTCACAGTTAGCCCTCTTCCCTCCTCTACCTCTTCCTCCCCCTTCCCACAAATCGCAGAGCCCCAATTGAGTGTGTGTGTGACATAACCAGTGATCCGTTAAATGTGACAGCTTGTGTTGGGGACACACATTCACCCCCGCAACCCAGACCCCCCCTGATTCCTGAGTCCAGCGTTAGGACTGATGAATCATTAAAGAAATTGACACAGAAAGGTGCGTGTGTGTCTCTGTGTGTCTGTCGGTATCTGCGTATGTGTGTGTCTGTCGGTATCTGCGTATGTGTGTGTCTGTGTGTCTGTCGGTATCTGCGTATGTGTGTGTCTGTGTGTCTGTCGGTATCTGCGTATGTGTGTGTCTGTGTGTCTGTCTGTATCTGCGTATGTGTGTGTCTGTGTGTCTGTCTGTATCTGTGTATGTGTGTGTCTGTGTGTCTGTCTGTATCTGTGTATGTGTGTGTCTGTGTGTCTGTCTGTATCTGTGTATGTGTGTGCTAGAGCTCACACTGGGAAACACACACACACACACACACACACACACACACACACACACACACACACACACACACACACACACACACACACACACACAGGGGAGGGGGTGAACTACCCGCCACCACACCATGGGCCAAGAGACACCAATGGGACGTGTGAAATATGTATGTAGCTAATGGCCCAAGCAGACGAGGTCAATCCCAGTTGAGTTCACCAACTCCTCCTGCTAAAACCCATCTCTAACTGTAGAGGAGACGACATTCAACCTACTTAGGTTGTTAGCAGTGAGACGAAGAGGTACAAAAATAGGTGGGAAAACGCTGACTGCCGTTCACGGTGAGTAAAGTAACGCCCCCTATAAAAAAGTAGGTAAGCTCTCGCGCAGAAATGTAAAAGGTCACGTGCGTTTACCCACAACTACACCACTGGTTATTAGTGATAGTTCCCAAGCATAGGCCTTGACTATCTAGTTGTAAACTCTGGATACATCTAAAAGCACTAGTCCAGGACTAAATAGAAATGGTACAATATTGAGATCACTCATTAGAGGACTGGCAGTTGATTTGATTTGGCAGTTCCATTCATATCATGCTATTTTCCCTTCTCCGGTCAGTGAGATGCTGATACCGGACATATTTTAGCCTCATGATATCTCTCTGTCATGCTGTGCAGCACGATAACACGCTAAATGCTTTGAATCACGTTATATGGCCCTATATTTAGCTTGGTAATGAGGAACATTATTAAGATGTGATTAAGGCCATTCTATGCTAATGACATGCTGTGAACTTTTGTATAATTTAAATCAAACATGGCAATTATACAGCTAGTATTCCATGCAACATAGCACATGGATTTCATGAGTGGCTGAGCAGGTGCAGTAGAGGAGAGGGAGAGCAATGCTGCCTGGGATACAACTCTATACAACGTTACTACCACGTTACTGCAATGTCACTACAATGAAAATACAACGTTACTACAACGTTTCAGGCGGGTCCCAGATCTGTTAGTGCTGTCTTGCCAACTGCTATGATCACTGTCATGCCAAACATGACCATAGGTGTTGGTTATACAGCACAAACAGATCTGGGACCAGGCTACTTTAACACTGTACTACGACACTGCACTGGAAAGCTCTACGGGGGGTTCCACTCTAGCCTTGGCGCCAGTCTATGCGCTATCATTCCACTTCTTGCCACTCGTTGCCATGCCAAACAAGGAGTGGCAAGGAGTGGAATGATAGCACAAACAGACTGGTACCCAGGCTACTTCCACTCTCCATTCCAGTGGGAGATCAGTGTATCTCTGGGTGGGGAGGATCGACTTAACCCTCTACACACACTAGGGAGGCTCAGGATCAGGAAGTAAAAATAGAACAGGTGTAGCTTAGCACAACCCTCACAAGCTCTTCCCCACACAAACCATCCTTTATGTTAGGAAACAGAACCACTAGCATAAACAACATCTGAATAGAGCAGTATGTACTGCTACAGCACACACACACACACACACACACACACACACACGAGGATGATAATAACATGAACTGAAAAGCAATGTAGTGTTACGTAAGCCCTAATCTGCCTGCTCTCAGATCACAGCAGAGCAGATGGTCTATCCTGGAAACAGTGGTGTTTGGATTCCCATAAAGGGAAATAATGACAGTGTAAATACAACATTCTATATTTACGCCATTTAGCAGACCCTCTTATCCAGAGCGGCTTACAGGAGCAATTAGGGTTAAATGCCTTACTCAATGGTACATCAACAGATTCAAACCAGCGACCTTTTGGTTAGTGGCCCAACGCTCTAACCGCTAGCCAAATACAACTACAATACAACGAATCACGTTTTGTCTGCTATGCGCCATTTCAAGGTGATTTCCGACTGAGCTGACATATGCAGCGTTTACTGTGAACGCGGGAACATCCCCTTTAAAAGGTGCATAGTCGATAACGCGCTTTCGGACTGAATCCGGGACCGTAGAACCACTAGACCACTACTGTACCATTACGCTCTTGTTGTCTATCCTAAACAACCCCCAAGTACGCAGAGTCTTCATCTTTAATGTAAAACAATACAAAGGTTACAAGGTACAAGATTATGATTTGTTTTCAAAGACTCTCAACATCTGTGTGAAGTGCTTTTGTGACTGACTGACTAACCCAGGCCGTACCGAAAGCTTAAAAAGAGAGGGAGAGCTCCCACTTGAATAGCCTCCACCACACTCGACTGAATAAATCAATCAATGAATCATGATGACATTCGCCTGAGAGGAAAGAGCACACGTGGCTTCCAAAAGAAATGGCCCAGAAAGACACCTTGAAGAAGCAAGATGTCCTCAGAGACTAATAAACATGTGTGTTTGGCTTCCTGCCAGATCCCGCTGTCTGTCTGTATAAACAGCACTTAGCTAACAACATGTACTGTCCTTGATGCTGTCGACTTGATTACAATGAGGATGTTTATTTTGGCGAAAGGTAGTAGGTCTCTTGAGCGAGGAAACTTGTCTCTCTTTTTTCCCCGGGTACTTCTTTGTGATTCTGTCTTTAAAAGCATCTACTTTGTAGCAAAGCATTTCCCAAAGGGATATTAAAGTATACTGTTATATTCTCTTCAAGACTGTCTTGAAGCATCTTGTTCATCTGAGGGTGAGGACAGCTGTACGGCAACAACAGTACCACTGTATTATTATGGTCACAACAAGCAATGCTACTATTGTTGTATGATATGTTTTTAATCAGCTGATCTGACCAGGACAGTTGAGTACTGTAGAACATATAACACAGTACAGTTGGAGAGGACTATGTGGCTGGCTAAGAGGACTCCATCCTGGGATACATTTTGATGCTGCAATGAGCTGGAAATTGGCTTACAGTGGTTTGTTGATGGCTCTCGGTGTCAAGGTTATACACTCCAAGCATATAGCAATGCTGGATCGTTCAACCTCCTTGGACTCGATGAATCCCTGGCTGTCAGGGCTAGTTCTCAAATTACACCCCCATACCTGGATATGGGGGTAATCCAGTTTGGGTGAGCCGGAGGGATTTTACCCCCCATGCTTAGCAGCTCCACACCATGAGCCTCTCTTCCTAATGTCGGTAACAGAAGGAAGCTGATTCTGAAATGGTAAGACAGAGCTGAGGACATGCTAAGTTAGAACTGCTTTTTAAAACCTAAATAGAAGTACAGTCTGGAAGACTATCCTTCCTGTACACATTCATACTGTATTACAAGAACACATCACTTTGTTTTCTTATGCGCATAATGTCACTATGTAGAGTAAGGGAATACAAGCTTTGAATCCAGCAGTTAGTTTAAATCCAGCTGAGCCAAATCTCAGCGCTGTGCACCACTCGTCATCAACAACACATCCTCTTTAACAACAAAACACTTCCAAGAACTGATGCATCTGCAATTCCAGTTCCACTAGGAGTGTCTGACACTAGCTGACGCTGGATGATGTAGCCTACAGGGCAACAACACACACACACACACACACACACACACACACACACACACACACACACACACACACACACACACACACACACACACACACACACACTGCATGGGGTCTCAGGGCAACTATACTGTAGCAAAACAACTGACAGCACTGACATGGGTTCCCACTGTTTCATGGGGTGGCAGAGAGGGGAGGGCACACACTCACACACACACACGCACGCACACACACACTGGGTGGCCAGAGGGGGCAGGGCAGGCACAGTTGGAGTAGCCCAGCTGGGAGAGAGAGAGGCCCTGGCACTAACCGGACACATTTATGGATTTCCTGTTTGTCTGCTGGTTTCGTTACACACTAATTACAAAAGACAAAACATCAATATGCCTCTTGATTAAATAAAGCTGTTTATGCCCTGTAACCGTCCGTAGCAGTAACTCCCAACTCTAGAACCTTTATAGGTTACAGTATACCATGTATAGTACATGTCGGTCAGGTAACACCATGTGTTTTACAATAGTTTAAATCAGAAGAAATGTAATATTGCTAATGTGGACAATGTGTGAAATATAAACACAATAAACTGAAAGAAATGAGGAGAAAATCCTGAGCAGTTTAGGAGGGTTCGATAAACACACAGTGCTTGGGATCAGGTGGAAAATAGTCACATAAATTAGTCCATCACTGGGCCCAGGTTCCCACCATTACAATCTCCTCAAAGCATTGTCTAAGGAAGACCCCCAACATTATCAGGGACCTCACACACCCCAGCCACGGACTTTTCCCTCCTTTACTGTCTGGCAGTAGGTCTAGGACAAGCCATCAGACCGCTAGACACTTGAACTGGGACTGACCATTTGCACTGATTCTCCACACATTAGCGCACATGCACTCACCCACAGCCTCACATATGCACAACATATATACATGCACACACACACAAAAACACACACACACACACATACACCGAGATGTAAGGTATTTGGCCTACTACATGTTTGACAGAAACAGTTTTCTGTCAATGTAAACGTGACATGACCAATAAGGCCCAGGTAGCAGTGAATCTGTGAGTGGCACGTGCACACACACACACACACACACACACACACACACACACACACACACACACACACACACACACACACACACACACACACACACACACACACACACATTCACGCTACACACACATCACGACTGCTGCTATTAAAACGTATATTTATTATTACTAAACTGAACAATTTAAACACTTTGCTCTACATATCCCCCTTTCCGACAAACGTTATATTATATATCCAGCATATATACAATATATACATATTGTACTGTAAATGCATTGTGTGCCTTCCTTGTATTCATACTTATATATAAAACAATGTATACTTTATTACTTATTTTTTTCTATTCTTGTTGTCACATTATTGATAGGTGTATCCTGTAGATAGGACAAATACAATTGACTTGAATCTGGGACCTGGTTAAGAAGGACCTTCAGTGGCCTGGCAATGCTCTGGAGAAGGCTGAGACTGCATGTCAAATGTTAATTGGTCCAACAATTAAGTCAGCAGCATCTCAGCTGAAAACAAACACAACCCACTGCCAATAAACCACCTGTTTCCAAACATTACATTAACAAAACTCTGATCATTAGAGGTCAAAAGAACACGCTAGGCCAAATTAATGTCACAAAATGTCATATTACACTTTTTTAAACGACTGTAAGATTTAATTTCAGTAGCATAAAGCTTTTGTCACAGCACTTTCCCTCTCCGTTTCGTTTTGTGGAGACTGTCTTCCCTTTCGGTCTCAGAGTAGTGGATAGCTATCAGGAGACTGCGATGCCTTGTGACAGCTCGGCAGCAGAGCTGGGGTTTCGCACCGGAACAGTCCCCACTCCATCAGATTTTAATGAGCATTAATTGCCACTTAAAGCAGAAAAATGTGTGACTGACACACAATGATCAACGATTCCCTGGCCTTAATAGTGGGTACCATGGCTGAGACGGGTTCTTGCTTAGATAAGAGACTCTTTGTTCCAAAACTGTCTCTAGTTATTCTACTGTCTCACAAGTCATGGCAGAGAGAGAGAGAGAGAGAGAGAGAGAGAGAGAGAGAGAGACACAGAGAGAGACACAGAGAGAGACACAGAGAGAGACAGAGACACAGAGAGAGACAGACAGAGAGAGAGACAGAGAGACAGAGACAGAGAGACAGAGAGACAGAGACAGAGAGAGAGACAGACAGAGACAGAGAGAGACAGATTGAGAGACAGACAGACAGAGACAGGGGAGAGAGACAAAGAGAGAGGGGAGAGAGATAGAGAGACAGACAGAGACAGACATAGAGACAGACAGAGAGGGGAGCGAGAGACAGAGAGAGAGACAGACAGAGACAGATAGAGAGACAAACAGAGAGGGGAGAGAGAGACAGACAGACAGAGATAGATAGAGACAGACAGAGAGGGGAGAGAGATAAGAGAGATACTGTAGCTGTGACTAGTGCTAACAGGAGAGAGATGGAGAAGGAGGAGGAAAACGTAGGTCATCATGACTCTATTTCATATCTAGAGTAAGCCTCTCTCTGGCTAACATTGTCTTCATGCTCAAAGTTTATTTAAAAGCTGGCAAAGCAATTAAGAGAACTGTAAGCTGTGTTGGCAGGGGTCTGTTTTCCTCTCCTCCTCATGTAAGACGGCCTGACTGATCTGTATGGAAGATTCAGTCTAATAGGTGACCAGGGCTGAGCTCAGTTCAACACACACACACACACACTGGGCACTGGGGTCAGGCTCAGCCAAAATAAACATGGCCATTGTTGTCAAAATATGGAGGCCTGGCCTCCCGAGTGGCGCTTAGGTCTAGGGCACTGCATCGCAGTGCTAGCTGCATTACTACAGACCCTGGTTCAATCCCAGGCCGGCCACGACCGGGTTAAGCGAGCATCGTGTTAAGAAGCAGTGCGGCTTGGCGGGGCCGTGTTTCGGAGGACGCACGGCACTCGAACTTCGCCTCTCCCGTACGGGAGTTGCAGCGATGGGACAAGACTGCCAATTGGATATCACGAAATTTGAGAGAAAAAGGGGTATAAAAAAAATATGGAGGCCTGTGGCTAGAGCAAGGTGTGTGTCTGTGTGTGTGAGGGGGTTCATTAATGGAACATAACGACAGTGCTTGGTACACGCACGCACGCACGCACGCACGCACGCACGCACGCACGCACACACACATACACATACCTAATTAGCAGGAATGCATTCTACGGGATCAGGCATACCAGTCAGTTTTTCCAGGAATTAAGAAAAGCTTGTTGACAGACTGATGGTGTACGGTAAAGAGCAGGAGAGAGAGAGAGAGAGAGAGAGAGAGAGACTATTAGTCCAGTTTCTACTTCGTCTACACAATCTAATTATCTCTCTCTCTAATAGCACTTGGCACTTCAGTTGATGGGAAGATACACTCTGGTTATCATACCAAAGTGACCTTTTAAGACCAATATATTCCTGGCTGGCTACCTTGACATAGCAGCACAAGACTGGCCCTTTTGTGTCCCCAAGGTTTGCTTCTGGTGCGCTGCTGACGTTCAAAAGTTCTCACCCCCCCATTCTTATAAATATAAACCCTCTTTAAGTGGATTAACCCTGTTGTTTTTATTACAAAATACTTTAATCCTCAAATGCTCCTTTTCAGCTCAAGACATTGAAAAACAAAAGAGAAACTTTATTTTGTGGCTCAGTTATGAGAAGAACTGTTTAACAATATTACATTTACAAAAAATATTAAAATGTATTTAATATTCAAGTGCTGGAACTAAAACTTTCTAGTTGGGTTTCTTTGTTTGTTTTTTGCTCTCTAGCCATTTTGTCTTTTTAACCAGTTTCAGACCAATCTCTGTCTTGTTCTCTGGCTCTGTGTGGTCCACAATGTCTCCATCCAATTTTTGGTCAATTGATCACGGACCAGTCATAAGCTAGTTAGCACAGGGCCTCCTTCTATCTCCTTGTGAGAAGTGAAGGGGTCCCATGCAAAATCACTGGGAGTTAATTTACCAAATGATCTGGAACCGTCATAGTTGAGACTCATTCAAATCAATCGAACCATGGATGTCAAATGAGAAAGGCGATCTGAGGCAAAACACACCAGATCTAGACAACAGAGCCACTCTACTGGTCATTGAGGTTTAGCTAACGTTGTAACTCAACACAAAGCCAAGGCTGTGCCGTAAGCTGTCTTAAGACAGTCAGGCACATTTGTAATCCGTGTTGAGCGGAGAATCCATCCTTTGTGAGCGAGACAACTGTGGCAACGGTCTGTGGGAGGCCTTTACAAAAGAGTGAATAGGAGGAAACAGGAAACAACCCTCAATTAAAGAGAGCTTGGAGAGGAGGCCGACACAGGCGGGGGTGACAGGGTTAGTGTGACGGCACGAGGCAACCAGGAAATACAACAACATCATCATCACCTCATCTCCTCTAGTTGGAGAGACACCGAAAAGATGGTATACTCTTTAACTAATTCAAATGGTAAGTTAACAAAAAACAGAAGCAGGTGGGCAAATTGAAATGGAACCACTGCAAAGTTTTACATTGGGTAACACTTGAACAGATTATCAAGTTTATCAATGGTGAACAAACTATGCCATAATGGTTGGTTGTGAGTAAATTATCAGTTTATAAACAGCTGTGTTAATCATTGTTTTCCATCTTTTTGAAGCTGGCTTCTTTCTCTCTCCCTCCCTCTCTCTACTTACAGTAGTGAATACATACTCAAATAATTCAGGCTTTAGTGAATACATACTCAAATAAGTCAGGCTTTAGTGAATACATATCAAATAAGTCAGGCTTTAGTGAATACATACTCAAATAAGTCAGGCTTTAGTGAATACATACTCAAATAAGTCAGGCTTTAAGGTCTGGCTTAATTGTTTCCATCCTTATGTTACACACCCACCTTTACTGTCTCTCCCTCTCTCTCTCTCTCCCTCTCCCCCTCCCCCTCCCTCTCCCTCTCTCATGATCACTCCTTCTCTGTGACAAAACCCTGTAAAGATGACCCTATGTGTGCTCCAATGCCACTCTGAATATCTCCAATGGTCAGACTCATTAACAGTCTCTGTCAGACCCAGGGCACAGTGGACAACCATGGAACTAATGATCTACCAATGGCTACTGTACCTCAATAAAGCTCCCATTGGTCGAAACCTATAAAAACAAAGCCACGTCACATTCCATTACCCAGAATCCTCAGCCATCCTACTGCACAGCTGTGATGATGTATCAGTTGCCAGTTAAATCTAAAGAGCTATGCTGGCAATGTTGCTAAACGTCAATTTAAAAATCACATAAGTGACTCACTAAACGCCTGTAAAACATAACAGAACTAATCTAATCCCTGCAAATCAAATAGCATTTGTACTATTTTCACATAAAAAAGGGTTCACTGCAAAGGCTACACAAGAGTGTTATACCCATGTTGTAGCCTAATCTATAGTGGTACACTGGTACAGCAGTTTGGGTGAAATGGTGCAAAATGGTGCCATTGAATGCAGGAAGACCCACAGCTATTTTCTGTAACTAGGTTATATTGTAGCTAGCCATGATTAATGATTTATTAAAAACGTGATCAGATTTGTATTTTTCCTTCATTATTTATGTTACTTTACATTGCTGCTGATATAATGCAGTTATAAAATATAAAGTATTCAATCCATTTAATGAAACACAGTTTCTCCTGTTGACATTTAATCAACTGTTGATTTATAGTGTAACATAATATATAATATATGTCATTAAGCAGACACTTTTATCCAAAGCGACTTACAGAGACAAGACATGTTCAAACATGTTCATATTGTTCATCGTAGGAAAACCATAATGGACGACTCAGGAGGAACCATCATACTTCATTACATTTAGCCCTTTAGTTCTTCTCTCCTCCTTTCACTCCCTCTCCTATCCTTCTCTCCTCCTTCTTCCTCTCCTCCAGTTTATGTTAAGCAGTGTGGTGGAGGGGAGGGAAGGAAGGGACTTCTGCTTGGTACATCTCTCTACCTGTCCTGGGAGTCTCTGCTCCTGGTATTCTAATTCAAATAACTCCTAGTGGAGTCCTCTGAAATATTAACACTGTTGTTGTCTCCACAGACACACGCTGATCCAAACGCAAACCTCCAATGTCTCTTCTATTTCCAAAATAGATGGAGGGAACCTGTACGTGATGTTATTTATTTATTCATTCAGATGATATCTCCTAAAACCATACAAATTGGGTAGATGGATGGATGGATGGATGGATGGATGGATGGATGGATGGATGGATGGATGGATGGATGGATGGATGGATGGATGGATGGATGGATGGATGGATGGATGGATGGATGGATGGATGGATGGATGGATGGATGGATAGATAGATAGATAGATAGATAGATAGATAGATAGATAGATAGATAGATAGATAGATAGATAGATAGATAGATAGATAGATAGATAGATAGATAGATAGATAGATAGATAGATAGATAGATAGATAGATACTTATTTGTAGTAGTAAGGTCCAGAAGTAATTGAGGAGAAACTACTTTCCGGTGTGCCCTGAAGATAGTCCCCTAAGCAATCTCAACCATGCCCTTTCCTCCTCTCCTCCCCAGCTACGCACTTTCCATTCCCCATGCAGCGTCTTCAACACAGCTCTTGTTGAAGTCGGGTCATGCCCACTGTTTCCGTTCGACTCACCTCAACAGCCATTTTAAAATCGACTGTCTAAAACAAACATTTTCCACCCTCCATTTTATAAATGATTTAGGCTCATTTCCTTTAAATGATGCATGATGCATCACCACCACCAGACCTCAGCGCCTGCAGTGCAGCATCATCCAAAGACAGGAAGGACGGTAAGGGTGTGATTCTGACATAGAAAAACCTTCATATTGAATGTGGATATAAATTTGTTTTTGTATGTAAAATTGAAATTTTACATTCCCCCCCGGGGGATCAATAAAGTACCTATCTATCTATCTATCTATCTATCTATCTATCTATCTATCTATCTATCTATCTATCTATCTATCTATCTATCTATCTATCTATCTATCTATCTATCTATCTATCTATCTATCTATCTATCTATCTATCTATCTATCTATCTATCTATCTATCTATCTATCTATCTATCTATCTATCTATCTATCTATCTATCTATCTATCTAATTGATTATCTTATTGAGTAGTTCAGTATTGTCTTTACATCATGTATGTGGTGTGCCTCAATAGGAAAATGTGAAATTATGCAGTGCTGCAACATTTCTTAGAAAGGCCTTGCCAAGATAACACAATTATTGAATACATTTAGAAGGAATTGGATAATATAATCTAATACATTATTTGTATGTCTTTCAGCACGGAGTCCAAAATAATATCAAATAATTCAGTGACTTATTCAGACCCCTTGACTTTAGAGTGGCTAAACGGAAGCCACTCCTCAGTAAAAGACACATGACAGCCTGCTTGGAGTTTGCCAAAAGGCACAAAAAGATCAAACAAGATTCTCTGGTCTGATGAAAGCAAGATTGAACTCTTTGGCCTGAATGCCAAGCCTCACGTCTGGAGGAAACCTGGCACCATCCCTACGGTGAAGCATGGTGGTGGCAGAATCATGCTGTGGGGATGTTTTTCATCTGCAGGGACTGGGAGACTAGTCAGGATCGAGGCAAAGATGAACAGAGCAAAGTACAGAGATCCTTGATGAAAACCTGCTCCAGACCACTCAGGACCTCAGACTGGGGGCGAAGGTTCACCTTCCAACAGGACAACGACCCTAAGCACACAGCCAAGACAACGCAGGAGTCGGGACAAGTCTCTGAATGTCCTTGAGTTGCCCAGCCAGAGCCCGGACTTGAACCCGATCGAACATCTCTGGAGAGACCTTAAAATAGCTGTGTAGCGTCGGTCCTTATCCAACCTGACAGAGCTTGAGAGGATCTGCAGAGAAGAATGGGAGAAAGTCCCCAAATACAGGTGTGCCAAGCTTGTTGCATCATACCCAAGAAGATTTGATGCTGTAATCGCTGCCAAAGGTGCTTCAACAAAGTACTGAGTAAAGGGTCTGAATACTAAAGTAAATGTGATATTTCAGTTTTAGATTTGTATTAAATTAGCAAAGATTTCCAAATGTTTTGTCATTATCGGGTATTTTGTGTAGATTGATGAGGGAAACAAACAATTTAATCAATTTTAGAATAAGGCTGTAACGTAACCAAATTTGGAAAAAGTGAAGGGGTCTGAATACTTTCCGAAAGCACTGTATATAAAAATTAAACTTGATTTAATTTTAAGGAAATCTTCAAATAACTTGTCATGTATGTCAGTGCATATCCTACACTTAAAACCTCCACACAGTTACCTGCAGCCAACCACAGCATCCCGATCATTGCACCTGCATACACGAACGTCTGTCCGAATGACCATCACACTTCTAAATGTACACACACACGCACGCACGCGCACACACTCACACTCACCTGAGAAGAAGTTCTTGGTCCGTAGGTAGCTCACGCTAAGCCGTAAGATAGAGAGTTTATCCAAGCTGGAGGTGACCTCTTCTGGGAAGGGCAGTAGACTGGCCAGACGGTCCAACTCAGAGTTCAGACGGTCCCGGTGGCGCTTTGACGGGTTAGACTTGGTCCCTTCAGATGGAGCTGTCTGTTTCTCTCTGAGCACGAGAAGAGACATGGGGTGTATTAGGGGAATCACAGAGGAAATTATGAAGCCAGTAGGCTCAGTCTCTAAATGTTGATAAGAAGGTAAACAGTGGACACATTGCCACTCAGTACTCACTTTTGGTCTTTCACTTCGATGCTGAATGATAAATCATAGAATTAAATATTGGTATTAATAATAATAATAATATTAATAATAATAATATTAATAATAATAAGGATATCAATAATACCACTAAGAACAATAATAATAATAATAATAACAACAATTATTATTATTATAAAAATGTCCTTATTTCATTATAACCTTGATTATTATTTTAGGTCATTTTTAGCTTATTTTTTAACCAGTTATAGATAAGCAATAATAACACTGTACAGTGTAAAAAAAAATAAAAAAAATAGTCATGTTATAACTACTTGAACCTTTCACACGATACAGTAAGGGCACACTGAACTATGAAAAATACTGAAACGAAAATAAATGCAACTCAACACATAATTGTACTCATAATTTGCACCTGTGCCCCGATCACTGGCATGGGTTCGTTTGGATTCGAATTGAATCAAATTGAATCATCATATTGAATCATCTCTCCATCTGAATATAAATTATAAGCAGTATGTTTATCCTAGATAAAATATGGTGTCAGGATAATAATGCATAATGTTATGCATAATGTCCTAAATAAAATAAAAAATATATAAAAATATATATATATATTATAAGCAGTATGTTTGTCCTAGATAAAATATGGTGTCAGGTTAATGATGCATAATGTTATGCATAATATCCAAAAACTGTCTGCAAATACTATTTAAGATATATACATTGTAACGTTATTTGGATGGCTCGTGAGTGACTATCATGTCATAGCGTTGACTCATATGTTATCAAATAATTAAAACTAATTAAAACCCTAAGGTGGGCCTTTTTAGTTGAAACCAATGCAACATTCAAAACACTGTCACTTACCCTCTCTGCACCGGTTTTCTTCTTTTCCGCCCAGCATACATGGTCGAGGCTTTACTGGTACCCTGCGCTATAGCCGAATTATTCAATGTTAAGTGAAGCCCGAGCCGACCTACATAAACCCGGTAATGGTTGTCTAATAGCCTATCGACTCATCCCCAGATCTTGTCCAGAAGGAACACTGTTTTCTAGAATGGATCAAGCAATGCACCCAATACATCAGTCCTCTTGTCCTACATCAATGATATTGATGTGTGTCAGGCGGTCCAAATAATTAAGCCTACAAACAAATACTGACAACGACTATACAACTGTTATTGCATGCAACTAAACGCCATATCACAATGAAATAGAGTTTCCAACAAATAAGCAATGCTAAATAGACATTCGTCAAAAAGTGGCAGCAAGTGCATCCCTTCCGCGGTGTTTAACCGGTGCGTAAAATGCTGTTGACATCCGATATTAAATGCCTTCCTCATCATGCAAAGTCCATGTCATTATTCGTTTCGGTACAAAGTTAACATTGGTGGAAAAAAAATAGAAGGGGAAATTATAACGACATTGAAATATGCTGCAGCTTTTTAGCGAACGCGTCTTTGCAAATCTCCTCTTGTGGCACGAGCAGCTCAAGCGCGCTCTCAACCTAAACCCACACCCCCCTCACAACCCAGTTAGGCCGCGGTACACGCATTGGACTGGACTGACCAGGCAACCGGCACAGATTTGTGCAAGAGCGCACAGGGATCATAGGTGGAGGCGCGCGAATCGGAGGCCTGGAGTTAAAGGGCGCGCGCAAGGATTAGGCCTGAAACTTCAAAGCCTTCTAAAAGTTTTGTTTTCTTTCTTTCTTGTATTTTCTCCAAGCTAAAGAAAAAAAGTGCATCTTGAATAGCCAAAAAAAACTATTTACTGTTTCAGTCCAGAAATACCATAACGTGAGTTGTGTGCAAACATTATATTATCTCTCTTTTGTGTAACACCAGAGGGTATGTGGTAATGTTATGTGAGTATGCTCCCTCTAGTGACCAAAAGTCATATTACATGAAACCGTTTCATAAGTGGCTGGGGCAAACTATTACTTCTACTTTTACAGATAACATCAGGGGCGCAAATTTCACTGGGGACGGGGGGACATGTCCTCCCCACATTCTGAAATTGCATTTTTATCCCCCCCAGTTTTATCATTGGAATGTGATACAAAACGTGCAACGGTGGGCTTTAGGACCATGCGGACGCCTCCGAGCGGTCGGGTAGGCTGTTTGGAGTGTTTATCCAACTGGATAAAAAAAAAACGTATAAAAGCCCCTGGATAACATAACATAGCATAAAGTAACATAGCATAACGTAACATAGCAGCATAGCATAGCATAAAATAACATACATCTTTGAAAAATGTATGTCTTTACAGATGAAAGGTTTCTTGGAAATAAATACTGCTCCCTCTCCTCCTATCCTGTGGGAATCATGAGGGTCCTCAGGCATACCTGAGAGGACAGATAATATCATTCACCTCAAAAATGTTGAATCTGAAATTAAACAACTGGAGAAAGAGCATTTACTTAGCAGATGAGTCAACTTTTTGGACAAGATGGGTCCCATTATGTCTGGTAAAAACCAAACACTGCATTCCACAGTTAGAACCTCAAACCAACGGTCAACCATTGTGGTGGTAGTGTGATGGTTTGGGGATGTTTTGCTGCCTCAGGACCTGGAAGACTTGCCTTAATAGAATGAGCTATGAATTCTGCTCTGTATCAAATAATTCTACAGGAGAAAATCAGGCCATCAGTCTGTGAGCTGAAGCTGAAGCGCAGCTGGGTTATGCTGCAAGACAATGATCCAAAACACACAGTCAAGTCTACATGAAAATGGCTAAAAAGCAACAAAGTTTATGTTTTGGAATGGCCTAGTCAAAGTCCAGTCCTCATCCCAATTGAGATGTTGAGGCAGGACTTGAAATGAGCAGTTCATGCTTGAAAACCCACACATGTAGCTGAGTTAAAGCAGTTCTGCATGCAACAGTGGACCAAAATTCCTTCACAGCGATGTGAGAGACTGATCAACAACTACAGGAAGCATTTGGTTGCAGTCATTGCGGCTAAATGTGGCACAACCAGTTCTTGAGTGTAAGAGGGCATTTACTTTTTCACACAGGGAACTGGGTGTTTCATAACTTGGTATCCGTTTCTATGTTCCCTTGATCTAATATTAGCTTTTGGTTGAAGATCTGATAACATTCAGTATCATAAATATGCAAACATAGAGAAAATCAGAAAGGGGGGGGCAAATCATTTTTCACAGCACTGTAGCTTATTGACAGAATATTCTAAATGTACCACAACAAGGGTGAATGGAAATGGGAGAGGGACCTTGGGACCAAGAGCGCAGAAGATCAATGGTCTGAAATTAATGACAATCCCAGAGAGTTTACAGTGGCAAGAAAAAGTATGTGAATTACTTGACTTTCTTTATAAACTGGTCATAAAATTTAAGTCACAACAATAGACAAACACAGTCTGCTTAAACTAATAACACACAAACATTCACAGTGCAGGGTGGGAAAAAATATGTGAACCCTTGGATTTAATAACTGGTTGACCCTCTTTTGGCAGCAATAACCTCAACCAAACGTTTTCTGTAGTTGCGGATCAGACCTGCACAACGGTCAGGAGGAATTTTGGACCATTCCTCTTTACAAAACTGTTTCAGCTCAGCAATATTCTTGGGATGTCTGGTGTGTACCGCTCTCTTGAGGTCATGTCACAGCATCTCAATCAGGTTGAAGGCATATTTTCTTCTGTTGAAGCCATTCTGTTGTTGATTTACTTCTGTGTTTTGGGCCGTTGTCCTGTTGCATTACCCAACTTCTGTTGAGCTTCAATTGGCAGACAGATAGCCTTACATTCTCCTGCTAAATGTCTTGATAAACTTGGGAATTCATTTTCTGTTGATGATTGCAAGCTGTCCAGGCCCTGAAGCAGCAAAGCAGCCCCAAACCATGATGCTCCCTCCACCATACTTACAGTTGGGATGAGGTTTTGATGTTGGTGTGCAGTGCCTATTTCTCTCCACACATAGTGTTGTGTGTTCCTTCCAAACTCAACTTTAGTTTAATCTGTCCACAGAATATTTTGTCAGTAGTGCTGTGGAACATTGGAGAAGTCATTAGCCTAGGGGTTCACATACTTTTTACAACCTACACTGAGAATGTTTAAATTATTTATTCAATATAGACAAGACAAATGCAATAATATGTGTGTTATTAGTTTAAAGTGTGTCTATTGTTGTGATCAGATGAAGATCAGATCAAATGTTATTTATTTTATGCAGAAATCCAGGTCATTCCAAAGGTTTCACATACTTTTTCTTGCCACTGTAAATTAACTCAATATACAAGCTTTGTCAGTGCAAATTCATTCATAGAGCTTATCTTACACCTGAAAGAATGAGCTGCCCTTGCTGTAAAACAGAGATGGCTTCTCTATTTCACAGAACATGGGCCTGCTCTGAACTTGAACAATGGTAGCTGGAGATTGAAAGTATTTTACACAAGGTCCTTCATAGGGAAGCACATCTAACTTCCATGATGACGATCCTTGGTGATCTATCCGATTTACAACTCACCTCTCAGAGAATTAAGAATTTCTTTAGCTTAGCTGTGACTGCGGCCAAAATATGTATAACTTTTAAGTGGATCCATGAGGATCCTCCCAATATCACTCAGTGGATTAATGAGGTCAACTCTTGTATTTCACTAGAAAAAATAACATATGATATGCGAGGTAGCCCACGGTCCTTTCATAAAACTTGGGATTCCTGGATACAATACATAGTCATTATAAACATGTGATCATAGTTGAGTTTATGGTGTGTGATTTGAGGTAACATCTAGAACAGGGTACCCCAACTGGCGGCCCGCGGGCCTGGTTTTATTTGGTCTCACAAGTTTATTGAGCAAAAAAAAGTTGGATTTTCATTGTTAGACATAGAAGACTAAAAACACCAGGAAATCAGCTCCAAGTGATTTTAATATTGTTCCTAAGTATTCCCATGCATAATAAGTATTCAGACCACTTCCTTTTTTCCACATTTTGTTACGTTACAGCCTTATTCTGAAATGTATTAAATTAAATGTTTTCCTCATCAATCTACACACAATACCCCATAAAACAGGTTTTTTGAAATGTTTGCAAATTAAACAAATAATAATTAAATACCTTATTTACATAAGTATTCAGACCCTTTGCTATGAGATTCAAAATTGAGCTCAGGTGCATCCTGTTTCCATTGATCATCCTTGAGATGTTTCTTCAACTTGATTGGACTCCACCTGTGGTAAAGTCAGTTGATTGGACATTATTTGGAAAGACATACACCTGTCTATATAAGGTTCCATAGTTGACAGTGCATGTCAGAGAAAAAAACAAGCCATGAGGTCGAAGGAATTGTCCGTAGAGCTCCGAGAGGATTGTGTCGAGGCACAGATCTGGGGAAGGGTACCAAAACATTTCTGCAAACTGAGCAATCGGGGAGGTGACCAAGAACCCAATGTTCACTCTGACAGAGTTCCAGAGTTCCTCTGTGGATATGGGAGAACCTTCCAGAAGGACAACCATCTCTGCAGCCAAATGGAAGCCACTCTTCAGCCACCTAAAGGTCTCTCACACCATGAGAAACAAGATTCTCTGGTCTGATGAAACCAAGATTGAACCCTTTGTCCTGAATGCCAAGCGTCACGTCTGGAGGAAACCTGGCACCATCCCTACGGTAAAGCATGGTGGAGGCAGGATCATGCTGTGGGGATGTTTTTCAGCGGCAGGGACTGGGAGACTAGTCAGGAGCGAGGGAGAGATGAGCGCTCAGGACCTCAGACTGGGGCGAAGGTTCACCTTCCAACAGGACAACGACCATAAGCACACAGCCAATTTTGTGCCAGCTATCAGGTGGAGAGGTGAGGAGTGATGTATGCCAATTAGGAATGAGTCCAGGTTGGGAATTTAGCCAGGACACTGGCTAGAAAACCCCTACTCTTTAAATAAGCACCATGGGATTTTGAATGAAAACAGAGTCAGGACACCCGTCATAACGTCCCATCCAAAATACGACACACTACGCAGGAAAACGTTCCCAAATGTAATCAAGGTTTGAATTGATTATGTTTTAGTCAAATATTATATCTGTTTAGGCTTCTTGCGGTCAATTAGCAATACTTAGTTGAATCTAGTTGATGATCCCTGATCTGGAAGGATGTGTTGATATATTAATATGCAAGTGTTATAATATGGTATAATACATACAGTATGTGTGATATATCTATACGTTGTATGTTTTTGTTTATATTTCTGTATTTTATTTGTATTGCTCTATAAAATGTAATTATTGAACGTCACATTAAATAAAGGTGATTCTGATTCTGATAAGAACAGACAATACTGTGTGAAGTAATTAAACCTCTTTAATGATGTGGAGATGAAATATCGCCACGGCTGATACATTGGTAGAGGTAGAAGAAAAACAACAGCAAAAGGTGTATATTTATAAATACTGTTCTGGGGAAACAGGCCAAAAAAGGTTTTACAGACATTAACTGTTCTGTGTGCAGAAAACACATGTATAAAATAGTGTATAATAATAACTGTGAATCTTATAAAGGCCACATGACTTTCAAAATACAAATGAAAAATAGTATGTACACGTTAACATGACACTGCATACAGAAAGGCGCCTTGGCCTCAGTGCAATAGTTATAGTGCCTACATTGTGCAGAAGCATGCAGACAAGAATACTGAATACTATACTTTCAATATGGACACTTACGGTGTTCATTATAGGTTCTGCGTTTTTGTACGATTATCGAACGCACCCGATCCCCCTAGAAAACATTGAATAATCCACATTGAATTGGACCATTGATCATTCTGAAACTGTAGCTGCCAATACTTTACTACTTCCCTGTAGAACTGCAGGGCAATACAATGATTAATCAAAGAAATGAAAGCAAAAAGAAAGATATTCCTACATAGGCATAGCAGAGTATTTCAACAATGTAGTTTAAACAGTGGCTCTACTTTTTTTTTCTTCTTCAAATTGACTGGTGGCTATTATGCTTTTCCATGATTGGTTAATCGGTTTCTCTTCTGCATATTTATACAAATTAGGCACTTAAACTATTTGATGCATTTCTGCATGAATACTTTACCAAGGCACCTCTCCTTCTTGGGTGTTTTCTATCTAAAGAAGCAAATACAACTGCAGGTGCACAGGAATCCCACTGGGCACAGACATCAATTCTCTGTTTATTCCAAGTTGGTTCAACCAGTGTGTGTCCAGTGGGCCACTTCACAAAATAACAGAAAATACAAAACTGGCTCAATTACATATTTATAGTTTTGATTAAATGCTTATAAAAATACAAAAGATGCATAAAAAAAACTAAACAAAGCTGAATAATTAATAATTAAATGTATTTTTTTTGTTGTTGTTGTTGTCATTACATTCGGATTAACATATCTTGTTGTAATAATAGGATATATCAAAATGGAGTATCCTTTGTGATGCAAGAATGTGTGGCAAGTCTCAAAGGTCACCACGAGGGAAATTGTTTTCATTCAGGCCATTGAAGTATTATGATTGCTGGGGAATTGCTTTTTCACTATCAAAATAAACATTTGATACAGTTTAAACTGTATCCCATCCATCCATCCATCCATCCATCCATCCATCCATCCATCCATCCATCCATCCATCCATCCATCCATCCATCCATCCATCCATCCATCCATCCATCCATCCATCCATCCATCCATCCATCCATCCATCCATCCATCCATACATCCATACATACATACATACATACATACTGTACAGTACGTAATGATATCCATCCTGTCCATACTATCATATACCAACATATAGCATATAGCATTTTCCAAAAGCTAATGCTCTTCTTTTTGCCCTGATGGTCATACTGTAATCAATTCACCAGGCTATTCTGGCATCGACTATCTCACCTTACCTTTTGGAATTTGGCTTGATCCTATATAGTCATATTCATTTAGGGATTTTTTTTTTTTAAACCTTAAAAGTAATCCCAGGAATCTCATTCAACGTCTTATCTCTTTACCCTGTTACTGCTTACGTCATCATCTTTTGCCTTTCCTTTCCAAAACTCTTCTGGCAATTATTTAACGTCAGAGGCACAATGAGGCACAATTAAAACAGGGGGTACAATTCAAAACAACCAATAAATATATTCTGTCTTTTGTCCACACCGACCAGACGTGAGTGTACGTCCGAAATAGCACTCTATTCCCTATATAGTGCACTACTTTTGACAAGGGCATGTACACCCAAGGTGAAAGCAAGTCAAGGAGGAGCTCCAGTGACAGGAAGTCTGGTTGCATATACACCCAAGGTGAAAGCAAGTCAAGGAGGAGCTCCAGTGACAGGAAGTCTGGTTGCAGAAGCAAAATAAGCCACAAAACCATCTGGCCTGAACGCCTTGTATCTTGTATCCAAACATAGGATTCGAGCAGAGAAAGGACGAAAGCCATCTGGGCCAGTCTCCTAGTCTCCTTGGTGAAGTAAGGCATGGTGGTGGTAGAATCCCCAAAGGCACCGGCCTGTTTGAGTCTGTCTGTGTCCTTATGTCTGTTTGTTTAGCAACGAGGACTACTCATCAGTGTCTCAACAAATTCAAAATGCGGGTTCCTACTCCTTGTAGAACCCTCTAGAAGTTGGTTCGATTGTTCTCTGAGAAGTATGTGGTTCCTTTGGGCAGGGGCGGGAACTGGAACGATATGTTTTCCTCCATTGGACAGTTTGTGACCTGGATGGTAAATAATGGAAATAATGGACCGATTAGGAAGAAGTTAGCCACAACAGAACAAAAAGACAAGGGGATGGTGTAATGCATGCAACCCACAACATACTGTGCTTGTTGGAGTGCTTTTAAAATTATCATTATACCCTTCTCAAAAAAACCACCAACAATGGACAAGGGAAATCTTCACATTTGTGTATAAGTACAACAGAGTAATTGGCTCTAAATGCTTCAATATACGTCAAAGACAAATATGAAACAGATACAGTCTTCCCAAAGGCCCCTTCGTGGCTCGTAATAACTGTTCTACTAGTAATACCCTAAATACTGGTGCAATTACAAACGCTGTAATCTGGTTGTAATAAAAATGTGTATTTTTACTTCAATGGGACAATCTGTTCAAATAAAGGTTAAATTAAAATACTGATGTCTATATTACCTGCGTCTGTACGTTGCAGTTGAGGTACTGTTGCTCGACCAGCAGGCTGTCTGGTGTGAGGCCCCCAGGGGTTAGACCAGGCCCCACCCGACAGGACAGAGGGCTGATGTTGGTGTCATCCTGTGGGATTGCCGAGGACCCCACGATGGGCCCACTGGAGTTCCTCTGGAAGTAACAGGAGGCCTTGGAGGGACTCTGGTCGTGGAGGGGGGCCGTGGCCCTCTGAGAGGAGGATGGGACCAGGGAACCAAGGGCCGTGTTGGGGGTGAAACAGACTCCGTTGACAGGAACCGAGGGGGGGTTGGTGCTGCTGAAAATGCAGCTGTTGGAAGGGACGAGAGGAGGGCCGACGACAGCAGATGTCTTTTGAGGCCTGTACTGGCCTGATGTTGTTTGAGCCCTGTTATAGTTCTGGGCCTGAGAGTTATGCTGTGGCTGGACCTGGTGTCCTGGGTTGGGAAGTTGGGAAGTTATTTGGAAGTCAGACACCTGGTTGTCATAAAAGCTGCCCATGACATTGTGTTGGTGTCCATTTTGTTGGTGTAACATCGTGGGCAGCATTTGCTTCTGCCTTTGTTGCTGCCAATACTGTCCCTGATTCAGACTGTTCTGGGTCTGCAGGGAAAAGCGTCCTTGTAGGCAGCTAGCCGGGTTGGGATCGAGAATGACATCTTGTTGTTGATTTGAAATATTCTGGTTGTTGGCCATCGGGTTGGGATTGGGAATGGAGGAAGGCAAGGGCATCCACATGGTTTCCTGACTGGGCACTGCAAAGGGTTCTGATTGGCTTATGGAGCTCTGGTCCTGGAATCGCATTAGATGATCAGTCATGCTCCACCCCTGCAGTTGGCTCTGGATTGGCAGACCCATAGGAGCGGGGATGAGCTGAGTGGCAGAGCTCCGATTGGCAAGGCCTGGCTGCATCTGTTGTCTCAAGGAATAAGATGCCGGGCCGTTACCAGGGCTGGACAGGATCTGAGAGGCCTGGAGGCCTTGCTGCCTACCCTTGGAGCCAGCCAGGGCAGGGTTAAAGGCCAGAGGGTTAGCGTTGCTCTGCAGGCCCAGGTTCGTTCCCAGGGATTGGTTAAAGGTGTTGCTGGAGGAAGCCTGCTGGAGTGTGGGGCCCATGTGTGTCAGCTTCATCATGCCCCGAACATTAATCACTGTTTCAGCCGCACTCTGGCCTCCCATCCTGAGCAACTGGTTCTGCTGGGGATCAACCCCCCAGTTGAAGCTCTTTCCTACAGGCATCATGGTATTCACCTGCAGGTCGACATTTGTAAGGCACTCTGGTACCGCCATGAGAGGGTTGTTGACACTGACGGACCCCAGCAGTGAGTCCATCTGCTCGGGCATCTTGAGTCCTCCGTTCTCCTTGAAGAGATGTTCGTTCTCCTTGAAGAGATGTTCCTCCACATATGACAGGATGTCGTGGTTGAGGATGTCATCCAGGTCCTCGGACATCTCACAGTTGCTGGAGCTCATCTTTAGCAGAGTGTTCTCCCAGTCCTTCAGCTCTATAGGGTCCACATCCAGGCTGCAACAAGATAAGATAAGATAAGATATGGTCCACTTCCAGGCTGCAATCACATCAAATCCAACTTTATTTGTATAGCACATTTCCTACAAGCTACAATATAGCAATACAAGACAATGCGCTTCACATTGTCAAAGTGAAATATAGTCAAATATATTAAAAGTTAGATCACATATTTAATTACAAATAATTACACTAAGACTACTACACTTTTACTCATAAGGAATTATAAATGTTTTAGGTTATCATTTGGGGAGAGAAATATGATAATGCATCTAGTGAAAGTTTGTTAGTGTTGCGGTAGTTGAAGAAGTTTATAGTTTATGATACTACTATAATTCTCCCTATTAGCTGAAATCGTATTTTTTTAAAGCAATTTTAGCTGTCACGTTAGCTGTTCGGTCCGAACAAATTCACAAATTTGTTGCGCTATGCAGACGTTGACTCCCTCCAGGCATGTGTTCCTAGGCAACCCCACTGCCTGGGCAGGCCTGCTCCCTCCGTGGCTAAAGCCAGTGTGAGAAACGTGCTAACAAACGTTTGTGCCATGAAACTAAATAAATACTGCACTCTGACCCACAAAAGGTATTTGCTAGAGCCATGATAGTGTTGTTAGACAAAGCAACTTTACTTTCACATTTCAACTGTATAATTTACTATTGTTTTTTATTCATTCAAACCTGGAACACAGGCTGTTGTCCCCGATTATCTGCTGCAGTGTTTCCATCATGTCCTGAACGGTGGACGCCTCCATGATGCCCGCGTCCGGCTTGGGCATAGTGTTCTGTTGGGACTCCCAGGAATCACCAGGCACGTTGGCCAGAGCATGGCTGTCTCTGAAAGCCTGGTCTTCCCAGGAACACAGCTCCTGAGGGATGGGGGGGTCGCTGGAGGGCTCGCTGGGGCTGGTCTGCATGGAATGAATGATTGAATTAATTAATTAATAAATAAATGAAAATGAAGTCATCCCTTACAGGATTATTTGACACATTTGTCCGTGTTCAAAATGGCAACCTACTCCCAACATAGTACCCTACTTTTGACCAGAGGCCTATTGGCCCTGTTCAGAAGTAGTGCATAATATAGGGAATATGGTACAACAGAGTAAACTGCTCTACCTGCATGTAGACGGCCTGGTCCTGCTTCAGCAAGGAGCCCAGCAGGGAGTCGGGGTCCAGGGCCATTTCTTCGGCCATCTTCCTGATTTTAGGGCCCTTGCTCTGGGTTGGAACGTCAGCTACGTCCAGAGAGGGGCCCACCTCGTAGAGAACAGCCTCCCCAGTGGCGAAGTTAAAGGGCAGCTGGAGCCTCCGCTGGCGAAGCTGCTCCTCACCCTCCTCATTTCTTGGGGAATAAAAAGGAGAGTATTAGAATAAAACTAACAACACTACAGTAGAGTCCAGCGCAAGAGTAATCTTGGATTGGACGTCCAGACGATGACTTTACTCACGATAGCGGTCTCTGTCTGACCATGATGAAGTCGGGCCTTCCTCCCTTATAGACCAGTCTGGCATTAGCTTGAACCCAGACCCACACACCATTCTTGGTCAGGAGCCTGAACACTGTCAGACCACTCTCACCTGTCTTTATCACTAAGGAGGGAAACAGACACAAGGAAGCAGGAGATCTCATTTGTTTGTTCATTTCATTGATTCATTGTTTAATCATCCATTTGTTAGTTCAGTCATTCATTCATTCTTCCGTTCATTCGTTCGTTAGTTAATTCATACATTCAAAGAGGAAAGTCGTACTACTGATTTGGAAACGTCATAACTGCTTACTTCTGACATGGTTGTCGGCACAGTACATCATGTCAGCAGCGTGAATGAACTGGTATCCAGAGCCTCTCATACGCAACTCCAGCTCAGTGTATCCCAGAACCACCTTCCCTCTGAGAAACAATAACACAGGAGGAATAACATTAGAAATGCTGGCTAATTATTACGTTTTTTTTTGTTCTCTACCGTTTGTGGTTACAATTCGTAATGACGTTCATGAATAAGTCATTACAAATGCTTATAAATGATTTAGAAATTAATATAAATGTTATAACGCACACAAAATAATAACATTATCTTTACGTTAGATATACACTACATGACCAAAAGTATGTGGACACCTGCTCGTCGAACATCTCATTCCAAAATCATGGGTATTAATATGGAGTTGGTCCCCCCTTTGCTGCTATAACAGCCTCCACTCTTCTGGGAAGGATTTCCACTAGATGTTGGAACATTGCTGCAGGGACTTGCTTCCATTAATCCACAAGAATATTAGTGAAGTCGGGCACTGATTAGGCCTGGCTCGCAGTCGGCGTTCCAATTCATCCCAAAGGTGTTAGATGGGGTTGAGGTCAGGGCTCTGTGCAGGCCAGTCAAGTTCTCCCACATCAATCTCGACAAACCATTTCTGTATGGACCTCGCTTTGTGCACAGGGACATTGTCATGCAGGAAACAGGAAAAGGCCTTCCCCAAGCTGTCACAAAGTTGGAAGCACAGAATTGTCTAGAATGTCATTGTATGCTGTAGCGTTAAGATTTCCCTTCACTGGAACTAAGGGGCCTAGCCCGAACCATGGAAAAAATACAGTCGGCACTAAGCATTGGGGCAGGTAGCATTCTCCTGGCATCCAGATGGTGAAGTGTGATCCATCACTCCAGAGAACGCCTTTCCACTGCTCCAGAGTCCAATGGCGTGAGCTTAGGCTTGTATGTTGCTGCTCGGCCATGGAAACCCATTTCATGAAGCTCCCGACGAACAGTTCATGTGCTGACGTTGCTTCCAGAGGCAGTTTGGAACTCGGTAGTGAGTGTTGCAACCGAGAACTAAGGGAAAGGGAAAGTGGGGATACTAGTCAGTTGTACAACTGAATACATTCAACTGAAATGTGTCTTCCGCATTTAACCCAACCCCCCTGACAGATGATCTTTACGCGCCTCAGCACTCGGCGGTCCCATTCTGTGAGCTTGTGCGGCCTACCACTTCGCATCTGAGCCGTTGTTGCTCCTAGACATTTCCACTTCACAATAACAGCACTTACAGCTGACCGGGGCAGCTCTAGCAGGGCAGAAATATGAAAATAACGGACTTGTTGAAAGTCACTGAGCTCTTCAGTACGGGCCATTCTACTGACAATGTTTGTCTATGGAGATTGCATGGCTGTGTGTTTGCAAAATTCACTAATTTGAAGGGTGTCCACATACTGTAGAGTACTTTAATGATAAATACCTTGTATCAACGTTTATGGGGGTGAAGTCCAGCTTGTGTTTGGTCTGGAAGATGAGTGTCTTGGTCCTGATCTCCAGGATAGAGGGGGTCTGGATGGGGGTACCCACCACGAACAGGGCCAGTTGGGGGTGGTCCATGGACCCATCGTCTGACATCTTGTTCTGGCCATGGAGGTACTTCAGGCGCCCATGGAAGTTCAGGGCCTGGAGTTGAAGACACAGGGAGGAAAGGTAAGGGACTTCTCAATCTGTGTGATCACATGAGGATAAATAGAAATCACAAATACAACTACACTAAGTTAAGTCTTACATATATATATATATTGTATTGTTTTTGTTTTGTGTATATTGTATTCATTCTGTGGAGGCAAAAGTTGTATTTTAACCACTACTAAGTTACTAATACAAAGTTCATCTGTAGGCCTCTTGTCGTGTGGGGACTGTTAGTTTACTGTACCAGGAAGCCAGAGGAGTTGTCCAGGAGACAGCGGAAGCGACAGACGAAGCTCCTCTCCAGGAAGGAAGAGTTCTCAGGGGGAATGTGCTGCGGGTCGTAGCTCACTATGTTGCTGGTGATGTCACTGCTGTTGGTAGGCTGCAGGCCTACAGTACACACAGTTACGGTACAGACACAAGTATATTTATATATAATTTATATTGTAGTCATTTATTAGACGCTCTTATCCAGAGGGACTTACAGGAGCAATTAGGGTTCACTGCCTTGCTCAAGGGCACATTGGGGATTCGAACCAGCGACCTTTCAGTTACAGGCCCGATGCTCTTAACAGCCAGCCTGCCTGTTTATTATCTTGTATAGTCAGCTAACTATACAAAATATTTCCACAAAGGTTGGCTTAGTCCACGTGTCAAAGTCATTCCACGGAGGGCCGAGTGTCTGCTGGTTTTTCCACCCTTGTAGTTGATTGCTGAATTAAGGTCACTAATTAGTAAGGAACTCCCCTCACCTGGTTGTCTAGGTCTCAATTGAAAGGAACAAACAAAAACCAGCAGACACTCGGCCCTCCGTGGAATGAGTCCGACACCACTCAGTCGAAAACCAGGGTGAGCACTAACATAGCAGACTAGTGCACTAACATAGTGCACTAACATAGTGTATTACTCACTCTCTGCTGTCCCTGGCTCTGTATCAAACTGGTTGGGGTTTAGGGCGAAGTGGAGCTGACGTCTGAACAAGGCCCTGTCGTCTGTGTGGATCAACTCAAACACACTCTGGTGGACCACGTCTGACTGTGGGGACAAAGAGGGAGACAAGAGTGTAAACGATGATGCACACTGACTACAGTACAGACTAGAGAGGAATATAGGAAGTGCAGGAGACATTGTCTCCTGGGAATTAGAACTAACAGGTGCTGCCCTCTAGTGGTCTGGCAACCCAAATACTCCACCGTTTGCTTCATTCTGTGTTTTGTGTGAAGAGGAAAGAGTGGGATGGCTAACGCATCTCTCATAACTATTTAAAAAAAAAAATGTATTTAACCTTTATTTAACTAGGCAAGTCAGTTAAGAACTAATTCTTATTTACAATGGCGGCCAAACTCGGGACGACGCTGGGCCAATTGTGAGCTGCCCTATGGGACTCCCTATCACCAGGGTGTCTGCAGTGACGCCTCTAGCACTGAGATGCAGTGTCTTAGACCACTAGGGAGCCATTAAAGACCAAAGCTCACCAGGTGGCACAAACAACCCCCCGTATTTCCAAGAGGACTCTCTGTGGGTGTGTGGGTGCGTGCGTATGTGTGTGTGTGTTGTCGTTTGGAGCATGAGTCATCAGCATTTTCATTAGAGCCTCTCTCCTGCAGTGTGACGTCTGTCTTTAGGCTAGTGACACGGCCATGCACTGTGTGTGTGTGTGTGTGTGTGTGTGTGTGTGTGTGTGTGTGTGTGTGTGTGTGTGTGTGTGTGTGTGTGTGTGTGTGTGTGTGTGTGTGTGTGTGTGTGTATGTGAGTACGTGTGTAACGTTGATGTAATTTCTTCCCAGTACTGGACCTCCTATGTGTGCATACGCCTTACGTTCAGCCCTGGCTGTAAGTATGTGTGTGTATGTGTGTGTACTGTTAAGTGTGTGAATGGGCCAATGACCCGGGTTCATGCACCGTGTTGCACAGAGGGCAAGCAGTGCTTCTGGGCCAGATGTGCCAAGCAGAACGCTACACTGTATTATTCCCAGCACATGACTCACATGTGTTTTCTCCTTCCCGTCGATCCAATTATCGCTCCCCAATGAAAGAACGCAGGGAACGTAGTTCTGACAGAGAGAGAGAGCTGTGTGAGATCCTCTCTCTCTTTCACCTTTCTCCCTTAGGCTTCCTAAAATGCGTACTTGGCCTCAGTCAAGGTCTCTCTCTGGAAATGATGTGTGTGTGCACGGAATGAGAGTTTGCCAATGAACTTCTGACTTATAAACACATCCATTTTAATGTTGTCTGTATACATGTCTGTGATGGGAAGGAGAGCCAAGGGCATATGAATCTCAACTCCACGCACTTCTCGGTCCGATTATTGCCTTACTACTTCAGTTATGACCTATATGCTATGGGGATTATAGGCTTTTTAACAGACTACTGTTCATGTTGAGGTGTCACATTAGAATGACCAATAAGGTCAGCTGGCCAGCAAATTATTCAACTGTGACAATATTGACTTTTTTTCTTTAGTGAACATATGATGACGTCATTAACTAGCTAGTTGATAAAGCTGCTATGAGGTGACATGCATGATACCATTAGCTAGCTAGGTGATAAAGCTGCTATGAGGTGACATGTATGATACCATTAGCTAGCTAGGTGATAAAGCTGCTATGAGGTGACATGCATGATACCATTAGCTAGCTAGGTGATAAAGCTGCTATGAGGTGACATGCATGATACCATTAGCTAGCTAGGTGACACGGTTGCTATGAGGTGACTTGAAAGGTACCTACATAGGGTCTTCATAACACCTGAATAACCCATACATAACACATTCATAAGCAGTATATGCATAATGTGGGTGCACTGTTTGTGTGTTAGTCATTGTGGGTCAAAAATACCTATTTTGTAGATAGATAGATAGATAGATAGATAGATAGATAGATAGATAGATAGATAGATAGATAGATAGATAGATAGATAGATAGATAGATAGATAGATAGATAGATAGATAGATAGATAGATAGATAGATAGATAGATAGATAGATAGGTACTTTACCTGATGGAAGCCTAGGTAGTCCTGAACAGTAGTAGAGGAGTAGAACACGTATCCCTCCGCCGTGACAACCAGCACAAAGCCGTTCAGGGCCTAGAGACACAGAGAGGCACAGTCAGACAGAAATACACACTATGAACTTACTATTTATGAACTTAATAGTATTATATTAATATGAACTTAACATATGTTTGACATAAAGATGGGTAACTAAACATTAACTGAAAGAAAGAATAATTAATTCCATGACGTAGTGAATGATAAGGAGTCAAATTAAATTAGAGGGGGAATTCTGGTCGGCTGTGCATACAGTTGAAGGAGAGAGAAGTAGCCATGGTGTGTATGTGTGTGTTCAGGTTTGGGTAAACATCCCATGTAATTAGCCATGCCTTTGTTCAGGTGTTAAACGTGACAATACAATGGAGGGGGGGTGGCTATAGCTTCTTGTCACGCACAGGATCCTGGACCCTGTAAACAATAGACCACCAGAGTGTGTCTGTGTGAGAGAGAGCGAGAGTGTGAGAGAGAGCGAGAGTGTGAGAGAGAGCGAGAGAGAGATAAAGCCCTTGAACTGAAAATTGAATTGAGAGAGGGAGAGAGAGAGAGAGGGAGAGAGAGAGAGAGAGAGAGAGAGAGAGAGAGAGAGAGAGAGAGAGAGGAGTGTGCGAGAGGTCCTGCATTTTGGTCATGAGAATTGAATTGAGAGAGAGAGAGAGAGAGAGAGAGAGAGAGAGAGAGAGAGAGAGAGAGAGAGAGAGAGAGAGAGAGAGAGAGAGAGAGAGAGAGAGAGAGAGAGAGAGAGAGAGAGAGACAGAGACAGAGACAGAGACAGAGACAGAGACAGAGACAGAGACAGAGACAGAGACAGAGACAGAGACAGAGAGAGTCTGCACGAGGTCCTGCATTTTGGTATCACAATAAAGGGCCTTTGTTTTATCTGGATTTACTGGAAGCTGCTGCAAATTTTCAGCATTTAATACACAGATATTAGCTACCAGGTTTAGGAATACATGCCAAAGTATTTGTGTGTGTGTAAGTGGTGGAAAAAGTACCCAATTGTCATAGTTGAGTAAAAGTAAAGATACTTTAATAGAAAATGACTCAAGTAAAAGTGAAAGTCACCCAGTAAAATACTACTTGCTTTAAATATACTTAAGTATCAAAAGTATATGTAACTGCAAAAATATACTTAAGTAGCAAAAGTTAAAATATAAGCAACCAGACGGCACAATACCTAAAAAATGTAAACAAATATGGATAGCCAGGGGCACACTCCAACACAGACATAATTTACAAACAATTTGATTTGAGTTAATTTAGTCCACCAGATCAAAGGCAGTATGGATGTTCTCTTGATAAGTGCGTTAATTGGACCATTTTCCTGTCCTGCTAAGCATTCAAAATGTAACGAGTACTTTTGGGAGTCAGGGAATGTATGTAAAAAGTACAGTATTTTCTTTCAGTAAATGTACAAGTTGTCAAAAAGAGTAAAGTAAAGTACTACTTTAAAGTACTTTACACCACTGTGTGTATTTGTGGGTATTAGTGGGTGATTCTGACCCACCTACAGTACTCTAATTATTTCCTGACAAAGACTACAGGACAACAAGACGATAACGTGGTTTGTAACATCTTCATGATATATGCTCCCAGATTGCACTGAACAAGTTTTCTGCATGGTAAATCAACCACTTAGTGAAACACAGTGAAAAAACTACCCCCATTAATCTTTGTCTGGTGTCTAGGCATACACATAAAACAACCAAAACAACCCATAATCGTGTCTCATAAGAGCTACGTTTGTTCTCTGTGTGGATTTACTGCAGTCACCAGGACAGCGACTGAGCAAGACAGTCAA